>CM039680.1:113820716-114420716 GCA_022537955.1 Schmidtea mediterranea
GGTGAAAATGAAATTTCAACCAGAACACTTGTTATTTATACGAACTCATTGATCGGCACACTATAGATTGCAAATGAATTTTTTCTATCCACGGTGGCGTGGCATAATTGGTTTGTTTGAGTATCGAATAAATGAAAGAACAATTGACATTTTGAAAGTGCAGATATGACTGTAATTTTCTCTTACTGTGATATGATCAACGTGTCATTTTTCCTTTACTGCTAGTGGTGTACAACTATCTATCTACGTCAATTACTCCTTAATCTCCTCCTCTTGCTAGTCAGTGTGTCGTGGATTGTCGACGTTTTCAGGTCGTAGCTCGAGTTCACGTGGGAACTTATTGATTTTATCTCATGGATTTAATTATTTCATTTAATTGATTTATCCGTAGTCTACGATCGAAATAATTTAGTAAGTATTTTAGCTTTGTTACTTATCATTAATTAGCTTAATCTGCAGTCGATGTTCTCTCTCAACAAACAATGGACCGTGCTCCTTATCTCAGCAATTGAGCCTCGGATGTTTATTCGCAAATCAAAACGTGTGGTTGTCAATTCAATTCTATGCTTTCCTCGATACGTTGAATACAATCAATATGATGAGTCGTGGATTCGAATGTATTATCATGCACGTTTGGAATCAATTATCTATTGTATCACGGGTTTTTACTAGTCGTGCCTGATTGTAATTTACTTATTACCGACGGAACATTCTAACCTAAACTGTGTGCGTTATTTATATTATTCGATTTTATATTATCCATCATTACTAATTGCATTTAATCTACCAAACGAATGATATGTAATCCTATGTATCTTTATTAATTGTTCTAAGATTTATTAGGTTAACAATTGACTTTTTTATGGAATTTGAAGTATTCATCACGCAGGTTTTTCCGGACTAATTAAGGCCTGTTCTCCTAATTTAAACTTTATGGGATGGTTACTCATTTATCGGGTTACCATATCGTCCAATTATTTCATTTTTGACCACGAGTATATCATCTTATTAATTTCAGAGATTCCCTATGGACTCTATATTTTGGGTAGTGTGGTTTTCAGGGAGATTGGTGAATTCCATCATCTTTTAATTTGCAACAAGGCCAACGAGGATACAGAGACATCGCAGCTGTGGAAGATCCCCGATCGACAGATTTTGATTGAGAATGAGAATGCTTGCGTTGGGGTTTACACAGGTCTTTCCAATTAACTGTTTACTATGACCTGAACCCAACGCTGCCTTCAAATACCCCAAAACTAGACCATCAAACAGAAGGTTATGATATTCATCCATAGTACATTCTTGAATATTTGTTGGGATTTTATCAAGCGCATTTTTAATACGACTTGGAACTGTGGCATTTAACATATCCATCAAACGAAGGGTTTTTCCTGCTTAACTTGTATCGAATTGTGCAGCCTGGGGAGAAACAATGTGAGATATAATTCCAATTTGTGGTTTAAGAGTAGACAAAGCTTCTCGAGCTGTGCTAGCCTCTTTGGCTAGACGAGTCACAACTCTACACGAAACATCGTATTGATAACGAGCGTGAGACAATTCACATTTAAGAGCCTGGTTCTCTTGTTTCATAATAAATTGTTGAAGCATCAAAGCATCCCATTCATCCTGAAAAGATTTCAATAAGGCTGGAATGGATGTAAAACTGGGCATTAGAACTCTAATTTCAATCAAATCATCTCGAGAAAACTGTGCCCCAGTAACTGGATTTAAATCACTGGTTGTTAAGTATTCATCAATTAACCTTCTTTCACAAGCATGCCCTGAAAATCTATTGAGAACTTAGAACATTTTAAGAAATTTGAACTATATCAAGATATTTATTTATCTTTAAATTACAAAAAAATTCCTCTTATTTAACCGATGCTCACAAATTCACAAAAATTTATAAATTCCAATTTCTCCCATTTACATTAAAATTTTAAACAAACAAATTTTTAATTAACAATTATTTTAAATAAATAATTAAATAAATTTGGCAACGATTTAATTAAACGATAACGCCAATAAAAAACCTTTCGTACGATATATTTCGATAGCACAGCTATCATCTTCAGGTACTCAAAACCAACTAAAAATATTATGAATTATTATTTAATTTAAACAAATTATTTTTTATTAATTTAATTTTTTAATAAATAAATATTTTTAAAAATATATTTTAAATTAATTTTAAATTTTAAATTTTTTACTTATATTCTAATTTTTAAAAATTAATGTAATTTAAAATTTTCAATTATTTTAATAATATTAAAAAAACAAACATGATTTAACATACGTAAACTATTTAAAAACATTCAAAACATTCGTAGTCACAGCACTCTGCACATTAATCTTTGGATCCAATGACCTTATCAGCAATGCTTCACATATCACTCGTTCCCAATAACTATTAAAACTTCTCAACAAAATTCTAAAATCAGACATTCCGATATCACTTTTACAGCCTCTATTGTGTTCACTAATATTGGTCAAACCCTTCAATCGACAATGCTCTAGAACTCGAGTACAGAGATGACGGGAAGTCTCTCCAATGTATGTGGCATTACACCCATTACATGTAAATTGATAAACGAGATCAGAACACAATCCAACCGGAGTTTTTGATTTATTAATAAACATATTGCGTACCTTACACGAATTAGAGACGATCTTATACTCTAAATTTCCTATCAGTTTACCCAACTTCCTCTTATAATTTGTAAAGCCTTCAGAGTACGGCAATACTAACACATATTTAGGCTCAATTTTTTTATATCCATTTTTACCATCACCCAGATCAACATTCAATTCACACCCATCCGACAAATTACATTCAGACTTTCCACAACATGGATCCTTAGGATTTTTAATCAATTTATCAACAGTTTCTTTTATCATCAACAATAAAAATGATTTAGAATATCCATTCTTTATCAACAACTCAACCAATTTATCAAGACTTTTTACCGAATTAGCAAAAGTAGAAGATAAAGCCCATGAACGATAAATCAATCCTTTCACCATATTTCTCTTATACTTAAATTCACAAAAGCTTTCTGGAGAAGTATAAAGACCAGTATCAGTTGGTTTTCTATAAATCTCTGTCTCATACTGTTTATCTTTGCGTTGAATTAACAAATCCAAAAACGCAATTGATGACTTTCTCTCCGTTTCACATGTGAATACAATGTTTTTATGTAAACTGTTCATAAACTGCAAAAACGGTTCTAAATGTTTCTGGTTTTCAAAAATAAGAAAAATATCATCCACATACCTTTTATAAACAAAAGGTTTTTCAAATTGGAAAGAAGCAATTTTCTTTTCCAAACTAGCCAAAAATATTGATGCCATCGTTGGTGCTAAAGGGGAACCCATAGCGACTCCATCTATTTGTTGATACCATTCATCATTGAAAAGAAAATTGACATTTGAAGTAGCAAATTCAAGAAGTTTTCGAAATGCCCTTCTATCCAAAATGTGATGTTCCGAATCATTTTCATTCCACAACGCACAGCATAAGTCAATTGTCTCAACCAGTGGCACATTCGTAAACAAACTACAAACATCAAACGAAACCATAACATCATTCATACTTCGTTTTTGTAGCTTTGCAATACAAGAAACAAACTCAAAGCTATCTTTACATTCAAACTCTGATCGCATTAATGGTTTTAATAATCCATCTAAAAACTTTGCTATTTTATACTGGGCAGTACCAACCATCGACAAAACTGGTCTCATAGGTACACCATCTTTATGGATTTTTGGTAGCCCATATAGTTTAGCTGGCTGCGATCCTATTGGACGAATAGACTTACCTACCTCTTCATCAATAAGCTTCTTCTCAATAAAACCATTTAACATTTTTTGCACAAACTCTTCATCCTTAAGAGGAGGTAATTTTCCATTCTTCCGACCCTTTGGCAATTTCACAAACTGAGTAGAATTTAACAAATCATTCAACTTATTTACATACACATCATGGTCAAGAATGACTATCCCATTTCCTTTGTCAAACTTACAGATATTTATATTTTTTTAGCTAAGTTTTTTAAAGTCATAAAATCCCTAATATTCTGCTTTTTGTTTTTATCGATATACTCCATCGTACTTGCACTTAACGAGCTCTTCACATAATTACCATTAATGCCTTTCATCGATCGGGCTATATGAAAATATAAACTTTCAATTTTTGCACACAATTTTGTTTCATCCAAGCGATTCTTAATACAGTGATTTGGACCAAATTTTAAAACACGCTCTTCATCATCATTCAACACTATTTTACTCAAATTTATCACAGTATTCTCCACACTAAATTTAGAAATCCCAAATATTTTTCTCAAATTAATCAATTTTTTAATATGAGCATTCTCTTTAAATTTTATTTGCACAATCGAATTTTTGATACACCATTCTACACATACCTGTAAACAAAACTCATTCGTAGCATTATTTAACATTAATCCAATATTTGTTAGTTTTTTATCAATGGAAGTTCTCCTTATTTTCTCTGATTCCAACATTCTTCTTAACGTTCTTCTATGTATTAATTGGACATCTTTACTAGAAAGACAATCACTTAGTTTCATTTTAAAAATGAACGAAGGAATCATCTTTTCTTCTAAACAAGTCTCAAGAAAACTAATGTCTAGTTCCTTTCTTTTGAGGGAGTTATAAACCTTCATAAACCTTTTGAATATTGGAACAGCTGCAGCATGATTTATAAATAAATAATTAAATAAATTTGGCAACGATTTAATTAAACGATAACGCCAATAAAAAACCTTTCGTACGATATATTTCGATAGCACAGCTATCATCTTCAGGTACTCAAAACCAACTAAAAATATTATGAATTATTATTTAATTTAAACAAATTATTTTTTATTAATTTAATTTTTTAATAAATAAATATTTTTAAAAATATATTTTAAATTAATTTTAAATTTTAAATTTTTTACTTATATTCTAATTTTTAAAAATTAATGTAATTTAAAATTTTCAATTATTTTAATAATATTAAAAAAACAAACATGATTTAACATACGTAAACTATTTAAAAACATTCAAAACATTCGTAGTCACAGCACTCTGCACATTAATCTTTTGATTTTAGAATTTTGTTGAGAAGTTTTAATAGTTATTGGGAACGAGTGATATGTGAAGCATTGCTGATAAGGTCATTGGATCCAAAGATTAATGTGCAGAGTGCTGTGACTACGAATGTTTTGAATGTTTTTAAATAGTTTACGTATGTTAAATCATGTTTGTTTTTTTAATATTATTAAAATAATTGAAAATTTTAAATTACATTAATTTTTAAAAATTAGAATATAAGTAAAAAATTTAAAATTTAAAATTAATTTAAAATATATTTTTAAAAATATTTATTTATTAAAAAATTAAATTAATAAAAAATAATTTGTTTAAATTAAATAATAATTCATAATATTTTTAGTTGGTTTTGAGTACCTGAAGATGATAGCTGTGCTATCGAAATATATCGTACGAAAGGTTTTTTATTGGCGTTATCGTTTAATTATTTTAAAGTATTGTCCTTTAATTACAAAAAAACCCAATTTCCAAAATAAAGTATTTTTTTTCATTTTCATTTTTTCACAAATTCTATTTTTATTTTTCCCGGCCTTAATTTTAATTATTGTTGTTACTTAGAGAAAAGACTCAAATTTTGAATTCATTGTCCAAGTTACTAAACTACATGGGGCTAAGGGAACAGACTAACCAAATTCTCAACATCCTCCTCCCTTAACCACGTCAACACCAACAACTTTATCTTCGAGCGGGAATATCTTCGAGATGGGTCTGCATTTTACCTTTCCATCTACTCGAATTTTCACAACTCTGACTCTACCATCTTGACCAGGAACAACCTCACATATCAGTGCAAGTGGCCATTTTCCATCATAAGTGGACTTTTCCAACAGCCATACTATATCTCCAACTGCGATATTATTCTTTTCATTCCACCACTTACGCCTAGTGCTCCATAATGGGACTATCTCTCTCTTCCAACGTTCCCAAAAGTGATCAGTTACTTCCAAAATCCTTCTCCATCTCCTTCTATAAGACGCACCAGTTTTTGGGTTCAATATTTCATCTTCGTTCTGTGGCTGTTTGAGCAACAGGAAATGATTTAGTGTCAAGACCAGATCTTCTTTGCTATCTGAGCATTGAGTTGTTAACGGCCGAGCGTTCAATAGGCTTTCTACCTTGATAAAAAAACTATTCAATTCCTCATCAGAGAGATCAGCGCTCCCGACAATAACTTGTAAAACTTTCTTTGCTGACTTTATCAAGGCCTCAAAAACTCCTCCAAAATGTGGTGCAAGGGGAGGATTAAAAATCCATCTAATATCATTTCCCGACATGAATTTATTGAACCTGTAGCTATCCACTTTAATTTCTTGAACTTTGTTATTTAGCGTCAACAAAATTCGTACCGTTATCCGACAGGATCATCAAAGGCTTCCCTCTTCTTCCCATAAAACGGATGAACGCACGAATGAATGCATCTGTGTCTAATGCATACGCTACTTCCAAATGAACCGCTCTAGTTTGGAGACACGTAAATAAACACATATCTCTTTTGTCTTGTTTTCCCCCTTCCCTGAATGGTTTCAAACGGACCGGCAAAATCTACCGCTATTCTTGCAAATGCCTGTAAAGGCTCCTGAAACCTGAATGATGGCAATGGGGCCATAATCTGCTCCATTCCCTTTGCCTTTCGCCTTCTGCATTCGAAACACCTTTTCATGCATTTCTTGATCAACTTTCTCGCACAAACCACCCAGTATTCCCGGTTCAATTCTCCCAAAGTGTAATTGACACCTGCATAATGCTTGTTCTTTACGTGTAGTTCCTTTATTATAAGCCTCGCTATCCAACTCTCATCGCTCAGAATAATGGGGTATCTTGTTTTATTTTCCAAAAATTCCGCATTTATTATCCTGCTGTCACTTCTAACGATCCCATCATCATCCAGAACCGGATTCAATTCAATCAACTTACTTTTCTCGTCTACTCTCTTTCCTTCGATTAACTTTTTTACTTCCGTTCCCAAATATCTCTCTTGATCAATTTTAATGATTCGTCTTTCAGCCTCTTCGATTTCATTTGATGTTAAGTCTCCAGAATTTCTACTTTCTTTTGATTTCATTTTACAATTATTGATAAACCGGAGCATCCATGCATAGTCTCTTCTCAATCGAGTCCAATCAGACTAAGTTTCGGGAGCAAAACAATCTACATGTTTATGACCTAATTCTTCTGGCCCCAACGTCATCATCACGACCTTATTCTGTTCCATATTGTCTACTTTAATACCCTTCAGTTCAGTCTTTGGACATTCGTCTTCGCTTGAACTCAAAAACTTTGGTCCTCCCAGCCACTCTTCTCTATCTTGTAACTCTTTTATTGTCGCCCCTCTCGATATCATATCAGCGGAATTCATCTTTGTTGGCACATACCTCCATTGACCCGCAGTGGTTTCTTCTAGAATGGTGCCGACCCTGTTTGCAACAAACTGCTTGAACGTCTTAGATCGTTGCTTTATCCAATACAAAACATTGTGACTATCAGTCCAAAAACACACCTCATTGATATTACATCCGATGGGATTTACTATTTTTTTCGCTAGTTTCAAACCAAGACAAGCTCCCAACAGCTCCAATCTCGGTATATTCACCGTTTTTACGGGGGCTACCTTTGACTTTGCCGCTATGAATTTACATTGGATTTCTCCACTGGATTGCCTTCTCAAATAAGCCACCGAGCCATAAGCCTTTTCGGAAGCATCTGAAAACACATGGATCGTCCAATAATCTGACTCACTCTCAAGCAAACTCCTTGGAACCCTCATTGACTTAATCTCTCTTGCTTCATTGACCCACAATCTCGCTTCTTGATCGATATTCAGCGGCAGACACTCATCCCAATCAGCTCCTGTGATTCAAATTGACTGCATTATCATTTTCCCCTTTACTACAAATGCGGCGAGGAATCCTAATGGATCAAAAATCCTTGCTATCCAGCTTAATAACAGCCTTTTCGTCAACGTCTCGGATTCAAACGCCTTTACACTAAATTCGAAGACGTCTAAATTAGCGACCCATCTTAGGCCCAGAGTTTTCATTGTCATACTTCCTTCTTCTTCGATATCTAATTTAATGAAGTGAGGTAATATCCATCCTTCATTTGCCATCTGTTTTTCATCGATTTCTTCGATATAACCTTTTGTCTCATGATTCGCCTACTCTATTTTAAATGAGGTTTCTCAAATTTCCATGGCAATTCTACCTCATATCTATCATTCTCGAATTGCATTGCCTCTAATGAATGTTGTAGAATTTCTCGATCTTTCATTGAATGAGACGATGGTGGCATTTCGAGATCTTCCAATTCCCAGAATTTCTGCAATTCAAAATTCATGCTGTTTCCAGACACGAAATACGTTTGAACGAAATTCGATTGGTGTGAAAACGAATTTCCATAACCCGTATTGCCGATACAGGTCCATCCTAACGGTGTAAGCCTTGCAATAGGCTCACCTTCCCCGCCTCTTATTTCCTTAATCGAATACTGAAGCTCTAAATAATCCGCTCCAATTAAGACATCAACCGTCTTTCTTTTCAAATATGAAGGAAATTTCAATTCCGCTAAATAAGGCCATGATTTTGCAGCTTCATTCCAGTCCATGACTTTCATTTCACCTGTCACAGACTTTAATACCATTGCCTTAAAACATTTCTCAACCGACCCATCCAAACTCTTCAATGTCATCTCTGTTCGATGTGCAACAACTTCCTCCGTCCTCCCTCCAACCACTTTTATAGGGATTCTGACCTTTTCTCCACTAAGGTTTAATTCAGTAGCTACTTGCTCACTTATAAAACTAGCTGTACTCGCATCATCGAGCAGAGCATTAACAAGCAATTGCCGGTTACCTTTCTTCAGTATTATTGGAATGGTTCGAAGACTGATCCACCTTTAATTAGCCGACAACTGATATGGCTCGACCCCCATCATAACACTCTCCTCTGAGATTTTTGGCTCTAAAATTTGATGTAGCCAATAGTTGTGTTTTCCTTCACAATTTTCGAATCTGCACAATTTTTCTTTCAGACATTCCTTCACGAAATGGCCCTTCGATAGACAGTTGAAACAGAGTTTAAGCTCTCTGACTTTTCTTGTCCTTTCCTCAACATTCATTTTTCGAAACACAAGACACTGATTCAAATAATGTGTCTCCTCACACATAGGGCATTTCTGCTTTTTCAATTCCTCTTGTCTATTCTTTATGCCTTGATTCTTGGTGCAGCTTCCTCGATATTTGAATTTTTCAATTTTATTAGATTTGTTCTTTGTGTTTTGGATCACGGTGACGTGGGACATTACAGGTTGGCCTCGATACTCCTTGTTATATGCGGAACTCTCTTCATAATTCGTTCTACGGAATTCCATCGTTCCCTTTATTTCCATTGCCTGTTTCGTCCGCTGTAACTTGCTTCCTAACCAGCCCTGCAAGATTTTAACTGCTTTTTTTTTTATTAAAAAAAACCCAATTTCCAAAATAACGTATTTTTTTTCATTTTCATTTTTTCACAAATTCTATTTTTATTTTTCCCGGCCTTAATTTTAATTATTGTTGTTACTTATAGAAAAGACTCAAATTTTGAATTCATTGTCCAAGTTACTAAACTACATGGGGCTAAGGGAACAGACTAACCAAATTCTCAACAGAGATTATTAACAAATTCTAATCCTCATATTCGAATTTTCAATTTAGAACCACTTATACTTCACGTTTATTTTTACAGTAAATTTAGCGCTCTCAATACCTTTAATTATCCGCTGTTTACTCGTATTTTTCGTCATGCGTTTGTTCTGGTCCTAATACTCTATTAGTTAACCTATGTGAAGCCTTTAATTGGTGCCTCAATTTATTTATTTTATCCATACTTGGCGGTTCTCCTAATCGTCAGTAATTTACTAACATTTAAACTATGTACTTGGTTAATTTCTTTAATTTGGCATTTTTAGATTTCATTTTAAGTTTATGACGTAACAACAATTTACGACACTTTCCACACTCTCTTCCCTTATTTGATCTTAGGGTTATTTGTGTCGATATTAGAATATTACAAGTGCCCACTGGACTACTCGGTGTTTATGATTTTAAGTCGTTATGAAATGATATTTTTAGGTCAATTTTATAGGAAACGGGTGATTAAGGAGTAGCCAAAAGACTACCCCCTTATCGTCCGAATTCCCCTATAACGGATAATATAGACGTTCGGGTTCCTGCGTTGCTCATGCCGGAACCTTCACGGACACGAGTTATTGGCGGATGAACCGCACTTACACAGCTTGATTGGGGTGTGTGATTTTGCTAACTTGTGGTGCTGTTTCGGCTGTGGGCCGGAAAAATTTCGACAAAAAGGCAGGTTTCATTGAAGCATCTATTCATAACATAGTTTGCATGTTATAATTGGCATCATAACACAATCGGCATCATCATTAGCATACAAATAACCTTTTCTCACACAAGCGTTAAGTAGTGCTTACTTTGAAGGTGCTTATATGCTGTATGGAAAGGTTTAAACTGATTCGTTTGAGTTAAAACTTGGTTTTCACGAGTGAAAGATAGTGTTTGTCTAAAAAAAGTTAAACTTGGTTGCATTTTAAAACGATTTTTTGATCTCTCAAAATTTTGTTGTTAAAACAAAGTTAAAGTTCTGTGAAAATAAATCGGTATATATACCTGTTCTGTGACCCTAACCTTGCTTGTAAAATTTAGTGCAGTAAAACAAAATTTAACCTTGAGATTATCTGTGTAATCTAAATCTAATTTTATTATTTTCATGATTTAAATTGACAATTCATTTCATTTATTTTTTATTGAATTATTTCCAATCAAAATTATTTAATTTTACTTTTACTTTTCATTACCTCTTGTTCTTTTCAATAAATTGTCAATTTTCGGTCAAATTCTTGTGTTCTTTTGTTATTTCTATGTTTATTTCGTGCGGATCTTGTTGCATCTTGTTATTATTTTAATTTATTTTTATCTTTTCGATTTTATATTTTAATTATTTCTTTCTCCTATTTTAAAGTAGTTATTCGATGTTTTAAGGGTCTGATTTTAAATCTGCGTGTTATGTTTGCGTGCTATTACCAATTCATTTAAACAAAACCTTGTTCTGGCCCAACATTAGTAACTGGTGTCAAATTTGATTTTGAAAACGAATTAAATAATTTTAAATCGATTAGACTCGTCGAAGTGTCAGGAACTTAAAAACAAATTAGTTAATTAATTAAATTATTTTGTGGCAAGTTCATAATTTTAAAGAATTTTAGCTGAATGTTTTTTGTCTCTTTGATCGAGAGATGTATCCATCAACAAATTTTAAATATCCCAACAGTACTAGAAGTTAGATTTGTCATTAGAAGAAATATTCCAGTGAAAAAGATTAAGTGCTCCGTATTTATCAGCTCAGCATTGTGCGACACACAGAGAAGACCTTGGAATTGACTATGCTTGGAGGGTAATACCTTTAATGAAAACTCTAGAGACTTTGTTAAGAAAGGTGTACACAATGTTCAGTAGATCATCTGTGAAAAAAGGCATATTTCAAGATTTATGTGATGTCTTTAGATTTAGACCTCTCAGTGAGGTATGGTGGCTTTCACGACCCTTTGCAGTGATTCCATTTATGATGTTTTGATTGAGTTTTGCAAAGGTGAAGTTGAAAATTCAAATGATCAAATCTCTAAATATTGTGTTAAGGCTCTTGCTAATTCTTTGAAACGATTAGCTTTAACAGTGCTAAATTATATTTTAACTGAATTAACTAAAATGAGAAAATTTTTTCAGTATCTTGAAAAAACTATTTTTTGGACAAAGAAGCAATGAAACTTCTCAACACAAGCGATAATACCGCTGAAATTATTGAATGTGTCACAAAGCTATGTGATCATCTAGATTGCAGATTTCCAGAAGAAGAAATGAAAGACTGGGCTGCATTTGATCATATAGAAATCGCAAACAGCAACAATTTTAATTTTGGAAACCAAAACTTTCTGAATCATCTTAATAATAAATACTCGAAAAATATTCCAAATTATAGTGAATAAGTAAAGAAGCAAATTCTAAGCCAATATTTGAATTTTAAATTTTTATACCAAACAAAATTTAACTGTAACATCGTAAGCAGTTTCGCGGATATGGTAGACCTTTCCAACAAGGAGGAGTTTCAAGAGCTTTCTACTGTAATAGACATTTCTGCAACCTTTGAAGTATCCAGTGCAGATTGCGAGAGTGGGTTTAGTCAAATGAATGCATTTAAAACAAATTCGAGAAACAGATTGGAAACATTTCATTTGGACCATCTCATGCGTATCAAATTATTTTTAAGGCATGGAAACGTAATTGATGTACAAAACGTTTTTAATTTTTGGAAAAATAATAAAGATCTACGTGGTAATTATTCTAAAATGTAATTTCTTTTTCTAATAATAAAATATTCTTATAAAAATAAAAAGTCTTAATTTATCAAAACAAATTTTTTTTGCCCACAATGCAGTTACTTTTCAAAATATGGGTACAGAGCGTTATTTTTTGGCACAGCGTGAAAAAAAATAAGAGGGAACATTGCCTGTGAATGTTTTCTGAGATTACTATAAAAGTTCCAAACTTTAAATTTTTATGGACAAACGTATTTTGTATGACATTGACAGTCAATGTGATAATGAGTAAAGAATTTTCCTGTCCAAATTCTTGATCAAATACGTCAAAAATGCAAGGAAATATTAAAAAATACATTTTGATTTAAAAAATTTTATTAATATAAATTAAAACAAATTATATTAATTAAAAGTTTTATTCATGATTAGATGCTTGGAAGATATTCCATAAATTATTCATAGCATTAATTGTGTTATAATCTCCATAATCTTTATTTATCATTGTCATTATGAGGACCCCGTCGGCAGATAAGTATTCTGAGACAAATTTTCGGAAAATTTCTTTATTGAAATGAATTGGAACTTTACGAATAATCAAAAACTTTTTTATGAAAAAATACCGATTTCGCCCTGTTCCAATTCGAGTAATCCAAGAAAGAAGTCCATAAATATTCAAGAAAAATGACACTACAAGCCAAACACTAACAAACTTATAACTGACTTCAAAAAATAAATTGCTCGGATTAGAACATGAAGCCAACATATTGTTAGAAACTCCTAAAGGGTATACATCTTTCAGAAAACAATATGATTGAACTGGAAAACGGGGATTCGAGAATTCTGGAATACCGTTCCAAAAATTACTGGTTATTATTCTTAAAAACTCCAAAAATCCTTCATTCTTTGCTAGGATAGTTTTACACAAATATAGTTGCACCACTGAGTTGAGTACATGCAAAACCTTCAAGACTACATACCAACTAGTAAACCAAGTTCCACATCTTTTACTAAATGGGACATTTCCATTAAATATTTTCAAACAAGAGCTATAATTATTTAAAATTCCTTCTTTTGTATTCCTATGAACTCGGATTATTGCATTTAAGTTTGAAGCAATCATCGCTGCCATTTCTTCGGCAGAAACGTCATCGTCTTCAAATATTTGTTTGACGTTTGTTTTAAAGAGTTTAATGTCTTTAGCAGCTTTACCAAGGAAAACACTTGTCCAAAGGAATTGAGGCAAAGCGAATAAAATTATCTGCAAAATTATCAAATTTGGTATAAATCTGTAAATATGGATATAATTAGAGTTTGTAAAAGAGGTAAAGTTGCTATTGACTTCATTGAAATAATCAAACGGAGAGTAGAAAGTTCCATGCATCCAACAATAGCCATTTAGGTAGGACTCTATATTGAATGCACTTACTTCTAAAAACGGATAACAACTGTAAGTTCCATTGGATTCGAATAAAGCTATACAAAAAACCAAAGACAAAACTGCCATGCTTACTATGTAATTGAATTTATCGGTCCAGTGGGATAAATATGATACATCCCCACTTAATGCATCATTTACTTTTTCTTTCAAGGGATCCAAAAGAGTCATTTCGCAAATTTTAATAAATTAGTATTTTTTTAACAATTTTTTTAAGTTTTAAAGTCTGAAAGAAACATTTTTATCAAAATTTATAAATTTCGATTTTTTCTACAAATTGTTAAAAATTAAGGTTTTCTGTTTTTTAATTTTAGGTATTTAATTAGGACATCAAAAATTTAATTTTGGAAATAGAAAATTTTAGACAGAGATTCATAAAGCCCGGTTAGTTATTCCAATCCTTCAAGTCACCATTTCTAGAATTTAATAAAAACGTATTAAAAATTAAAATTTGAAAACTTAATTATGTTTAGAATATTAATTTTAATCTTAAATTTAAAAAAAATATAATCTAAACCAGCAATTCAGTGTTGGACCAGCACACAAATAGCCTTGAGAATTGTTTAAATGCATCAGTAATACAGCACGAAAACCCAGCACCAAGATAACTTAAAATACAATATACAACATCAACTAAACACTTTAAAATCGGAGAGAATATAAATAAATATAAAATCAAAAACATAAAAGTAAAATAAAATAAATACAAAATACATCAAGAATCGCACGAAATCTACATAAAAAATAACATAATAACAAGAAAATTTGACCGTAAAATGATCATTTATATATAAAAAAAATTAATGAATTAAATGAATAAAAATAAAATATTTTTGGCTGAATAAATTTAATTAAAAATGTTAAAAATAAATTACCAATTTAAATTAAGAAATTAATAAAAATTTAATTTAGATAACACAAATAATTTCAAAGTCGAATTTTGTTTAATCGCAATAAAATTAACACGCAAGGTTAAGGCCAAATTGTAGGTATATATACTGATGTGTTTTGACAAATTTTCAGTCTTATTTTTCAGAGAAAATTTTTTTAGTATACTTCTAGTTAGTGTGCATGACTAGCTGAGAGCCGTGCATTCAGCCAATCAACACTGATAAGTGTTTTGACTGAACACGTTAACTCTCAGATAGTGCACGGGTATCGATTTATATGATGTTATGAATTAATGATAAGATGATTTTATGCCAATTTATTTGATTGATACTGCGAAGTGTTATGAATTATTGACATGATGATTTTATGCCAATTGATGATTGCTACTTTGCGAACCTACGAAGGGGTGAATTTATGAATGCCAAATAAATATTTTAAAGCCAACAATTTTGTGTTCGAAACTTTTATTCCAAATACTATGGTAAAATTTATTTATTCATTTTTCGGCCCACAGCCCAAACATATCGCAAGACAGTAAAATAAAACACACTATCGAACTGTGTAAGTGCGGTGTAAGTCCGCCAATAGTTCGTGCCCGTGAAGGCTACGGCATGAGAACGTAGTAGCTGGAACGTCAATATTATCCGTATATAGGGAAATTGGAAGGTAAAGGAGTAGTTATATTTTACAAAAAAATTGTTTTATTAAAACTCGAGTACTCGATTCCATTAACCGAATATTCGAAAACTCGATAAATTGGCGAATTTGTCGAGTAGTCGAGTAACCGAGTACTTGGAATGGAAACCCTAGTAACGCATGACCATCATTTAAAGGATTTATACAATATTTCAAATAGTACGATTATATCAAATTAATGTTAATTAATTAAATTTCCTTAATTTTTTAGTCATAAAAAATCCTTTTTTCATAAAATTTGAATTAATTTCTTATTATTCACGGGTTCTGAATTTATGGAATCTTATTAGGGAAATTTTCTTTGATTTTTTACCAAGTTAGAGGTAATTAAATTTATTTTACCATTTTATGGGGAATTTTGAGATTGTGCATTATTAATGGTTTTATTTGAAAATATGCTGGATCAATGAGTTTGATGTTGTTCCTCTTTGGTCACCTTTATTTCTTTTCCCTTTTTTATAGTTCAGTTTTCTTCTTTTTCGTCATTTAAAAAAATTTTTTGCTGAGATCAGAAAAATTTCTTTTTGGTATTTCTTGTTTTCTAGATTGACGTAATTTGTAAATTTTCGAATTTAAGAAAATGAGAATAATTTTAGAAGGGAAATGGAAATATAATTTGAGATTGCGTTGTTTTCGTATATATATATGGTTGAGAATGGTTGGCCAACACTATTCCTTCAGTTAATTTCTTTTTGCGTACCCGTATTTTATTTCCAATATTTTATATCAACCCCAAAACATTCCTTTAATTTAATTTACTATGCTTCAAAGAAAAATTCAAAATTCAAAAAACATTTGATGAAAAATACCATTTTTCTTATAATATTATATTTAAAATGTAAATAGAATTAAAATGTATTAAATATTTTGAAATTTATAAAGATTTTTAAAATTAATAAATAAACATAAATTTAATAAAAAAATCTCTTTTTAAATTATTTTCGGCTGGTTTAAACTGTCATTTAAATATATTCAATGTCAGATTTTCCTCTGTTTTTAACAACCCAAGTAAGGCTATAAATTTTTAAGAACATCTCGCTTTGCAGAAAAGGACCTTTCGAAATTTGGATTATTTTCAAATACATTTTCGAATGAACTTGAAAATTTTCTAAAAAGTCTTTTAAACAGTATTTTGAAAGGATCTCCTTTTTAATTTTCCTAAATCTGATGTAGAACTGAAATTTTTCTTTAAATTTTTGTGTCAAACACATTATCATAACATTATAATAATTAATTTTGGCATTCAAACAAAAATTGTTACGAAAAATGTTTTCTTTTAAATAATTTCAAGATGAATTATACCAATTATCTTAGATTTTGAAATAATGTTTTTTTAAAAAGTCGATTAAAATTAAAATAACACATTTTTGAGAAAACTAATCGAGCGTTTAATCGTAATATTATCCTAAATTTTCTAGATTTAAATTTTTTTTAAACTGTTAAAAATAACCTTTTAACAATAAATTATAATTTAAATTTAATTTTAAAACTAACATTTATTAAAATAATTTATTTAAAAAATTATAATCCTCACGTAAAATAATGGCAATTTAAAAAATATTATTTTTATTCGGCAATAATTTCAATTAAAGTTAAAAATTAATTTTAACCAATACTTTTCCAAAAAATTATTCAAAAATATTTTTCGATGTTTTTATGTTTTTATGTTTTTATTCAATAAAAGTTTGTAGAAATATTATGAATAATTTAACTGTTGAATGCATAATTTGTTTTTCAATAGTAGAACTTAGAGAAACAGTAAAATATGAAAATTGTGGCCATTCATTTTGCATAGAATGCACAAAATTATGGCTTACCGAAAATTGTATTTGTCCTTTAGATAGATCCGATATAGTCTCTTTATCATTCCACGAAAAATCAACCGAAACAGAACAAATGGAAATTGTTTCAAATTATATTCAAGACAAAATAAGGATACTCCATGAAAGTACGTTAAAAGACATTTGTGGTAAGGTTGTCCATAATGTCACCAAATTTCAGGAATTCATCAAATATTATAATTTATCTTACAAGTCCAAATTTGAAAACTTTGTCCTTTCTTGCAAAAATTCCCAAAACAATAATTTTAATGAAAATGAAGAAATCCTTAAAAAGCTTTCTTGTGATTATGAAAACTTTCCTAACCCTTTGACAGGATTATTCACTCATGTTTTAATGGGAAATTTCGTTACAATTTATAAAAAAGTTAGTAAAAGTAAACTTCTTTTCCCGAAAATATTTAGTCGTGATCTTATGTTGGATGTTGATGAATGCGCACATCTGATTAAGTACTCAGAGACCTATGTATTTGTTTATCTATTTAAACAAAATTTATTTTGTGACATTGGGAAATTCCAATCATATTTTAGTAGATATTTCTATGCACATAATTTACAAGATTATCTTGTGCAATCTTTGAAAAGTCTAAATAAAATTCACAAATCAATTGGAAAACTAAATTTATTAGTTAAAGTTAGAATCTTGTCAATGCCACACTATGTAAAACCAGAAGCGCATGAAAATTTGTTTGAAAGAAAGATTAAGTCCTGTCTTATTTGTTCTTCGTCAATGACCAAGGAAACTGGTCGACAGTGTATAAATTGTAAAAGTTCGATATGCAAAACCTGTGTCACAAAATTCCAGTTACCATGGATGCATTGCTATTTGAATTGTATTACAATGGATCAGTATCAGCTGACCAAAGATCAACAGAAAGATTTCGAAATGAAATACTTGGATCATTTGGACGAGAATTTATCTTGTAAAATGTTGAATCAAATAAATGAAAAGAATATAAAATTAACAGCAAAAACATTAAAAACGTTTGTGGAAATACTCAACATTAAAGAATATATGAGAAAAAATAATTTTAATTTTTTCAGTGACGATTTTCAAGTGAGAAATATTTTTTTACAGTTTTTCATTCAGTTCATTAAATTGAATTATTATTTCCACTACTCGCAAGTTTGCATAGAAAATCTAAGAAAGAACAAAACGTTTAAAGAAAATGAGCTAAAGCTTTACGAAAAATACCGTAATTTTGAATTCGTAGAGGACAGCTTAATAGAACTTGTAGAAATATTTTTGTATAGAATTGGATTTGATAAATTTATTAATGAAATAAATGTTGAGGAAGAATTTTCTCTATTTGAAAGTAGCATTGCTACCAATTATCAAAAGACAAAACGTCGAATGGAAAAAATGAGAAAAAAATATCAAGATATTGAAGAAGTTTATGTTTTATATCAACTTTTAAAAGAAAGTTTGAAATTTTAATAAATTTATTTTATTCATTTTTGTTTTTTTATAGCTTTCGTGAGAAGTTAATTTAAATTTAATAATGCCGTAATAATAATAATAAAAACTCGAAAATGACAAATATAAGTAATTCGAGGAAATTATCCTCACCTTCAGTCTGCCATCATAATCTTTTTTAAATGTTATATACGGAAACAATAATGATGTAATAGTTACGATTTAATGATTTAATTTCGTCAGCATTAATATTAACAACTGTATTCTGAACATTAAATTTAAAAACACCAATTATCTTTCTTAATTTAATTAATTTTTTTATTTTGGGACGAAATTTTATCAATCAACATTTTAGGAGTTAAATTAATAACCATTTTAATACATAAACCAAAACAATCATCACCAATTACCTCATAATTAGAGAAAGAGATTTTTGGTATTTTCTTATGTTAAGCATTAAATATATAAACATTACGTTGCTGATATCATTTTAGTATTTTCTAGTTCTTTTGATGCTGTCCCTTTTTAAAATTATATGAATGGGCTTCATTCTAATATTAAGTTCACAGTAGAAGAAGTAAATTCATTTCCTCCATCTTTAGATTTATTGGGGTATTACGAAAAAAGCACAGTAAAATCAATAAAACACCAAAATGATAAAAGTGCAACATTAATTAAAAAATTTACAAAAATTCGAAAGTAGTATTGATCGGAGGAAATTGGTATGGTTGAACGCCAAATTGAGAGACGAGTTCAGAAATAATAATAAAAATTTAGTGAGGGGTCCCTAGGAAGTAATATAAGATAAAAAAAGAAATTAATTAAAAAAATTAATTACTAATGGAAAGACCGAGTCAATGGGAAACCCGAGAGATGAGGAAAACTCGGCGTGTAGACGGAATAATATAAAAGGGTAAACTGGCCTAAACAATATTAAATGGGCGCCACTGATCTATGGAGAGGTAATTATTTCCTAATTTGTAATTTAGTAATGGAGCAAACGTTGTTGACAAATGTCGGCTAAGGTGGTCTGTGGGAAGTAATTATTTTTAATAATTTAATAATGTAGCAAATGTTGTTGACAATCGTCTGAAAACAGTCTGAGCAGGATTATAAAAAGAAAAGGGAAAAACACGAAATGGCAGTGGTCGAAGCAAACGAGTAGTGTAGCCAGGCCAGTAGAAGAATCTAAACCCAAGTAAAGTCAAAGTTATCTATCAGAAAGGGGTAATTATCCATTGGATAACCTACCTTAAGATAATCTAATTTATACGGTGTTTGAAGGGTGCAAATAAATCAGTGAATTTGTGATTATAAAACACTGTAATAAATCGGATTGAGTTGCAACTGTGATAAAGTGCAAATAAAATTATTCTGTGTTGGGTTTGCTTATTTGATTCGAAAAGGACATGAGGAGTCAGAGGGAACCGACTTTCAATAACCCAACAGATTTATTAGTCGAAAAAACGGCTAAGGGTTTTGATACCGAAATATATAAAAAGCTATCAGATACAGGCCTATACAATACTTTGAATAGCTTTGTGAGTTTAAATATAATAGAAATATGGTTAAGGGTTTGATTTTTAGATCTTGATCATTATCTTCGACGTTTGAAAAGTCAAAAATATACAAAAGCTGGTTTTTTGGCACTTGAACGTGTTGTGAAATATACTATATAATTATAATATTCCCAAAATTCTTTAGAAGCCAAGACGTCATTTATCGATGGATCAGGAATGGAAGTAAAGTCTGTATTTTCCCAGAGTACCTTGAACAATTTCTCTCTTATTGATCGGATCACGTCTATAGCCTAAAGCAAATTCCAATAAATTAAATATATAACGTCGTCGAATTTGAGCTTGCGTACATTCCTCATTCATAAAATGACATTATCTAAAAGCAATAGGGAAAACTCAACGCGCCTCTTATACTTGTGTTGATGTTCCCGAGGGACATGCCATATTCTCGGGGGATTAATCATTCTCCTAACCTCTTTCGAACAATAAGTCTGTGGATTAATCATATGCTTAATTAAAGAACACGGGAGGGATTCATTATAATAACATTATAATAAAAGAACAGTGGATAAATTTTTATTTGTAATTCTTTTAATGCTAATACACCTAAGTAGGTCAGAGATGAAGAAATGCTTCGTTGCGAGGTTCAAAACTATCATTTGGACTTTGGTCTCTCTTCTCCGGATGTCGGCTGACATACCCATTGTCTTCTTCAATGTGTCTTGATCCAATCCGATTGAGTAACGATGGATAGAGTACCCAATTGGGTACAACCACGCTCGTCGGGGCGGTAATTGTTCTAAGGACTGGATTATTGAGCTCGAATGAAACGCCGTAAGGTTGCGAGAATCCATTAGTGCTTAGAATTCTGCCCGTAGCGATGTCCGAATTTACTCTAGGTAATCTCCGTCTAGCAATAGTGGTCTTCCATTCAGCCTTCTTTTCTGTTTCTTCGGCTCGAAACAGAGTGAACTCTGCTCGCTGATGTGTTCCGTGGGCCTTATTTCGACCCGGCTCACTCTTGACTGCAAGACTGGGGAGCTCCACATCTATATCTCGAGCGAAGTGTGGTATTGGCCATTCTGGTTATTCGACCGTACTATTAATATCAGAAATGAAAGAAACAAGAATTTGAAAAACACCAGATATGCACCATTAGCCAATTTAGAGGAGGAAACCAAAAATACAACAACAAAAACCCAAGCAAGATCAATCAGTTTTAAATTTAGGGAATTCGTGGACTACAGTGATTCTGACTCCGAAACTACCAAAGGATTTCATCCAAAAATCCCTGAAAAACCAATGTCCCAATCGTCGATAACATTGCTAAATTATGTTGATGATATTACCCTATCAGATTTTGAAAGAATACCTTGCATTATGATACTTCCAAATATCTACACTGAGACAGTTGAGAATACCCTCGACAAATACTCACCAATTGATATCTCAAAATCTCTTCCAAACACTCTTGTTGAAATCAATCCGAGTTTTTCCCTTAGCGATCAATATCAAAGGATTAACCTCGATGCTAATGATTGATAAATCTGATAAACATCAAGAACATCCTGGACAAAAATTCAGCCTTATCTTTATGCGTCAACCAGATAATCAATTAGTCAATAATGTCACTTGTGACCCATTGCAGATAAAGTCATCACCATTCGACTCAGATTCTGAGACACTCAATTTTTTTCATTTATACCTTATATTTATACCTATTTCCTACAACTGCCTTAAATGATGATGATGCCGAACTAAAAACTGGAACTGTTCACGATGTACATGTTCTAAGAGGGATGGTTACAACATCTTATATTCCAGTTACAACACCTCGTCCTTCGCCTTTGGAGTATCAGGTGGCTGCGCTGAGCACCATTTAACCATCCACATGATAGTGGATTACTCACTGAGGACAAAAAACCTATTCATATTATATGGTTGGATATTACAGACGCATTTGGATCAAGCCCCAAGGATTTGATCTGGCATACCTTAAAATAAATGGGATTGTGTACCAAAACTATCACACTAATCAAGGACATCTATAGTGGAGTACACACGTTCTTTAATTGTGAGTGAGAGATATCTAATACAGTACCAATTATCAAAAGGATGAAACTCAAGTCTACCAAATTAGAATACTAGACTATAAATAATCAGGAGCAACCGGCATACCTTTACGGATAAAAGATCCCTACCTTGAACAATACTAACAAATACCTTGGAATAAAGAAGACATAATATTGATGAGATACTTGAAGCTTCATACCAGGACATCAAAACAATGTTTCTCTCTCACCTACACCATCCCAGAAGATCTTTTCTTTTGAAATATGTAAGACGCCATTAAATTTAAATCTTCTTCTACCATTTTTTATTATCACAAAAATACCAATTCAAAATTTCTCTCAAAATTTGAAAATTTAAACAACTGAGACATGGTAATTATTAATATTGATATAGCTATCAGTCAAAATATAATTAATTTAATTTAAAATACTTTAATATCATTTAATATAACATGATATAATTTAACATAAATTTTAATATACAAATTCTACAAAAATAGTTATTAGATCTATTGTATTTAAACTATATTATTTTTAAATAGTAGTTTTAGAATTCCTTAAATCCCCCTTCTTTAAAATGCTTTATCTCTCAATATTTCTTGTTATGGTTCTACCGTTTTTGCCTGCTAATAAATAACTTGTTTCATGATTTCGTTTTAATACTGCATATGGTCCTTCATATCTCCCGGGACTTTTATTTCTAACCTCTTGTTTTCCAAATACTTTGTTCCTTACTTCTATATTCTTTGTTTTGTCAATTTCTTCAGCTTGCTGTCTTTTAGCTTTTAATCTCTGGATAATTCTTTCTCTATCTACTTCGTTATTACTATGCCATTGACAATTTTCTTCCTAATATAACTTCTGCATGACTCATTCCAGTAGTTTTCTGAACTGTCGCATTTAAAACATATTCTATATCAATATTAATTTTACCCAGTTTTTATTTACTCCATTTTTAAGTAATTCATTAATACAATCCAGTCGCTCAGACATGGGATCTTGGTTTGACACGAGTGAAATCAAACCTTCCAGCTGAAAAGTGTGTAGTTTTAGTTCGAGAGAAACTATGCCAGATTGGTTTGTGTGTCGAGGAAAACATCACTGGAATGACCACAGACGGTGCTCCTTTTGTGGTGAAATTAGGAAAAGTACTTGCATTTGAGCATCAGTTATGTCTGGTGCATGGAATTGGTCTCGCAGTAGTCAAGTTGCTAATAAGGAGAAAACTAACTAAGATCAGATTACTGAAGATAATGAAGCAGGCGAAAAAAATTATATGAAACAAGAAATTAGTTCTTATGTCAAAGAAAGTGACACAGATGAACTGAAATATGGATTAGAAGACGAGGGAATATCTGATAATGGCATATTCTGTTTTTCTGTTCTCTCTGACATAGACGATTATGATGAAAATGGATAATACGATTTGATTGAACAACGCAATCCCGTTATACTAACATTTTAAAAGTCGGAATCCATCCATTCAATTCACCATATTGTTTTTTTAAAATCAAAATACGTCATGATAAAATTTAAAGTGATGAGCTTGAACCAGGAGCTTCAATTTTTTCTAATTCAGAGAGCCCTATTTTTATAGCTGCTTCATTAAATAAATTTAGAAACCAATTATGTTCAAATGCAAAATCATCAGCAGCAGGTATACTTGCATAACCAGATATTTTTTACTTTGAAATATAAATATGAATTACAAATATTTAGAGGGTTGGAGGTTTGATTAATATTAAAATAAATTTTACCTGTAGTGTTGAGTGCTTGAGCACTTGCAGTTGATGGAAATACTTCAAGATAATCTTTTTTACTAATATCATGATTAAAATTAAAATGTTTGTCTAAATACAAACTAGTCATTTTTAATTTAATATTTACTATTTTTGTAAATAAAAATTAAGCAAAAACAACCGAATACTGACTGTTTGAAATACCTAGATGATTAGCTAACTTAATTAAATTGTTATAATAATCAGTCTTATTCATAACATCTTTTGTTAAATTTAAACATATTTTTGATTCATCTCTTTCAACCTGTAATCGTCCATCTATACTAATTGCATGTCCTTCTATACATTATAATAATCCAGGAGTTAATTCAAAAAATTTTTTTGATACTGGATCCCAAATAAAAAAATTATCATCTTGAAGTGTAATATTAAATTTTAATTACCCCATTGGTAATTTTTTTCATTGTATCTCACCTGGTGGTATATCAATTTCAATTAATCACCTCAAATATTAAGATTTAATCTGAAAGTTTTCATAGTTAAACTTTTTAATGTTGATTCTTCTTTGCCTTCGACTGTTTGTGCGCGAATTGACTCTATAATTGGCAATTGTTTCTCTTGATTCTTAAAGAAATCTTGATGTAATATTTTATTCTTTTCATAAATATTCTAATTCCATAGTTCAATTGCTTTTACTAATTTATAACTTCAAACCTATAGTTTTTATCTATTTTTATACACTCAAATTATTGTTTGATGTATCATCTTTCTATTCTTGTCCAACGCAAAATAAATAAAACCCCCGTTCCAATGATTTCTAAATATGTTAAATTAAGCCCGCTCCATTAAAGTAGAAAATAAATTATTATAAATATTATCTTGGTCTCGTTTATTTATTTTGAAAAATATGTAAAATTTAGAATTTACTCGTATAGATTTTCGTGGTAAATCAAAATAATTCTGAGATAGGTAAATACAACAACAATTTGTATGTCTACCACACTTGAAATATGATTCCATAATTTTTTGGATTTTATCATTCACACAATCATCAAATACGATCAAGGTCTTTTTAATTTTTAGCCACAAAAAATTATTGCATTTTCAAGGCAACTCACGAGTTTATTTGAGTTGGCCAGGCTTGGTATCCACGATTAATATAACAAAGGGATGAAAATGTGGGGTTAGAGAGGGTTATTGTGACCTTGACCCCACTTACATATCAATACCTGACTGCCACTGGTTACCCGTTGCTAGGCAACGTTGGTACTGTAACCAATGGTTCTGAGACCGTCAAAGGTGAGCTTTGTTTCCAAAACTGCTAAGACCCGGTCTACAGATGGTTCAGCGAGCTACAGATGGAAGGTCTATTTTCGTCTTATCTTCTTTAGGTCCCTTACTCACTTTACTTCAAATCGTACTATCTTGACCCTCATAGAGGCTTATTCCCAGTGTCAATATATTTATCTTGAAAACAAACAAATGACAAAAGAAAATTTTTTATTCGTCAATGCATTATACTATCGAGACGATCCTTGTCTTAGTGCAATTTTTGTTGCTTCTCCCGCTTCCATTTTGCCCTTCCTGGTCTTGCGCGGGACTTTAGTTTGAATGGCTGATCTACAGGACTCTTCGCATTTTTGTAAGCCCCTTGGGCTGGGGCAAAGACCAGGGGATAAGTGACGGCCTGCCCCTTCTGGCTTGCCGCTACGGCCACCCCCAGCACACGAATCTGGACCTTCTGAGCTTGGTTCAGGGCTCTCTTCTCCTGCCAGCCCTTTTGCGCCGCGTCGATTTTTTGATAGAGCCGCTTCACTCTAGCCGGCTCGGACCAAGTGGCTTTAATCTGCTGTAGCTTGCGGCTTAACTGAAGGCATTGTTGGTGTAGATTGGTATTTTCTTTGCGAATATCCTTTAACTCGTTACTAATCTTCTGCATGGCATTCATCATCGGTTTTCCATAATAAATAGATATATGATAAATCATAGGATTAATTTCAGAAAATTAGTAGGGAATCACAGTCCAACATTATTATCATTTTTCATTCACCACTATCTCCGAGTGAGCATATTCATATTTGCTTAATAACTTTTGGGTAAAATATCGTTATTCAAATTAACCAGAATAAATTAAAAAATGTAATTGACACAAACTCATTTATTGAAATAAAGGACACAACAAAATTTTAATTCCAGTACTGTCTCTTGTTTGTTAAACGCCTCCGCAAATAGGCGTGTTCCTCAGTGCCCCGATCCTCCAGAATATCCCGAATGTCCGGTTGTAGTAAACTCTTCGGGACCACCAGGTGAACGGGTGCGTCACTCTCCAGTAGTGACGGATTCCGATGATCATGGGCCACTCCATAGGTGGGCAGGTGACTGTCCGAGCTAGGGAGTTCGCCTTCCGCCTTTGCCGGATTTCTCGTGCTGGGTTTCTACCCGGCTTCCTTTTGATGAGGATGCTGGGGAGCTCGATATCTACTTCTTGTCCATTGGCGTTCCTGCTTGGCCATTCGGGGGTACCATAGGTCGATATGGTATAGCCCCAATCCCATAACGCTTGTCGGTATCTCCCGGCAAATCTAGTTGGCACTGTCAGCGTAGTGTGGTCCACGTCCTCCCAGCTGCTACTATGGATACCTGTTATTAGTAAGAATAATGGGTTATCGTAACATTGTTTCATGCGTCCCATGATTATTGGTAATAGGATCAGTCTGCTTTTCCATTTAGTAGCGGGGTTGGTAGTAAGTTTATACCATGCCCGGTGGATTTTGATCCCACTCACACCAATTCAATTTGCTCATGGTTTCGAGCGTTTCCAAGACAGGGGATTTATTTATTTTATTTTATTGGATTTAGTTAGTCGGGCGTAATAGCTACCCGAGTTTATCTATTTCCTCAAGGTTTCGTTAATTTAGCTTGTCTAACTCCGGGAAAGGTAGACATACGTTATACTTGCTAGCTTTCTCCGATAGATTCAACTAAAATCTATTTTTTTCATAAGATAGACATAGACTATTTTTCTTTTCTAGAAGAAAACTGAAATAAAAGGATAATGAATTTTTCAGCGAACTCATGCCAAATTGATAATTCATAAAAAATATATATATATATAAATTAATTACAAAAGTTATCCAATTAATTAGAACTAATTACGAGGTTTGTTTAACTGAAACGGATCATCTCTAGGCAACAATGAGAAAAGAGAAATGATTAAAATGATTTAAATATCATAATTATGAAAATGTAAAAATTACGGTGAATGGAAATTAATTTGGATAGTTAAAATTGTTGGGCCAGCACACAAATAGCCTTGAGAATTGTTTAAATGCATCAGTAATACAGCACGAAAACCCAGCACCAAGATAACTTAAAATACAATATACAACACCAACTAAACACTTTAAAATCTGAGAGAATATAAATAAATATAAAATCAAAAACATAAAAGTAAAATAAAATAAATACAAAATGCATCAAGAACCGCACGAAATTTACATAAAAAATAACATAATAACAAGAAAATTCGACCGTAAAATGACCATTTATATAAAATTAAAAATTAATGAATTAAATGAATAAAAATAAAATATTTTTTGGTTGAATAAATTTATTTAAAAAATGTTAAAAATAAATTACTAATTTAAATTAAGAAATTAATAAAAATTTAATTTAGATAACACAAATAATTTCAAAGTCGAATTTTGTTTAATCGCAATAAAACTAACACGCAAGGTTAAGGCCAAATTATAGGTATAAATACTGATGTGTTTTCCCAAATTTTCAACTACTACTTTGCAGTATTAATTTCAACCAAATTTAAGATGCACATTTTTTATAAATCTTACTTTGTTGTGTGATTTTTTTTCAGATATTTTCAGATCATTAATCTACAGTTATCAATATTTTCAGGTTATTAATCTACAGTTATATTTTGTAGCAATATTTTCAGATTGTTAATCTACAGTTATGTTATTTTGGTTTATGTACATCGATGCCCGATTTAAAATTTGTTTATATGAATGCCAAATATACAGTTTATGCGTCGAGACTTTTGCCTAATTCATTTGGTAATTTATTTTTTCTATTATTTTATTTTTGGTGGCCCACAGCCAAAGACACATCACAAGTTAATAAAATCATATACAGTATTCAGATTCGTGTAAGTGCGTGGAATACCGCCGATGATCTGTGCCCGTGAAGACCCGGCGTGCGGAACGCAGGGATCGGAACGTCAATATTATCCGTACATAGGAAAAATTGGAGGGTAAATGAGTAGCCCTTTGGCTGCTCCTTCATCATCCGTTTCCTGTAAAATTGACATAAATTTTTAACAACAATCGGCTCAAAATCTCTAACACCGAGTAGTCCAGTGGACACTCATTAACTGTGAAATGAACATACATAGATCTTAAGGACAAAAAGAGGGAATGGGTAGCGGGAAAAATTGCGAAATCGTTGCAACAGTTAAAATGAATAGCCATCGGAAAAAGATTAATCGGAACGACCAAAATCATGAAAAATAATGTTTTTAAATAAGAATTAAATAAATTAATTTGAGTTGAGGCTGAAAATATGGGCGGGACGCTGCTCAAACTTTCCGAACTAATTCAAATACTTAACAAAAATAGTAACGTAAAAATGGAACGTGTAAAATAAGGGCGGAACGCTGCTCAAATTTTCCGAGTCAATGAAAATACTTTGTCGAAAACGGTAGAATAGGGATGAACAGTAAAATAAGGGCGGAACGCTGCTAAAATTTTCGAATTTACAAAAATACTTTATCAAAAACCGAAAAATACAGATGAATTACGGTTAATGTTAAATACCAATAAAAAAATGTAACGCTGAAGAATAAGGACGGATCCCTACAAAATCTTAATAATAATAACGATAATGATAAGGGTAACGGTAATTATAATAATAACAATAATAATAATAATAATAATAATAATAATAATAATAATAATAATAATAATAATAATAATAATAATAATAATAATAATAATAATAATAATAATAATAATAATAATAATCATGGTATTAGTAGTAATGATGATAATAATTATGATAATAATAATAGTAGTAATAATCATAGTGGTAATAACAATAAATATAATGGCAGTTATAGTAATAAAAATAAAAATAAAGGTAATAGTAGTAACAATTAATAAAGGTAATACATATAATAGCAACAATGATAATGCTAGTAATAATAATAGGGAACATTGTAGTTATGATAGGGATAAGACTAAGAGAACTAGTGTGTGAATACTTAACATAACCAAGGGTGTACCGACCAAAGAATAATCTTCGACATGGACAACGATAAGAAGGACTATGGGAATGGACATAACAATGAATGATATGAGAGTATAGGTTAACATTTGACAGAGATAGGAGAATAATGGGACCTAGAAATCAAAATCGAGCACAGGCCTTCTATCGGCAGCTCGTTGGACCCATGGATCGTTCGGTCAATTATAGCATTAGCAGTAGCGCTCACTTTTTGCGGACGATCTACACACTCGAACACAGTTCCAACGTTGCTCAGCAACGGGTGCCGAGTGGTAAGCAAAGGAAATATTTGTATGGGGTTGCCTGGGTAACAACCATATAGTTTCAAAATATCAACACCCAGAAACCCACCAAAATGAAGCAAAATATTTACCAAATTGACTAAAATGTCTTCTATCCATCTATTTAGAGATTTCTTTCATCTTTGTATGTCTGGCTCGATCATTTAGAGTTTCCTGCAATAAATACGAATGATGTGGGGAGAAATATCAATTACGACTACTCCAGTTCCAATGTCAATGTATCTGCACGTCGTTTATCGAGGTTTGAATTAATGATTTTCTGTCGTATTAACTATTCGATTTAGATAACTATTTCTCTTTTGTCAGAGATTCCTCAGGCAGCCGGATTCGATTTCAGCTATTCTGTTGGATTTTGGATCAACATTTGTCGCAATCTATCGTTTGGAATGGCATTCCTCAAATCGCGAGGGTATTAGCCCAATGTTCGCGTATTTTCAAGTTTTTCTTGTATTCCGGACATGATGCATCAGTATGAACTTCTCTTTTTACGAATAAATCTTTTGGTTTCGTGTTAATGAATATTTTGGTTTAATGTGTTTGCATTTGGTGCATAGCTTACGTGGCGTGGTTTGCATGATCGTATTAATTACGGGAGGCTTCGATATGTGGAATAAAATAAAATCAAAGGCAATTTTACCTCATGTTATTTTATGCTATAAAAAACATACTCATACAACCTCAGATACAGAATGTCACGGGAACTGCAGACGACTGGGCATTACAGTGATTTTTAACGGCTGGTAAGTACTAGTCTACCACATAAACAAACAAAAAAATAAAATAGTGATAGGTCAATTTTTAAAGCTGTTCAATTTGATTCTTTTTATACTAGTAATAGCACGGACACGTTTTTTCATCATCGCTGGTCGTGATTTAACTTGTTTAGGGTAGTGGTAGTATATTATTTATCGTAATTATGGGTTTTTCGTCATATTTTACTAAACTATTAATAATTTATAAGGTTTTCAGAAGCCTGATGCATCGATTTCCGCAAGCCCCTTTCCCGTTAACCTCAAGTTGATCCTATGGATTTTTTATGTTTATGTTAGAGTTTAAGAGTGCCCACTGGACTACAATGTGTTAATATTTTAGCCGTTGAGTAATGATATTTTACGTCGATTTTTAGGGAGTAGGTAGAAAGGTAGTAAACCAAAAGATTGCCTCCCGATCTCCCTTCTGATCCTATGATAATGAATGAATTGACTTTCGAGTCCGTCGTTACCCACGGCGAGATCTCTCACGGGCACGAGCTGTTGGCGGATAACGAGTGATTCGAGTTTTAGTACAGTAGTCGTTGTATTACAACTGGTTAAAACTAGTTACAACTGGTTAAAATTCTGTGGAAATGAATCGGTATATATACCTATTTTGTGACCCTAACCTTGCGTGTTAAATTTGATGTAGTAAAACAAAATTTGACCTTGGGAATCTCTTTGTATTTTCTAACTTTAATTTTCTTATTTTTTGATTTACTTTGACAATTTATTCTTTTAACAAATAATTGAATTGTTTCCAATTCAAATCATTTAATTTTAGTTCTAACTTGTGTTGGTCGTAGGAGAGTGTTGAATACCAGACCCTTGAGTCAGCTTAACCCTGTACTGCCACTTACCATCGCTAGGGGTAACTCCTCCGTACGCCACATAATTTTAATCACTATCATACACCCGTGACTGGAATCACGTTGGAATTGTGCACAATGGCCGAATGCCATTCGAGCAGGTGAGCGCCATCACTGGCACTACTCCCCGAAGGACCTTCGTCTTTCCCGGATTATAGCTGCCGATAGAAGGACTTACGCTCCCACTTCTAAAACCCTTTTAATTCTCGTGACTACGCTTAATTCCAGTGCGGAAACCATGAAAAAACATTATTCCTGTATCTGCGCACGCCTATAATTCCCCTCACCTCCAATACTCCAATTTTCGAGCGATAGAACAAAAAGAATATTTAGCAATATTGACTAAAAAACCAAACCAAAACAATTTTTAATGAAAGCTAAATATTCAAGAGACAACAGAAAATAAAATAAACTATTTGAATGTTAGCAAATGTTGGATCAACCAATATGATGAGAATAATGCGAATTATTCAGTGTCTTAATTTTCCTCTGCATCCATGTCGGTTGGGAGGCATCTCCTCTTGGGTGGTCGATATGGAGGAGGGTCGCCTCGAAAATCTTCACCCCTTCGTGAAGATGGCCCTGCAATTTTGCCTCAGGGGCCGATATTGGGGACCTCCCCCGTGAGGATGGCGATTTCCTCCAAGTTTAGTTCGAGATCGCTTAGAGACCGAATCAGTTGAGGCGGTTCGTTCTCCTCATCCACTAAGTTGATGTGGATGGATGCTGGGGGAGAGGAGAACAAAATCCGCGGAGCATAGCAAATGTCCGGGTCAAATTCTGAGATCTCGAACTCTTGGTAGGGGGGCGGCAAGTCGTCTAATGGGCACACCCCTTCCATTGGCCGAGTCTCCCGGAGACGGGCTTCTTCTTGTCGGCGTCGATCCCGACGCCTCTTATTTCGATTTGGCCGGTGACGGGCCGTAAGGGCAGAAGAGTTAGCCCGGGTTTCCACTGTCATGGAAGGTGGTAAAGGCGTGAGATTCGCGCTCGACGTGGGACCGTTTGTTATCGGGTTAGGTCGATCTTCAACATTGGGGAGATGGTGAGCCGGGACGATATCGAGTTGCTCGGCACGAATATTCCCGGGATCCGGATTCGGAGTTCGGTGTCCGAGAAGGCTTGTCGCAGCGCCACCGACTTCTCGCGAATCAGCAGACGCTGGGCGCGTGACTCGACGATTAGTTCGTCACGCGCCTGGGTAAGTCGAGAGATTTTTTGCCTGAGCTCCCTGACGACTTCTGGTGGAGCCCAGGTCCCTTTTACCCTTTCGTGTTTCATCTGAAGATCCCTGTGCTGAATCTTGAGGTCTTCGTACTTGTGGCGGATTGCCACGATTGAAGGGGGCAGGCGAGGGATCCTCATCGAATTGATAGCATTGTCGTTGTTCGTCATACTGGTAGAAAAGAAAAAAAATTTAACCGAAATAATTAGTAAAAGGAAGTATATCGAAATTTAAAACAGAGTTTGAGTGATACTGAAAAATGGAGTATCGGCGGCAATATGGGTTTGTTTTCCCCTCATCTATGACCCGGACTCCCAACTTGTATATATGACCGGAACAGTATATTCCGTCCTACCATAGTGGATTAGGCGAAGTCGAATGATATATTTTGCGTATGTCGGGACTATTACCTTGTTTGTATACTAACGCTTGGGGTGAATCCCGACCATTGTTTTGGTAGTGAATGTAAGGAAACACGACACTGTTATTAATTTACTTCTAAGATAAGATTTACTAGGTAACCTAATCATCGTTATTCATCTAATGGAGCTTAAGAACTAAATCACGATACCATTATCAATTATTTATACAGTAAAATTTCTATACTTAAGATCAATATTAAATTATTTATATAACCAAATTTCAAGATACTACTAATTGTGGGTTTAATAGCGTAATTAATATTTCGACTTAAAGGGTGGTGGTTCATTTAATTACAACATGAGCTGTCCACTATTGAGGGGTAGTTTTTAAGGTTTCGGTCATTTTTTATTGATAATTAATAATGTTTAAGTGGATTTAATTTGGAATATAGCGTAATTCTAAAATTTCTGTTATTACCTACTAGTGATTTATAGTATTTAATGATAAATTATCGGTTTCCAGGTTAAGGTTGAGGTTTAATAGTACTCAAAATTCATTTTATTGATAATTTACAATTCTCGCGATTAATCTCGATGCTGGGTGATAATTCGCGGTTTTCTACCCAAAGGCCAAGATGATTCAGATTTTTTCAAAATCTATGTCGACATCGAATAAAAATTTTCGTTTCCCTAACTTGACAGTGAATACTAAAGTTACGGTTTCCCAGATTTACATTACTGATGATTTATGATCTTGGAGGTTAAAATTGACATTTAATATTTATTTGTAGCTTCCACAACCTAAATTTACCTTCCAAGTTACCTTATATAAAATGACATTAAATAATAATTTACAGTTTTCAAAATCCAAATTCATTTTTAAGGTTAGCTTAAGTAAAATGGTGTCGAATATTAATTTATAGAATTCAAAATCCAAATTTATTTTTAAGGTTAATTTGTATGAAATGGTATCGACTATTAATTTATGGAATTCAACATCCAAATTTATATTTAAGGTTAACTTATAAAATAGTGTACTACTAATATGTAAGCTTACGTTTTTTCTCCGCGATGGTTCTGACCCTGAAGGCAAATTAAATCCAAGCAACAAGATGAAAAATTTCCTTTTAAATCAAGTAAATTGTATCGATTTGTTGAATTACAAGTTATCAAGCCTACAAAAGTTGTATACGGATCAATGCAACTGTTAGACAATTTTTATATGGTGACGGCTTAATAGACCGTGAATAAATTATTACGTATTTTTGCGTTTTTGGATTTTTCTTTTTACATCATGATTTACCATTAGTCGCCCTACTGGATGTGGATTTCCTAAATCATTCTCCGAGTCACCTGCCTGTGATCGCGGTGGAGGTCTTAGCTATAAGATGTTGGTGGAGTTCTTATTCAAAGCGACATTTGCTTTCGCGGGTTTTTCTTTAGCCTATTTTCAGAGAGAGAGAAAAAAAATTTGTAATGGTCAATCGTGCTGCTCTCCTGCGGAACATTTATCGACAAGGTAATTTTTATAATTGTCATTTGCAATAGATTGTCCTACTATTATTTAGTTTTTTGATTTAATAGCTATGTGCACAAAAGAAAAACATTTTTCATCGTTTTCGACCTATATTCTATCCTTGCTGCCCAGTTCTGTTTACACATTTTCGTTCGGAATACTCAAAATGTTTTAGATCAAAGCATGATCCGCCTTAGCTTTCCCCTAACTAAAGTCTTCCGCTCTTCCCGTGATTTTAAACAACTCGCTCCGGCCACATTTTCAGCAGCCGCTTCGAGTATACAATGGCGCCCTGCGTAGCGGTCCCGTGCATAAAGCCGGAACCGACTGCGAACTGCCAAGGGGTTCACGAGGCATGACCCACGAGCTCAACTAAGGGTTTTCACCCACTAGCCGGCACACGGTCGGTCCCATGAACCATCTATTTCTATACATAATGTATGATTTTATAGGGTCCAAACATATAAATATTCATATATTGATATAGAATTATTAACGAAATGAAACGTGACATCGAAAAAATATTTAATTTGAATAAAATGCATCATAAAAATGAAAATCCATTACACTAAATAACAACGAAAGGTTCCTTACTTAATTTGTCGAGACTGTAGTGTAAAAATTGAATTTTTCAATAAAGCATAAGATTAGATTTAATGAAATTCATCACTGTATTTATAGTATTTTCGTGCATGTGTGCGACCAATAGGCGATTTTCCGCCATTTTTAGGGCTTTTTAATTATTTTGTTATTTTAAAATTATTTTTATTATTTTTTGTATATTTTTCTTTATTTTTCGATATATAATTTGTCATTATTTTCTTGTACATTATTTTTAGCCCTTTTTATTTATTTTCTGGCCGCCACTTCTGCCTATGTTTTTTCTAAACCTTATTTTGTAAGGTTTTGGAAGTTTATTTTATTTCTTTATGTTTTCTTTTTGCGTCTGTAGGCATTTTCGAATTTTAATTAATTATTTGTTTTATTTAATTTTTGTTATGTTTTATTTTGTTTTAATTATTATGTTATTTATTGATTTTTAATATCTTGGTGCGGTGCATGTTTATGTACAGTGATTCCTTCCATTACTTCCACTCTTTAATTTTAATTTTTATTCTTATTTTGTTTAAATTGTGGCTCTGAGCCCAACACTTGAATGAACTCTTGTTTCTTTAAGTAAATTGTCATTTTTCGGTCAAACTTTCGTGTTATTTCTGTGTTTGTTTCGTGCGGATCTGTTGCGTTCTGTTATTATTTTTATTTATTTTCATGTCTTTAATTTTGTATTTTAATTATTTCTTTCTCATATTTTAGCATGGTTAATTGATGTTTTATGGGTCTGATTTTAAATCTGCGTGTTGTGTTTGAGTGCTATTACCGATTCATTTAAACAAAATTGTGCGTTGGCCCAACAAAAACTTTTGTAAGTAATAATAAATATCATTATTGAACTGACACCTAAATCTAGTAGAAATCGAATTCCTAAACCGAATATAAATTATGTAAAATTTACATTTTTATGCTCGCTTTGGTACTGAAGATCCTGCAGTGGTATTCTAAGATTAGAGAAGTTTTGAAAATACTAAAATTCTAAATTCTAATTAAAGATTTAAATCAAAATTTATTGATCTAATTGATTTATAATTTCGAAGGCATTAGATAAAATGGTAAGCTTTCACTTTTCAATTATTATGAATAACCTGCATGCAGCCTGTCTGTTTGAATATTCACATTGGCCAGTCGGGAGTTCAAATCGGGAATGCTTGCTGGGAATTATATTGTCTAGAACACGGAATAAAGGCCGATGGAACAATGACACGACCAGATGATGCTCTCACTGACAAATCTTACCAGACGTTCTTTGCCCAATCATCCGGTCAAAATTTTGTTCCAAGATGCCTTTTTGTTGATACTGAACCGACAGTCATTGGTTTGTTTCTGGTTAAAATTTTCAGGAATAACTGATTTTAGATGAGATCCGTACCGGCACTTATAGGCAACTTTTTCATCCTGACCAATTGTTATCTGGCAAAGAGGATGCTGCTAATAATTACGCAAGAGGACACTACACAATCGGTAGTGAAATGATTGAAGAATCCCTTGACCAGATTCGAAGATTAGTTGAAAATTGTAACTTTTTGAGCTGCTTTTTATGCTTTCATTCTTTTGGAGGTGGCACGGGTTCCGGATTTACTGCTTTGTTAATGCAAAGAATTTCAATAGATTATAAAAAAGTCAACAAGCTGCAATTTTCTGTGTATCCTTCTCCTCAAATTTCCACAGCGGTAGTGGAACCCTACAATGCTATTCTTATGACTAACACAACAATGGATCACTCAGACTGTGCTTTTATGATTGATAATCAAGCTATATACGATCTTTGCACAAAGAAATTAGACGTAGACAGACCAACATACACGAATCTTAATCGACTTATAGCACAAGTAATCAGTAGCATGACAGCTTCTTTGAGATTTGAAGGACAGATGAATGTCGATATAACTGAATTGCAAACAAATCTTGTACCTTATCCAAGAATCCATTTCCCATTGGTTACGTTTGCTCCATTGTTTCAGCAGAAAAAGCTAACCATGAACAAATGACAGTATCCCAGCTGACTAATTCTTGCTTTGAACATGACAATCAAATGGTTAAGTGCGATCCTCGAAGGGGTAAGTATATGTCATGTTGTTTGTTTTACCGAGGAGACATTGATCCGACTGGAATATCAACTACATTAAACAAAATTAAATTAAAACGAACGGTAACGTTTGTTGATTGGTGTCCCACTGGATTCAAAATAGGAATAAATTATCAGCCTCCAACGGTTGTTCCCAACGGAGATTTGGCAAAACTGTCACGTGCAGTTGTTATGGTTTGCAATACAACTGCTATTGCAGAAGCCTGGGTAAGACTGGATCATAAATTTGACATGTTGTGGTCACGAAGAGCCTTTATGCATTGGTTTGTTGGAGAAGGCATGGACGAAATGGAATTTCCAATGGCACGAGAAACGACTGCAGCACTTGAGAAGGATTATGAAGAGGTTGGTTATGACACAGCGGAAATCGATAATCAAGAAGAAATGAATTAGTTTCATACTAAGTAATACAATATACAACTGTTGGACCCAATTTCATTGGATCTCTTATGAAGAATTTAATTTTTCAATTAGTATAAACGAATGTTTTGATCATTCTAATAAACAGTCAGTTAAGTATTTCATTTTCTTTGACTTGAGTCAGGGGATTTGAAAACGGCCTGATATATACCAGACATTCCAACACCAAGAAGTATAAGCAATTAGAGGTGGTCGTTAAAATTTGAGAAATAATAAGGATTTCTTGATTTTATTTCAATTTTTGAGAATAGAAAAGTACAAACGTCATGAAGAAATAAAAAATAAATTACATTACCTGAATTAAATAAATATAGCTCTATATGTACCTGTCAGGTACAAATAATGTTAAGCGTTTTACTCAAAGTCGGCCTCTTAACAGCTTAAAGCCCAATTTTTAAGTGTTGTTTTATGCGCGTCTAATCACGTCGTTCAGCGTTAAGCGGTTAAACACCGCACTGAATTGCCAATATGATATACTAATTTTTGTGTACCCGAGGATTTTTTTAACACTTATATAAAATTAAGCAAAGTGACAAGTGATTGCAGTTTTCCTTGAACATCAGTCATTAACAAATAATATTTGTGAGAAATTATATATAAAAATCTTTTCTTAGTTTATGTCACATAAGTACAAGAAGCTATAGGACAACAATCAAAGTTTATTGAACCATCGAAATATTGTAAAGATTTGACAAAACAGGGATAAAATAAAAACAAAGCGTATTAACAAAGTAAAACTCATTAAAATACATAGAAATTCAAGAAAATATTAATTCAACATTAAATACTTTGAGGGTAAACAGGTATGGACGGAAACAAATTCAAATATAACAAAATTAAATTAATAGGAGAGTCTCCAGAAGGAAATATTTAAAGAAAATTAAAATTAATTAAAAGTTAATTAGCTAATGAAAAACATGGGTTGTTAAAGAAGTTTTTTAATTAGAGCTAGGCGAATTGGGGAATAAAGAGAATCTTGAGATTAAAGGGAACTTGACTTCAATTAAAAGTTGGTAAAATTAGTAGAGGTAAATGAGTGATGTGAAACCTCCGAGATCGCCAAATTGAAAACAAGGTAATTAGTAAAGAAAAATGTGGAAGATGGAAATCAAATTAATAACTTCAAGAGTCCCCGTATCATTATACTAATTTGAATGAGAAAAGTAAAAAGTAGGAGACAAGTTTAGAATTCCGAAAGTTAGAATTAAAGTCAAAGATAACTTAGTGATAACCTATAGTATTATTATTCTTAGTGTATCAGAAAGGAGTTTTCACATTGGAAGACTTTTCCCAGCGCTAGAGAATCGAATTAGGATTCAAAATTTGAACGTTCAAAATATGAATATTCACAAATCGTTCAACATATGAACGATATACTGATGTTATGTCTTTTCAAAAAACGCGACTGCAATCCGAACCCTTTGAAAACGAGTTTTTCTACCAGAATGGTAGGGTTTAGACTCTGTGATTAAACCAGTCAAGACTTTCTTGCAATGACGGCATTTTAATTCTCAGACGCGGACCAGTGACAAATTTTAAAGAGTCTGATGTTAATCGTTCTAGCTTAGTCACATTTAGATGTGAGGAGTCGAAAAAGTGAGTGATTGTCTGTGTATGATATTCATCAAGAAGATCAACTAAATTTGCTCCTCCATTTTCATTTTAGTTGTAAAAGTAACTTACTTCAGAGTGATTAGGCAAAAACATCATTTTCCTAAAACAATTTCTGAATTTACTAGTGATGTTTACCGATATATTGCTATTACAATTCGATTTCAAAAGAGCACTTGTCTTGATCTCACGAGTTCTAAAGGAAAGATCAAACGAGAATGGACAAAGATCTTTTAAGCCTTTAGCTTTTGCCAACCAAGAAAATCAGAATCAGCAAGTTTTCGATCTCTGATCAGTTTCCTCACCGGCAGGAACACCGAGGTATCGATAGAATTCATTTGACTGCAATTTCTTAAATCGGGTACAGTTGATCAAAATTTCACTTTTTATCTGAACTTTTGAAATTAGAAAGTATCCACATTTTTCAGGTCAAAAAGTTAATTCAATACAAAAGGTTAAAATCAAGTTTTACCACAATTATAATTACTCCATTTCGGCTTACTGAGTTAAATAAAACTTCCTAATCATACTTCATGCATGCATAAGGCTTTATCAACCTTCATACTATACTCATACAAAACTTCAAACATCAATTCATGACTTATTTAAGTAGAAAATTCAAAGATCACAAAATGCAATAATAATTACTAAAATTCTACTTTTATTTAAATGTACAAAATTTACAAAAAAAAATAAAATATCATATAATTAACACATAGATTAATAAGCAGATTTATACAGATCAAGTCAATTTCTATTGTCTTCAGGCTTTATTCGTCGATGTCGACGGATTATTTCCGCTTTCGGAGAGGTTTTATTTGGGTGGTTCCGACCTGAGTAACGGAATGAACAACTCATCCCCGAAATCATCCATCCAATAACTTGCAAAAGTCGGGGATCACTCATCGATTATAGGTGTGGGATATGTGACTGGCGAGATGTTCATGCAGATTTGCATATCGTCTGATTCGTTGGCACATAGGTGCGGGATGGGTTCTACAGATTTTGCGGATTTTTGTAGGTTTTCGTCCTTTTTTATGAACTCGGGGTGTTGCTCTGCGACCAATGCTGCGGCTTCTTCGAGCACCTGTGGTGCGTTATTTAACAGCGTGATTCCCTCGGCTCGGCGTAGTTCACGGCGACGCCGATTTTTACTCGGGTGGTGGTTCTTGCTGGTCTTGGGTGTTTGAGCTGGACCAACTTGATTTCCTTACGAAAGATGGCTCGCGGGTATTAGGTTCAACTTCGCCGCCTGATCACGGCCGGTTAACCGCTTGGTCAATTTGGTTTCGGTGAAGGACACGATTAGAACGGCGCTCTGATCGGTAATGACGATCCTTTGAGCCCGATTTTCTGCATTCAAATCTTCTCGGCATCTAGTCAGGCGGTGTATTTGCCTTTACTACTTCGGGAGCGAACCACGTACCGAGCGTGCGTTCGTGCTCCGCGAATAGTTTTCATATTTTTGTTGGCATGGAATGTGATCGTCGTTCCGGACCTTGGTTGAGAAGCTGCATTTACCTTAGATTGCGGTAATTTTGGGATACGGTAGCTTGGATTCATTTGAAGATTTTCGTAGTTGTGGACGTTTATAAAATTTCGGAAAAGAGAAACTAAATGGGGAAAGATTTCTAATCATGAATTTACAAAATTGTAATATTAAATATAATAAAAATTAATAATTAATAGAAAATTTCCAAGCATTCTCATTCTCCATCAATTTCATAATTAGCTTTAGTTATCGCGGTATATTATTAAATGTTAGAACTGGTCATCACTAAAATTCGTTAGAAAAAATGAAAATCCCAATGCTCTGGTTATTATTCGATTTGGAATTATTTTTAGGTTTCATATTTACTATTCATTCCTTACGAAGTATCATTTATTTGATTTAATAAAAAAAATAAATTTCATTGGTTTGTTTGTTGATTTCTATACTTAACCCTAGTCGATCCCATCAATGTAGTTAATTTCGATAGGACTTTGAAAAACATTTAGTGTTCCTACTTAAACATTTGTACAAATGTTATCCCCCTAACTAAGGCGATCTTCCCGCAGATTAATTTCTTACCTCTCCGACCAACTCGCAATGGCCGCCACCGTGAATTACGATGGATTCCTACCCCGCGATAAGTGTAACGAGACTTGACATAACTAGGCAGACACTGAAGGGTGGTTAGAGACAAGGCAGCACGTCAACATTCCACAAAACTAACTGTAGAAATTGAATACTGCCGTACCACTTTCCACAAATTAATATATACATAAATAATTTAATTTAGGGGACCTGTCGCAGATACTAAAAAGTATCGCAGCCATCCATGATGATAAATAAGATTAAAATTAGAAAGCCATTACAAAAACATATATTGAAAAATGTACAATCAATAAAACTTACAATAAGGATTCACGAAATTTTCAAAGTTCAAAAAATTATAAAACTTTGAGATTTTTAAAGGTTAAATATTATGAAAATGGCTGTTATATTTATATTATTTTCGTGCCTGTGTGTGACCAATCAGCTAATTTTAAATCTTTTTTGTCCATTTTTCGGGTTTTTTAATGGCTTTTATTTATTTAGTATTTTTCTCTTTTTCTATTTATTTTTCCTAATTTTTCATTATTAATTTTATTAATTTTACATTTTTATTTTTGCTGATTTTTTATTTTTATTCTGGTCGCCTCTTCCGCCTGTGTATTTTCTAAACCTTCTTTTGCAAGGTTATAAGCGGTTTTGTGTTTTACTTTATTTTTCTATATGCATTATGTGCGAAATTTATTAATTATTTGTTTAAATTAATTATGTTTATTTTTTATTTTTTGTTTTATTTAATGTTTTATTTTATTTTTGATTTCTGTTTGCGTTGCGTGCTTATGTTATAGCAGCAATTTTGATAATTTCTCAACATGACTTTACATATTCATTTTATTTTGCTCAAACGATGCTTATAGCCCAACATAAGTTTAGGTTGCTTGTTTTTATTTTTGTCAAATCTGAAATTTGAATTCTGTTGGGCCAGAAAACGAATAGCCTTGAGAATTGTTTAAATGCATCAGTAATACAGCACGTTAACCCAGCACCAAGATAACTTAAAATACAATATACAACACCAACTAAACATTTTAAAATCTGAGAGAATATAAATAAATATAAAATCAAAAACATAAAAGTAAAATAAAATAAATACAAAATGCATCAAGAACCGCACGAAATCTACTTAACAAATAACATGATAACAAGAAAATTTGACCGTAAAATGACTTTATATATAAAAAAATTAATGAATTAAATGAAGAAAATTAAATATTTTTGGCTGAATAAATTTAATTAAAATGTTAAAAATAAATTACCAATTTAAATTAAGAAAATAATAAAATTTTAATTTAGATAATACAAATAATTTCAAGGTCGAATTTTGTTTAATCGCAATAAAATTAACACGCAAGGTTAAGGCCAAATTATAGGTATATATACTGATGTGTTTTCACAAATCAACACAACTATTTTGCAGTATTATTTTCAACTGGATTGAAATATTGATTTTCAGTCTCACCTGGAGACTGATCGTAGTAGTGTGCGTTGCAGCTATTTGCATGGATGACTGCGAACTTGTTGATTGGTAGGTTAGTGCTGTAAATGCCATGAATTGTGAACTACGCTACTACGAATTTTTTCAATGAATTAAGAATTATGCTACTACGAATTTCCAATATATGAAGGATTATGAATTATGCTACTACGATTTTCTATTATATGCTTACAAACTTCCGACGATTATTTCATGCATTCGAGGCTTTTACCCAATTGATCTGTTAATTTTCATTCATTCCTTTTTCGGCCCACAGCCAAAACAAATTGAAAGTTATTAAACTTATACATAAATATCGAACTGTGTAAGTGCGGTGTAAGTCCGCCAATAGTTCGTGCCCATAAAGGTTCCGGCATGGGTAACGCAGGAGCCCGAACGTCAAATCATTGACAAAAATCTTTAACAACAATCGGCTCAAAATCACTAACACCGAGTAGTCCAGTGGGTACTCATTAAATATAATATGAACATAAATAGATCATAAAGACAAAGAGAGGGAAAGGGATAAGACCGTAAAATGAGGGCGGATCGCTGCTCAAATTTTCCGAAATTATTAAAATACTTATCGAAAATAGTAAAGAAAAAGTGGAATGTTGTTAAATTGTTAGTGTAATATTCTTATAAAACTGCAAAATAAGGACGGTACGCTGCTAAAATTATTCGACTCAAGGTAAATACTTTGTCGAAAAGATGGATTAAGGCTAAATCTTTATATAAGCAGAGTATATTTTTTTAAGCCAAGGAATAAGGACAAATCCCTACACACAAATTTGATAATAATAATGATAATGGTAAGAATAATGGTAATTATAATAACAATTATAATAATAATAATAATAATAATAATAATAATAATAATAATAATAATAATAATAATAATAATAATAATAATAATAATAATAAAAATAATAATAATCATGGTATTAGTAGTAATGATGATAATAATTATGATAATAATAATAGTAGTAATAATCATAGTGGTAATAACAATAAATATAATGGCAGTTATAGTAATAAAAATAATAATAAAGGTAATAGTAGTAACAATTAATAAAGGTAATACATATAATAGTAACAATGATAATGCTAGTAATAATAATAAGGAACATTGTAGTTATAATAGGGATAAGGGTAAGAGGTATACTAAGGGAGTATTTAACATAACAAAGGGCGTACAGGCCATAGAATAATCATCAACACGGAAAACGATAAGAAGGACTATTGGAATAAACATACAGATGAATGATATAACAGTATGAATTAACATTTGAAGGAGATAAGAGAACAAGGGGACCTAAAAACCGAAATCGAGCACAGGCCTTCTATCGGCAGCTCGTTGGACCCAAGGATCGTTCGGTCAATTATAGCATTAGCAATAGCGCTCACTTTTTGCGGACGATCCACCCACTCGAACACAGTTCCAACGTTGCTTAGCAACGGGTGCCGATTGGTAAGCGAAAAATATTTGTATGGGGTTGTCTGGGTAACAACCATATAGTTTTAAAATATCAACTCCCAGAAACCCACCATACGAATTTGGGGGCTCAGCCGGGATTAAAGCTTCGTTATTTGGAAAGATCAACACAGACAAGTTAAGAAATAACAGAGAGTTTGTCAGTTCACCCTCAGCCGGGAATGAAATGATTTGTTTAGCCAAACAACCAAAGCAGACCGAAATAAAAATCTATTATCAAGCAGAAAATGTCGAACAAGAATAGAACTTAATAAAGAACGATAAAAAACGATTAACCCGACTATAAAATGAAAAAATTTATTAATGAAACAAATGGCTAGCCCACCAAGTACAAATTTGGGCTCAGCATAAAACTTCGATATTTGGAAAGATCAGAATCATCAAGTTTAGAAATAACATTGAGTTCGTCAGTACGCCCGCAGCCCGGAAGAAATGATTTTGTTGGAATGCGAACAAAGAAAACCGAAATAAGAATCTGATAATCAAACAAAGAAAATGTCGGGACAACATTTTACTAAACCCCGGAGAGACAACAATGAGAAAAGGGAAAGTAATGGAGAAAACGATGGATATCTCTACAAAGCGGGAGAATATAGTGACGAAACAAACGGTTCGCCCACCAAATACAAATTTGGGGCTCAGCTTCTTTAATAGGAAGAATCAAAGCAATAAGTTTAGAAACAACAGAAAGTGACCAGAGGATACAAGATGCAAAATTCGAGTTATTAAACAGAAAATGTCGCGACAACATTATGCCAAAGAATAGAGCATAATAGCAAACGATGGAAAACGACTAAATTGGCTACAAAATAAGAAAAACAGTGCTATGAAATAAATTATTAGACACCACATACAAATCTGGGGTCAATAAGAAAAGAGAGATTAGCGGAAAGTTATGGAAAACGATGGATTTGTCTAAAAAACGAAATGAAACAAATGACTCGACAAGTATAAATTTGGGGACTCAGGAATGAACAAAGAAAACAATATACAAATTTCTGTTAGAAACAATAACAAGTAAGGAATCGTCAGGACGACATTTCAGACAATTGCAGGAAGAAATAAATAGAAGGAAATAAAACAAAAACTATGAAAAACGACCAATTTATCTACATGGGAAGAAAACTAACGAGTGAAAGAAATACAGAAAGAAGAGAACAGTGCGAAATAAGAATCGAAAACCTTTGTTTGATCATATGAAGCTGAGATCTAATGATTATTTTACAACGGAAAACAAATGACAAGGAAAATTAAGAAACTACAAATATTTTCAAGGACACACTCAACTTAGCATGAAAGACGATTTTAGATGGAAACAAATAACGATCTAAAACAATAAATGTTGGGACGGAATTTCACCGAAAGGCAGACAGATAACAATTGGAAAATACTGACAGAAACTTTGGAAAAGGATCGGTTTGTCTACATGGAAAGTAGAAACACAGAATGTGAGTAATATGAGGAACAGGAACACTATCAAGAATGCTGGAAAAATATGGAGAAAAATCAACAGGAGAAAAGTAGAAAATTTCACGAAATAAACAATAGTTACTGGAGATCCACGAAAATTAGATAGTATCGTTATAAATAAATTAAGAAAGATAGAAGATATCTTAGAGGTTCTAATAATATGAAATAAACTTGCAAAAGGGAATAACAAAATCATAACAGATAAAACAATAACAGATAACCTCAGAAAATACATGAGCATAGTTGAGCAAAATGGCGGGATGAGGAAAAATAGAGAATGTAAAATATGATGAAAATACAAAGGAACAAAACACCAGTTTAGAAAGCCCATGAATGATGAGTATTGTAATAAGAGAGGAAAATATCAATATATGCAAATAAACTAAAATATTAGAAACACAAATATTTCAAAAATGAAACGATTCAACAGGAAAGTGGGGATAAAATTATCAACGTTTGTAAAGCAGAAATCAAGGAAACAAGAAACCATAAATAAAAATAAAATTATGGGTATAAATCAATGGAAATCATCGTGTAAACATCATCCAAAAACCGTAGAAGTAAGAATAAAAATATAAAAAATAAATAAAAAAATAAAATAAAAATAATAAAAACAGGGAAAAGGTGGAAATCACGAGGGTTAAAGTGATTAGAAAATGGGAAACCACAAAACTGAGGGTCGTGTAAATATTGTATAAATAAATTACAGAACCATATAAATAATAATTAAATAAGTATGAGAATAGAGGTCAGAATACAGGATAATTGTAAAAATAGAAATTGCCGGATTAATATTGTTTGAAATATGACGGGATCACCAAGTCAGTTAAAATAATTTTAAACGCAATAAACGATTAATTAAAAGTAATTAAGTTAAAGATCAAAATTATTAACGGAAACTCATAAAAAAAGGTTGCAACGATTTCGAACCCCTACTACTATGAGCTGAGAAATTGTAGCGGAAATAACGAACGATCGATTGTGCGAATTTCAAAATACATGAGACAAAGTGAAGCCAAATTAGATCCTAAATGAGAAAGAGATAATCGATCAAATGGGAAAAGTTAATGAAAAGATAATCAAGATGATGGAGAAACTTAGGCGTGGATAAAAGGAAATGTTCTGTTGTAAATGAAATGAATAGGTAGCAATGAGCGTAGATGAATAGAATGATGATGCTTGTTATAAATATAAATAAAGGATTGGAAATAATAATGAATTACGAAAATAATAGCCAGCAACCAGAGGAAAATGATGATATTTTTTTTCCTAGCTGGTGGTGAGGCACCAGAGGACAGTGACGACTGTCGTGTTCAGGATGTTATCAGCCAAGGGACTGGTAGCGCTGAACTACTCGATACACAACCCGGATACCACACCGAGTATATAGAACACCAAGCGGTAGGTGAGATGTGGACTAACCGGTAAATGGTTCATACTCAAAAAACCCTACTAAGGTCAGAATTTACGCAGCCAAGCAGAGCTGGAAATCTGACGGGAGCGGACTGACAGTAGACAGAGATATTAAGAATTACCGTGCCCATAGATCGCTTCTTTTTCTTTTCACTATTCGAGAAATCAAGTAAACCGCGTTTTGGAACTTGGTCGAACGTCTAGGCATTTCCATTCTTTTATATGTTTTTTTATTCTTGTTTTTTCTTTATTAACCCAGCAAGGAGTTCGGTACAAAAACCCGGATCCCACACCGAGTATCGAATATCTGAATGGCGGTGAGGTAAGCGTAACCGGATAAATACGCTATCAACAGACGACCATGGATTGAGAGTCAGTGTGAGGCCTCAAGCTTGTCCACTAGACAAGTTCCCCAACAGGTCACTGACGGAAACTCAAATCCGGATAGATGCCGAGGCCCCAGAGAGCCAACGGAAATGATAAATTATAAAGGCCCATAGAATGCCAGTTGAAATGATAAGCCGAAGGCCCCAGAGAGCCAACAGAAATGATAAATTATAAAGGCCCATAGAGTGCCAGTTGAAATGATAAACCAAAGGCCCCAGAAAGCCAACGGGAATGACGAATTATAAAGGCCCATAGTGCGCCAGCGATTAAAGGTTAAGCAAAGGACTTTTAGTAAATTAAGGAGACATAGGTAAAATAATTAATGGATTGAATGATTATATGATTGTAGCGATTTTATTTGATAAAATATAGATAATTGATGCGACTATATAGATAACTAATAAGACGATATAGACAATTTAAAATGGATTTAAAATGAAGGGGGGGGGGGGTGAATCAAAAGGAAAATGATCACAACGGAAAAAGTTTAAGGAAAAAGACAAGAGGATTTAAATAAAAAGGCCCATAGAGCGCCAGCGCATAGAAATTAAGAAACTTTTTTGGACAAATTATGAAAAGATAAAGGAGAATAATTAACGAGACTATTTTGGATATGATTGTGATTATTTATTTGATAAAAATAGCTAATTGATAAGACCATATAGATAACTGATGTGACTATAAGGATAATTTAGACGAAGCAAATAGATACTTGACACGAGTTATATATTATTTAAAATAAACTTAAAATGAAAAGACAAAAATTAAAAAGATAAAGAAGTTGACGCAGCGAAAAGAATTAAAATAAGGAGAAGCAATGAGAATAATACGATACAATTAATGCGAAAATTTATGTAGAATAAGATATACTAGAAGTGTTATTTAATTTTAGATAATTGACAAGGAATAAAAATATCAAGTAAACGACGAATAATAGAACCGCTAGACCAGAGATAAATCAAGAAAACTAGTAACGAGAAACCGGAATCAAGGAGACCATCGAGTAAAGAAACTGAGAATATACCAAAACGAACGGAGAACAAGGATAAAGAAAATAGACCATTTTATTGGAAGTCAGAAAAAGTGAAAAGCAGCAACAGATAGAAAACGTAATACAGTAGCGACAGCAGAACCAATGATTACAACAAGATTAGAAAGTTTAGAAACAGAAGCCAAAGAATATGATAAATTAAATGAAAGGTTAACTGACAAAGGAAACAACGCAAAATCACCCGAACCAAAAATTGCAATTCAGTTGAAAACAAGTACGAGTAAAGAGATGAAAAAACTCCGAGAGGAAATTAACCAAGAGTTGCCAAGTTATATTCGAGTTTAAAGAGGAATGTATAGGAGATGCATTCGGAAAGCAAATGCAACGAAGAAGATTTAAATGACTAAAAGGAAACTGGAAATTCGGAAATGAAAACAGTCGAAACAAAAATAGCTGAAACATGCAAAATGGAAATCATACGGGAAGAGAAAATATTAACCACAATTGAAGGAAGAGTCGAAAGAGAAGTATTAGATCAAGTATCATAATCAATAAAAGTACCGATGGAAACAACGAGACAAACGAAAGATATTTACACTCAAACAAATCAATATATTAAAAAACCATCACGAATTTGCGATATGCCAGTGGTAAGCGAAAAATATTTGTATGGGGTTGTCTGGGTAACAACCATATATTTTCGAAATATCAACTCCCAGAAACCCACCAATTCTTTTAAATTCTTTGATAATGGGAAGCAATGAACTGATGTTGTTATTACATAAAATGGCAAAAAAAATAAAATCGAAAAAATTATAAGTGTAAAGAATTATTATTATTAATATTATTATTGTAATATGTTATTATTATCATCATTATAAATATTATAAATATATATTTTTTGTCTGAACCAAATTGTTTTGCCTTTAGTTAGACTGATCTCCTCGCAACTATTGCACTGAGGATGGGCGTCTTGAACCTTTCTTAATTTTAATTCCTGAGGAAAAATTCCAATTATTATCAACAATAAGTCATAATACTTGAGAATTAATGATCAAATGATATAAAAGTTGTAAAACGAAAGCGCTATAGTGAGATCCATGGACGCGAAACTCATGACTGAAAACTGTTCCGTATCAACCGTAGACATTAGACAGTATTCACTGATCATCGGGTTTACTGATCGGTTGAAGCACATCAAAATAAATTGGTACCAAGATTATTTCTAGTTAACTCATATGATCGGAAGAAATTGAATCCAGTAGTTGAATAGAGTCATGACCAAATCACTCATATTTGGTAATTTTCCATCCATGTCAAGAGAGATGAGAGTCAAAAAAATATTTTAAAAATGAAAAGTTGGGATTTGTTTTCCCATTTTAAGGGAAAGGAAACAAAAAAAGAAACAACCAATAAAGACAGCAGAAAATAGAGTCGTCTCATTGGCGGATCGGCGAGAGTTTTGGTGCAGTTATTATTCACTGAAAATTAGCTGGAGATCAAAAAAAATTCCAATTCTCATATGAAGAAATTCAATTTACTCAGGGACTACAAAAATATTAAATTAAATCCCAGCGAAAGCGGAAAATTATTATTAAATTAAGGAGCTGGTGGGTTACTGGGTGCTATGGTTTGTTTTAATCTTACTATGGTTACCCCAGTAACGCCATATAAATATTTTCTTTACCGCCACTCGACACCCGTTGCTAAGCAACGTTGGAAATGTGCTAGAGCGGGTAGATCGTTCACAAAAAGTGAGCGCTATTACTAATGCTATAATTGCTCGAACAATCTCTGGGTCCAACGAGCTGTCGTTAGAAGACTTATGCTCGCTTTCGATTATTAGGTCCCCTTTATGTCGTATGTTTATCGATGAGTTCGTCAGAGAATAATAGGAATTTGATGATGACATAGAACGAGCCACTACAACTGGTGATGTGCATCTTAGCGTGTTGATTTCGGGTTTCGCGGATACTTGTTAGAGATATTATGTTAAATAGGAAGACATACATAATCTTTTAAAAGTAATACACATATAATTTTCCAATAAGCACATTCTAAGAGTTAATTAAAGTTGAGTAAGCAATCGAGCGGCTCGACGTTTAGCCCGCTCCTTCCGTCCGGGTCGGTAACTGTTCGGAGTTGGGGTTGTTGTTGAGGTCGTTGTGGGGGATGTTATCGCCTCCCGGTAAGCCAATTGAGCGGGAGCAAATACGATCATGGATTTCTTGGGCCGGACTTGGGTCACTTGATTGTCCTTTCTGCCTGAATTGTCGCATGGTATTTTCCACCATGAGCATATAGTCGTGCCGGTTCTCTACGGGCTGGGGCACATCGGGATATTTTTCTTTCCGGATGCGACTCCATATTTGTCGCCACTGATCTGCGACGCGGGTGGGAACATAGACGAGGGATCCTGATCTTTCTGAACGGGTAATAAATTTAAGGTGAGTTAACAAAAGTAATGGTTTTAGTGAGCAATCAATGCAGCATAGCCTCAATGTTAATTTGAGGAGGATTAATCATGTTACGATTTAAATTGTAGTCATCATGTCAAAATTTAACTACTAGTGACTAAACAATACTCAAGGGTTCACGAATTAATTCGGAAGAATCGATATATCTGGAGTTAAACGTAATTCCGGGTGTATTAAAGATTTTGTAAATAATAAATCGAAATGAGTATCATACCTAAAGGTTTTATAGAACTAAAATACCTACAATGATATAAGGATGGTTAAAATGTCTAAATATTTTATCAAATAGTCCAATGCTCTAGGAGAATTCATATAAATTGAAATGTCTAAAGATGTGAATTTTTCTTGAGTGATTCAAAATAATTACAATAAAATAATGCAAGTAATTGGAATAAAAAAAATGATTTAAAATAATTAGAACTTTTCCTGAATTAATTTATAAAATTGAGGTTCTCCCAAAATAGTTTGAGCTATTTTAAAAATTTTCATAAAAATAATTCAGCGATTAGACAATTCTAAGATGAGAAAATTGATAATAAATTCTGTTAGCTAGAATAGTTAGCCTTTTCTAAAGGACCACAAATAAAAAAAAATTGGGTAAGTAATTTGGAATTCGAAAACCATAAAGAAAGTTTAAAGAATAATATTTCAAAATTTTGTTTAAGTAATTGTAGTTCCAAATCTCATTACAGAAATTTAATGTTTATGATTTTAACTTAGACAACTAATAAATTATAAACCTGTTTCCAGCAGTCAGGGTTTTAGGATTAATAAATTCATAATAATAAGTGTAAATTTGGATCATTATTTATTTGAAATTAAAATTTTTCGCCGCTGCATTTGAATGGCTCTATCTCATCTGAGTTAATGGACTGGTCATAAAGATTTTCCTACGGCTTGCACCGGATAAAACATTAAAACTATAACAAAATAAAATTATAATTTACTTAAGGGCTGCCCATCTAATACGATGTCTTCCTCTATGATTCTGGCCACAGTATGATTATCCAAAGAATTATCCCGCAGGTTATTGAACGAATTCCCTTGTAAATTATTGAACGAATTTTCTTGTAGGTTATGGAACGAATTCTCTTCTATTTCCATTAGAGATTCAATCTGTCTCGTTGAATTGTTGACGTCTAATAAATAGCTCGGATGCTATTTACAGACGTGGGAGAGAAAATACACACTAGTCGATATTGCGTGTCTCGAAGAGGTCACTGTTAATCGTGACGATTTATCGTTATCATTTCCAGAAAATGTCAATGCCTCATTTCTGAGTGCATGACTTGGCGTGCACACATTAGCCGTAGTCAGCTAATTGGACTTTCCTTTAAGAGGTCATCGCATTGATATAATCGATTTCATGCGTGAGTGTCTCGTACTATAATGGATTTGTTATTTCTAGAGGGTAGTTAATTTATTCATTCTTAACCGAATTAATATTTTATTATAGCTGATTTCCAATGGACGTGCATATTATTCATCTTAGATTGCTCCAGTGGGATTGCGGGACTTATTTCTGGTATTGGATCTACGGATGCGCAGGATTTATTTCCCTTCTTGGATCTTAAAGTAATTTTCTAATATTATTGAAATTGATTATTATGGGCTTAGGAAATTGGCGTTCATTTCACTTTTCCGCACCTTCCATATCCATTCGCAATCGGCTATTGTCTAATAAACTGCATGTTACTTAATGGAACTTATTATTTTGATCTAGGAAATGCTAATTTATGATGACTCGTAACCATGTGTGGTATGATGATACGATGTTTCTTTTGTTTTTTGTTTTTATAAGTAATTATGATGTTTCTTATGTACTAATCACTTACTATGCTTCTTATGTAATAATTGTTATTATGTTGGTGGTGAAGTAATTTGTATTTACGTGCTTTAATATTAATTTATTTTATTTGGGGAATTTCTTTAGTTAATGAAGGACTACGAGTCGAATTTCTCAGTTGCTAAATCTCTTATTTTTAATTTGGAATTTATGTTGGGGGACCATGTTCACCGATCCTGCTCGATTTTCTGATTTTAGTTTATGGGAGTTACCACAACTATGATATACAATGTTTTAGAGGACCTTATCTAAAAGTTTATTTTATTTTCTGAGGTTTGCGGTGACTACCTAATCCTATTCTGTCTTCCAGTAGACCTATTGATTCTTAACATACTATTAGACATTTAGAATAATCGTTTTATGTTCGTTTAAAAGATATTGTTGGCTCTCAACCTAACATTAAATGCGTACAGTAACTACCTTAATTTAATTTACTTTTACGCAAGGAATTTTTATCAAATCTTAACGTGACATTGGCAGTTAAAAAAAAGGAAACAACGGGGTTTTATGCTAACGAAAGCTTATGACCTTTACTTCATTGGTGTTAGTGGGAAGTTTATTTTGATGATCCCTTTAATTTCAGTAAATTAGATTCATAACAACGATTTCATAATTTCCTACTTTTCCCCGTTACCTTTCCCTAGGTTGACCTTAGGCGCCTTATGTTCATATTACAGTTAATGAGTGCCCACTGGACTACTCGGTGTGGTGATTTTGAGCCGTGTGTAAATGAAGTTTAGGTCGAGTTTAAAGAAGTCGAGGGACGAGGAGATAGCCAAAAGACCACTTCCTTATCCCTCTCTTCTTCTATACGGAATAATATTGACGTTCCGATCCCTGCGTTCCGCACGCCGGGGTCTTCACGGGCACAGATCATTGGCGATATTCCATGCACTTACACGAATCTGAATAACATTTCTGATTTTAATTACTTGTGATGTGTCTTTGGCTGTGGGCCGGAAAAATTTCGACAAAATTTTTAAAACAAAAACGTAATTTGTATATTATAAAATAATTTATTAAAATCAAAATTAAGTTACCGATACAATCCAATCCACAAATTCAAAAGAAAACATTATAAATATATCGCTCTCCCCACGTCGACATCCTAGCAGAGCTCTACCGAGGTTGCGAGGATGTGACGTGGAGAGAGTATTCAAATAAAAACTCTCACTCACATTGAAAATAGATTTTTAAGAAAACTGTTTTATCAGTAAAAACGATTAAAATTGTGTAAAAATGAATCGGTATATATACCTATTTTTTGGCCCTAACCTTGCGTGTTCTTTTTGATTTAGTAAAACAAAATTCGACCTTGGAATTTTCTAGTGTATTCTAATCTTAATTTTTATTATTTTGCAATTTTATTTAGTAATTTTCCTTTTAAAATTTTTATTGAATTATTTCTAATTCAAATTCTTTGATTTTTATTTCATTTTCATGAAATTTCACATTTTGTTAAATTATCAAATTTCGGTCAAATTTGTTAGGTTTTCGTGTTATGTTTATATTTATATAGTGCGGATCTTGTTGCTTTTTGTTATTATTTTAATTTATTTTTGTGTTTATGATTTTATATTTTATTGTTTTTCCTCTCATATTTTGTGGGTTTAATTGGTGTTTTAATAGGTTTGAATTTAAATCTGCATGTTATATTTGCATGTGTGTTACCGATTCATTTAAACATTTACAAGGCCGTTTGTGTTCTGGCCCAACAGAGCGAAGCTCCAAATAGGATTAAATGAAAAAATTCCTGATTAGTAAATTAAGTCAAAAACTACAGTAAAAAAAATCAAACGGGAAAATCCCAAACATTTATTATCCTTATTAGTAATTAAAGAATTATTGTTATTAGTTTAGTAAAATTGTTATCATTATAACTGTTATTATTATATCATAATTATAACTATTATTATTGTTGTTGAATACGATCTTTAGAAAATATTTTTTTGCTTGAAATTTCCTATCAAAATTTCTTTCATTTTCCATTCAACAATTTTTTTTTAAACAAACTTCATTGAAAAGCAAGTTTTAGTTGTAATATGAAATTCGACATAGCTCATATTAGTAGGTTTATATGTGTATAAGTGATTATATATTTCATATATTATAATTATTATTAAACAAGATATTATTGTTGGGCCAGACACGATTTTGTTTTAATGAATAGTTAACAGCACGCAAACACAACAAGCAGATTTAAAATCAGACCCATAAAACATCAATTAACCATGTAAAAATGAGAAAGAAACAATTAAAAATAAAATCGAAAAACACAAAAGTAAATCAAAATAATAACAAATTGTAACAAATCCGCACAAAATAAACACAAAATAACACGAAAATTTGACCGAAATTTGACAATTTACCAAAAAAAGCTAAAATCCATGAAAATGGAACTAAAATTAAATAATTTGAATTGGAAACAATTCAATTAAGAGTTAAAAAATAAAATTGTCAAACTAAATCACGAAAATAATAAAATTAAGATTAGAATATACCATAAAATCACAAGGTCGAATTTTGTTTTACTACATCAAGTTTAACACGCAAGGTTAGGGTCGTACAATAAGTATATATACCGATTATTTTCACAGAATGTTAATCAATTTTTGATCAAGTTTGTCTCAATTTTGAACTAGATACTCGTCTTACAGCACTGTTACAATTTTCCAATGTGAGTGGACAGATATTCTGGAAACCTTCTCCACGTTGCGCACAAACAACCTCATATGAGCTCTGTTTGGGCGTCGGCGTAAGGAAGAGTTATGATGAGAATCAATTGAATGCTGAATACCAACCATGATTATACGATGTTGATTATATAAAGCTTTAACTAAATTGTCTATGTCGAAATTTTTCAGGCCCACAGCCGACACACCACCACAAGTCAATAAACTATACATACCCCAACCAAACTGTGTAAGTGCGGTGTAAGTCCGCCAATAGTTTGTGCCCGTGAAGGCTACGGCGTGAGAACGCAGTAGCTGAAACGTCAATTATTATTCCGTGTAGGGGAAATGGGTTGGAGAGGGAATAGTCTTTTGGCTAGTCCATCACCACCCTTTTTCCTAAAAATTCGACCTAAAATCTAATAACAAATCGGCTCAAAATCAAAACACTGAGTAGTCCAGTGGACACTCATAAACTCTTAATATTGACACAATTTTACCCTACTATTAACTAAGGAAAGGTAATGGGGAAATTAATGCGGAGAAATCGTTGATATGTCGATAACTTATATGAATAAAAGATAAAAATAAGTGATTTAAATTTTAACCCAGAATTTAATTTGAATTGATACTATATTAATACGATAAGATCCACAGTATTATAAATTTCGGCAACTAACGAGAAAAATTTAAAATCCCGACCCGAAAATGAAATGATCATGTAAATTTAGCAATAAAGTCAGCGTCATACCGATATTCATCCTTATACAAACTAGAGGGCGACATACTAGCCAGGAGTAAATAAGAAATAGGCTACTTACATTGATCGGACGAGGGACTAAAATAATAAATTAATAACCACTGAATATACTGAGTATTGAACTAAAGAATAAAATTTCTTTTTGAAAGTAGAATGACCTTAACGGGTCTGTAGGTCAACATAATACCAGCTACTAGTTAAAAATGGAACTACCTTACAAAAACCAGCCCGACATAACCAGCAAAAAAAACACGGATGAGACATACAACACACAGGATAACATTCATATCACAATAGAAAAAATCATAAGGTAATGAAATATCACAAATGAATTCCAAAGATTTCGCCCGGTATTAGGTATCATTAGTACACCGAAGTCACATCTGAGGAAGTCCAAGAAGAGCAAACACGATAATCCATTTAAATTGAAATCGTCGAAGAACCTCGTCCACATAGACAGACACTTCTGAATCTCCCGATAAATATGATGACAGACAGACCACACCAAATAGCCCCCGAAACAACTTGTATGGGATCCTTTAAATGGTCCACATATAGGATATTATTCCATGAACAATGATGTCCCAAAAACTAGATTATTCAGTTAAGATTAAAAAGAAATTAACCAAGAGATACTTACAATGAAGATTGGCCAACACTGAATTAATCAAAATCTACTGAGATAAATTCCAACGAATATAACGCGACCTATAGCAAATCGATCTGGCATTTCGTAAAATATCAATCAATAAGGAGTTAAATTTCCCTGACGAATAAAGTTCTGACCATTAATTCAGTGATAGAGACACACCGGCATGTCTCATTGATAACACTTGTGTGCAATGGCGACTAGCACACTACACCAAGCGAAGTTGAGATAAATCACCTATAATATAAAAGAAAATCAATAAATTTATAGCATATAAACACACCAACTCACCTTGAGGTTGCTTGTAAAATAGTCAATGAGACAAACCCTACACTATAGAAACAGAAAAAGTGACAGAGAAATAAAATAATCCACATTAACACAACCCATAATAAAACATGCATGCAAACTTTTAACATGTAGCCATCCGAAGTTGAAAAAATCCCTATAATAAATAATTTTATAGACATTTTTGAGATAATTTTAGAAAGAAAAATGGAGGAAAAAATTTTTAATTTAAATTTTGAGGTTTTTGTTAGGAAATTTCGAGTAAATGAGGATGTATCTTCATAAGATTTACCTTTAAAACTAAAATTAATCTAATATTTCAGATATTTCTGTCGAAAAAAGCAAAACCTGAAATCTGAAAAAAAGCATAAATTTTTAAATTATATTGGTAAGATTTAAAAAATAATCATAAACCAAATTATTTTGTGTACATAATCGATTATTTTTTTCAAAATATGTATAAAAATATAATTATTTAATGCAAATAATAATTTTTATAAGTTCAAAAATAATTTAACTCACATTTTTTGAATAATATCCGAATAAAAATACATATTTTTGGAGATTAGTTATTGTTACTTACTTAATTTCCTAAATATTTTTTATAATAATATATATGAAATAGTTGATCAAAGTTATATTTAAGATCTTGAATTATGATCATATTTCCTTATGAAATCATAATTCAACTCTTAAAATTTAACTTTAAGTTATATAACTATAAAAAAATTACTTACTTAGCAGCCATTTAAAAAATAGCTGAAATGCATTCACAAAAAATAGATTCCGCCAAGTTGATTTATGTATCAACTTGAATTATAGCGGAATTTATCTCAGTGACAGCTGGTGTACTGTCTGATGAAAATGTACACACACGCAAGGATATAAACGGGTGTTCCCAGAGATAAATTTCATAATTTGTTGACGCGATTGGTAATGTCTAGGAATTTGAACAACACACCACAGAGAAACCAGATGGACAAGATCCACATGGAGGCCAAGAAAAGTCAAGAAGCGGTAAGTTAAATCATTATAATCATTATCTTTTACTCGCTCAAGTCCTAGATTTTCGCACTATACCAAGGACCAAATACTATCGTAGATAGTTACAATCACACTGAGGAGAATATATAAAATCTAACAAGAATAACCACAATTGCCGTGCCGAAATTATCATTTGAATAAAATAAAAATTCGAGTATTGAGTCGTTCAAATTATTTCTTGTCTCTGATAGAAGCTGATGCCGGATATTCCTCTCGCAATAAGTTAAATAATATCCCTCGAACCGAAATGAAATGAGCCGCCGAAATTCACAAATCTTGACTATGAAAAACAATACACCAATCATGCAAACCAATTCCCTCTTATTCTCGCTAAAAGCAAGCAACTTATAATCGGCGGATATTAATTTTGTGATTCTCCAAATGGGCCGGATGAAGGACTTTAGAGGACCATTGTAACACCGACGTAATAGTAAACGGACGAAATCCAAAGCCCACCATCGAGACAGAATAGAGCGAGAGGGACGTCAGCCAATTAGTTTGTGTAGAAAGTTAAAGTTCTCCGTTCGCAACCGACCTTGCCCACAATCTGTCATGCCCAAATGTATTTCAACCACCAACTATCGTGGGGCGATCAGTGATTTAAATGTATTACGGGCCAGAAAAGAATAAATCATATAAATCCACCTGTTAGTTACGATTAGTTTATCAATTCAGGGTTTAAGTCCATTGACCGCACCAATAAAATCATCCCGGTACAGGAATAGACAAACATCAATTAAAACAACTAAAAAAATTATAAGATTAACGACGAATATCCACCTCAAGTTATTATTGCCAACACCCTTTAGTTTAGATAAATTTCAAGCTGAATTACACAAAGAACCTTAAAGAAAAAAAGCCGCGACAAAAATTAAAACTATTAGTTTTGCATTACAACCATATAACATAAATATGATGAATGTTCCCGATAAATAATTTAATTACGATGATTCCCTTTTAGACAATTCGTGGATCGACGCGTCCCAAATCATCGCACGGTTCCCTGCACATTCAGCGGCCAAGTGCAGACAAGCGATTTGGGATGCGGGGTTTTCAATATCCCCGGTAAGAGAAACCCGACCCGTTCTCAAGGGGATTCAGGAGAAGTCGAGCTCCCCTTCATCGCAATAAAACGGGAGCCCGGCCGCAACCCGGCTCCGGAAATCCGAGGTCAAGTCGAGTTTCTGTTGTCTCGCCTCGAGGAACATCAGCGAGAGACTGACCGCCAAGTGGAGAAAGCCAGGCGATACTTGGCGCAAGTAAATGCAGCCATTGCGGCGGGCAAAATACCCAGCACGGACGGGTACGCCCCCAGTTACAACGTATCCTACGAACTGCGCGATCCAAGGCTACGCGAACGGACTATGGCACTGAATGTGTTAATACCACGAAAGATACTTCCCTGAAAACTACGGGACGAGGGAAGATATTCAGATAATCACCATGATCAACCATACGCTCGTAAACGCCCGAGCCGGAGATACAACCAAAACTGTTTCGAACCCAACCGTCGATAGTTGTCTTGTAATAAAATTTTTAAAAAAGTTCTTCTGTGATAATTTTTGTTTTGTTTGTTGTTACCCCTTAGGGAGAATAAAATAGGAGAACAAATACAACACCGCCGATGATAAAGGTCACATGAATTAATAAACGATAAATAGATGACATTCAATAATAGATTATAAATTTTACGAATATTATTCATCATAGACATGAGTTCGGGGCAAGTCTTACAGCAGAAACTCGACAAAGATTTAACAAAGATTTACAACGACAACTCATCCAACTAAATAGAGAAATTCAGCAAGTCAAGGCGACCTGGATTGAACTAGGAAAGGCAAAGACAATTTACCAGAAAATGACCGCGGCACAACAAAGTTGGGCTGAGGAGAAGCAGCTCACCCAGTCGCAGAAAATCCAGATATGCGGCCTTGAGGTAGCGTTATCGGTGTGCCAGGAGGGCAATGCGGTAACCTATCCTCTGGTATTTGCGCCAGCTCAACTGGCCTATCGAGAAGCGACTGGCGTCACCAAGCCCGCAAATAAGGCGATCAAGCATCGCCCCCGGAAATCAGAGCGAGCGAAACGCCGCACCACAAAGATACAAGACTGATAAGCACGAAATTGTTTTATTTATTTTTTAATAAAGGTTTTGTCTAGATTAATCTTTCGAACTTACTTAAATAGGGATAGAGTTAAATTAAATGAAATTGTGAACAGTTTTTCGGAGAAGTTCCTAATGAACATAGAATTAACCGCGTGAGTAAGGGACCCAAAGTTAAGAAAGCGCACATGAACCTTCCAACGGTAGTGTGTTGAACCCATATTGAGGTCGGGCCAGAGTAGTTCCTGTGTGGCGCTCACCTTTGGCGATCTCAAAACCAGTGGTTACATTACCAACGTTGCCTAGCGGTGGGTAACCATTGGGGTGAAGAAAAGGTTATATCTGGGGTCAAGGTTATCCAGACCATAACCCCACATTATACTTATAATTATTATATTAATAGATCAACCTGCAAACATACAGATTCGAGGGCGAATCTCAATTAAAGGAGGAGATATGTTGGGGTTAGGTGATTTTCAAAAAAATTTATAATAAATAAAAATTTGGAAAAATAAAATAATTAATTAAAAACAATCAAGAAATTAAAATCAATATTTTCCGGGGAAAATGGGTATGTACGGATGCCAATTGACAAGACGAGTACGAAAATGATAATATAAAATTAAATTGGGACCCCCTAGAAAAGTTATTAAGAAAATACAAATTTAATTATTAATTAAAATGTCAAAAACAAATAAATTAAATTAGGGAGAAATTCTCCGATTTTAATCAATTTAATTACTTCGGGAATGAATTATTCCATAATGTGATTTGTTTCGCAGTCTTCTCCCGGAGAACGGCCGAAGCGCCCAAAATATGAAAGTAAATTGTTTAACTAGTTCCCCGGGAGTCCAACTCAAATTTCTGTCAATCAAATTAGTTGTTGAGGAGAGATTCCCTATATAACAGACTCTCAAATCAACAACAGGAACACAAATAATTTCGAAAAATTGCGAGTAACAGTAAAGTTAAAAAGATTCGTGAGATTGAAAAAGAACTAGTCAAACTTGTCAAGGATATTTTAGTAGTTAATTGAAAAACGGCTCCCCGTGGGGATCCTATCAATAATATAAAAGTAACATTTGAATCGTTGTGTGAAATTATTGGTATCGAATAAAAGTTTCCTTGTGTTGAGTTATTCCAGTATCATTTAAAGAGCACTTGGAGTCAGAACAAACAGTTCCTACCGAACCAAATAAAATTGTAACTCACCAAAATCTGTTTTATAGTTTCTTTCTAGTCTTTTCTGATGTAAATTTGGCCATTTATATAATCGAAGAATTTCTTGCTTTCTCTAAATTATTGTTTTATTTTTATTTAGTTTTTATATTTAATTAATTTACTCATTTTGTTTAAAACATTTACAAAAATCATTTTATCTACCAAACAGGATTCCTTTCTAAGTTACTTACATTCGAAATGCTTTTAGGTAAAAGTTAACTTTAAAATAAGAAACGTGTTCAGTTATTATTTCAGTTGTCTCAAATATTTTGAATTCGTGAGAAAAAATTCAAAAATGGTCTTTCTAATATTTTACTTGAATCTTTTAGGATTCCTGTAATTTTCAAACTCGATTCGTGCTGTAAAGTTAAACGACTAACTTCATACTTTTGGTTTGACAACATGTTACCATTATAAAAAATTAGTATAGCACATGCTCATGTATTGGAGATACTTTGATTTTGAACAAGCGTCTGGGAACTTTGTGAGATAGTTAACTAAAATTACTTAATTTCGTTCAAATGAGTTCATTCTACCAATGGTATTGCGAGACCAATACAAAAAGAAGTTCAAATAAAAATTGAATCTGCAACACACAAGCATTTAAAGTAACAGAATTCAAATAAATTTTGGTGAAAAATTAACTAAAAATATTTCAAATTGGAAAAGGGATTGGAAGATAGAAAAGAAAAAAATAAACTTGAATGTAATAATATTAAAAAGAGTGGAGTTCCCTAGACAGTGATATTTGCTCTAATTTTATCACCATGACTATTAATACGTTTCAATGTCGGGTTCATAAGCACGGATCAATCATAATATTCACAACACCATAAAATCAAACCATAGTTTAACCAAACTGTATTCGTCATGATTACTGTTGGTGATGTGCAGCTTGGACGTTATCCGTAAACAAAGTTGAAAACCAACTGGGTCTGCTAAGTTTCTGGATTTCATGGTTTCAATGTGTGATAAAATGCACTATGCTACCATCTTCAAAACGTGAATTTAAGAGCAAGGTAGGTAAACGCTTTTACGATAATTTAACTAAATTAATGAATCCGCTTGTGTTGAAGCATTTTCTTTTATACAACTACTTTGGTTGATGCTTTCATAATATGCAAAATTGGATCTTCGATCTAGAATTTGACTGGTTACATGGCATGTCTACATTGGAATTCGAGACAATATCGGCATCGATCTTTAGGAGAAAGGCTCAAAACTTTGTACTGCAATTCTTGCTTCGTGGAGTGCATATCTTATCACTTGATTAATGCCGGTACAAATCGTCGATTTGATCAAGGGAATTTTATATTTGATTTTATATCATAATGTTGGGCCAGAACACAAACGGCCTTGGAAAATGTTTAAATGGATCGGTAACACACACGCAAATATAACCTACAACTTTAAAATCAAACCCATTAAAACATCAATTAAACCTAGCAAAATATGAGAGAAAAGCAATTACATATAAAATAATAAACATAAAAATAAATTAAAATAATGACAAAATGCAGCAAGATCCGCACGATATAAATACAAACATAACTCGAAAACCCAACAAACTCGACCGAAATTCGATAATTTAACAAAAATGAAAAATTTCATGAAAATGAAATTTAAATCAAAGAATTTGAATTAGAAATAATTCAATAAAAATTTCAAATAAAAAATTATCAAAATAAATTAGAAAATAATAAAAATTAAGATTAGAATACACTAGAAAATATCAAGGTCGAATTTTGTTTTACTAAGTCAAAAAGAACACGCGAGGTTAGGGACAGAAAATAGGTATATATACCGATGCATTTTCACATAAAACTTAACCAATTTTGAAATAAAAATTTTAGCTAATTTTAAAAACTATTTCGAATCTATTTTAGGTGAGCGAAAGTTTTATTTGGAAACTCTCTCTCCAAGTCCCGTCCTCGCAACCTCGGTAGAGCTCTGCTTGGATGTCGACGTGGGGAGGGATGTATTTTTGGTATGATGATTTTGACAAGTAATTTGTTATATTGTTTTAATATATTAATAAATATTTATAATACATAAAATCAGTTTTGTTTTCATAAATTAATTGTTTTATTGTCGAAATTTTTCCGGCCCACAGCCAATACACATCACAAGTTAGTAAAATCAACATACTATTCAGATTCGTGTAAGTGCGTGGAATATCGCCAATGGTCTGTGCCCGTGAAGACCCGGCGTGCGGAACGCAGGGATTGGAACGTCAATATGATTCCGTATAGAAGAAAGGAGAAATAAGGAAGGGGTCTTTTGGCTACTTCCTCGTTTCTAGTTTTCTTTAAAATCGACCTAAATTATTTTACACACGGCTCAAAATCACCACACCGAGTAGTCCAGTGGGCACTCATTAAATATAATATGAACACAGAGCGCTTAAGGCCAATTGAGGGAAGGCAACGTGGAGTTATAAACGAAATCGTTGTTATAATTCTTGGAATTGATTTGTAAGTTTAAATAATATTTAGAAATTCATAAATTGTAAATAATTTAACCGACAGTTCTAAATATGAAATGACCACTCTAAAATGTTGACTATTAATAACCCCGAGTAGACCATACGAACTCAAATAAAAGAATAAAGACGAAACCCCCAAAAATTATAATTAACTACAACCTACTAACCGCCACCCAAGGGACACAATAAAATCATAGAAGGTTCGAATTGAACCAGTTAATAGAATAAAATGTATCCAAATCCATTAGAAATAAAATCCGTTGTAAAAATCCACGAAAAGTCCCGGACGAATAATAAGATCTTGATTAACTCCCACAGGTTGAAACTAAATAATTTTTTTTAATCCCTAAAGGTACTAAGAATATAATTTATGAAACCATACATAATAAAATTTTCTGGTACGCCCCAAACGCCTAACGAATATAGTTTCCAAAGCTTCACCGTTAAACGACAGAAAACACCCCTAAAACCTAAATAGAAATGTCATAAAGTTGAATCCCACGTATCACCTGTATAACCCAGAAGACAGAGATTCATAAATTTTCGTAACCCAAAACTCGACTATCCCGAATAAGATTCTTGTTCGTCAACTTGAATTTAGAATAGCGTTAAACATTTTTCCATAAATAATCTACTAAAAAGGGTTACAAAAATCGATAACAAAAAATTACATATTACCAAATACTAATGTTGATGATTTCGACGAATCTCTAAATAAAATCAATAAAAATCCAACGTAAATTACAATAAACAAACCGAGTCGTCAACCACCCGATCAAACGATTACCATAATTAATATAAACATTTATAATCCACTACAATTCACATCGGTTTTCAATCTTCGCCAAATAGATAAGTTACCGGAACTTATCGATTATTTACCACTAACAGGCACAGTGTAAACACAAAACACACCCACTCTGTCGATTCAATAAAAGTGCAATCACAATCAACCTTCAACAGAAATTTTGGATTATTTTTTTTGACATGAATTCTCAACAAATTTTGGATAATGAAGAGTCGTCGGCTAAGGTACGCAACGGAGATGCCGTGACAAATCTGGATATATCTACTGAGGGTAAAAATTTCATAAAATATATTTGATTAATAAATGATAGCTAGTAATAATTACAAATAAGTTTCATAATATTTTAATGATATTCCTGTCACCCATGATTTTTTTGTTTGCATCATTGATTATGAAAATCATTCACCCTGTTACCTCTGCAAATAACATCTCATCATTATTAATTCGATCCTTAATCTATTTGATCTAACCCATTAAAATATTTGACATCAAGCCCTCCAGTAGAATTTTATATTAATGTCAGTTTTGTTCCCTTTTTAATTACCATTATTACCGTCAAACCCACTCGCAATCATATCCTACTGATTTCTATAAACCATACCCCTTTAAATAGTTAACATTAATAACTTCACTCAATAAATTTAGATTTTTTATGCCGAATAAACATGACCTTTGAATTGAACTATCAAACCAAGGAAAGCACAATGAATTCCAAATTTTTCTGCAATATTTAGTTAATAAGTTTGATCGGATCTGCATTCCCGAATTTTCAGTTCGCCATGATGGTTGATTGATCTTAAGAATGCTTTTAATCTCCTTGATTTGCCTAAACGGAAATGTCATAATTATTAGCATGCATTGTGGAATTTTTTAACAATTTGACCGAGGTAACTTGAGTGTAGAGCTTAATAAATGGATCCATTTTGGACATGTTTTCTGATTCGAATTGTGGGAAGGTCTGACTCAGATTGAGAATCTCGGGAAAGTGATAAATTTTGTTTCTAGTTGACCCACTTATTTTATGAATATGAATTGCATAATTTCGATTAACTACTAGAGTAAAGTATCCACTGAACCGTAGGATTTTCCCTCGATTTGATAAAAGACTTGGATAGTTTTAGACGCCCGTATGGTTTCATAGAGGATTAAATTCAAATTTCGTAATCATTTATTTATTCAATTTGTTTTATTTTTATAAAATATATACCGCGTCGTTAATGATTTTTGCATTCAGAAAACTTAGTTCGAGGAGTTACATTCCGACTCACATTCTGGATCGGTGGAGATGGGCGTGGGGACGCTCCCGGCAGGAGAGGTGCCCAGAGTTTCCCCCGTCGAGATTTCAATTGACCATCACAACGGAAGACGATCGTGACCCGTGGCTGGCCGAAGAGTGGAACCCGGCCGAGGAAATCCACCGGCAAGCCCAGCATCTCCTCGAGCAACTGGAGGCCCACCAACGACAGGTGGACGTACAAGTTGTCCGGGCACGCCAGTACCTGGCGAATGTAGAGGAGGACCTACTGGCGGGTCGGATCGCCAACAACTACCGGCACCCTCAGTAAGGTACTGCCGCACGAGCCTCCCAACCAGCTACGGCCCGGATTCGAGATGTACGACGGTCAACAATGACCATCTCCGGTTATTCGCCGGAAGAATGGGTGGAAAAGGGTTTTCCCTAATCCACCTGCTCGTCAGCAACTATCAAGACTTAAATTTTAATAAATGTTTTTCTTTGATAAATAAATTGAGTGTCCTCCTAGTAACCGTTTTATTTTTTTTATTGAAGTGTAATAATCTCGTTATTTGTTTAAACATAACTCGTATAAATATGGACCTTCTGCAATATCAAGCTTTTAATTATTTATATTATTAGAAAATGGAGTCTATTCAACTATTACAGAAGGAATTGACTCGTGCCCAACAATCTAACAAAGCCCTATACAAGCAGATAATACAACTCACGAAAGAGATCCAACAAGTAAAGTCCACCTGGGTGGATCCAGTGAAATTTAAACCCCTCCATCACTGACTCACTGCCGCTCAGAAGGGTTGGGCCGATGAACGGCAATTAAATCAGAACCTCCGGACGCAGATAAAGAGCTTGGAAGTCGCCTTGTCCGCCAGTCGGGAGGGAGAGGCGGTAACCTACCCTCTTGTCTTCGCCCCGTCCCAATTGGCGTATCGGGACTCAACCAACAATCCAACGCCCGTTGTGACTCCTTCTACAACACCCTCAAGCAGTTATAGGCCGAGGCGCAAGGAGCGCGCCAGACGCAGAGCCGCCCGCCTGGCCAATAAACTCAGCTAATTTATCTTGTGTTGTTCGTGAATTTAATTAGATTATAAATATTGTTCAATCATTTAAAAGTGATATTTTAAAATGCGAGGAATATTAAAAAACCCTACAGAAATCTCGTGAGTATTCACGCTTCGTCAGATAAACGTCGTTCCATCTCTAAGCACACCACCACTGCAGCTAATACTCACCAACATGATTCTAATCTCGAAACTTCTCACACAGGGGGCATTACAAAGCGAGCATAGGTCTTCCATCAACAGCTCGTTGAACCAGAGGGTTGTCCGAGTAATTACAGCATTAGTAATAGAGCTCACTTTTTGCGGACAATCCACACACTCGAACACATCTCCAACGTTGCCTAGCAACGGGTGCCGAGTGGTAGCTAGAAAATATTTATATGGCGTTACCGGGGTAACAATAGAAAGACTGAAACAAATAGTAAAACCCAGTAACCCACCAATAAGAACGGAGTTTCTAGACTTTACCTAATCCCTTGAGTGATCGCCGTACTTCCCAAAATGTAAATTCCTCTAAATTAGTTGCAAAAGTGAAATAAACAGTTAACAAAATCCATCTTGAAGATCGCCAAATTTGGCGATTTTTGGTCAAATTTTTTAGTTTTCGTGTTATGTTTATGTAAATTTCATGCTGTACTTGGCGCAGTTTGTGGGTAACCCTCAGAGTTCAACATTTTATTTACAATGAATTTTTATTAGGTTAATTGCTACCTCAATGAACTTGAAATTAAATTTAATACTACAAAAATTTCATAAATTAATTTTGTTTAATTGTAGTGATTTTACAATAAAATTGAATTATATATCCAAAATATCCTAATTCATCCAATAAAAATATTTTAGATAAAGGTTTCCAGTGCATCATATAGAAAACCTACAAATGTTAGTTGTGATAGAAGGTTTTCCAGTGCATGCAGCAGAACGTCTTCAAGCTCAAGCTTAGTGAACACTTACAAACGATTTTCCATCAAATCTAACCGAAGCTCTGAAATCGACGAGCTGTTGTTTGCGACACCAGTTCCAATAAACCTTGTTTGTTCTTTCGAATCGTTTATTCGACTGTTTTGATCAAATATATTTTAGAAAAGAAGCTCATTTTCTGAGCAGTCTAACAATTCGAATGTGTCTCAAATTGGGAAAATTAATTCATACAAATGCGGAAAGGTTTCTAGTCCAATCAGAGTCATCACGCAGGAAAATGTTCGCCATTTGAGGTAAATGGGCAAGTTTTGCTAGGAAATCTTTTTCTTTGAAAATTATATTATTTTCGTTTAGAGTTATAAATCCCTCGGATGATAGAGCCGCCTTGATTCTTAATAGGAATCAGTTCCAACGATTACTTGATTATCAAATGTTTAAGAAAAATCCCAAAGAAAATAATAGAGAAGTTGAAGTGAATATTTAATTATTTATAATTATTATAAACATATTCATTAAAGAGATAGGGCAACCTCGCGGTGCCACTCATCTATTGGTGCATCTAGTTTTTTGGTGTTAAATATATTACTTAGTATTTGTTGACAAGATTGTATAACTGATGTGACTGCTGATAATTCTAAATTGCTAAATCCTAAATGGACATTTTGAAAATTAACAAAAGCCATAAAAATTTAAGTGCTTTTTTTCATTTGCATTTCTCAAATAATTTTTATTATATAAAGTAACATTGCAAAAGTTATTTATTTCTTAATATATATCAGAGATTCTCAACCATTTTGAATGAACGAAGCTTTAAATTTTTTTAAATCAATAAATTAATAATGCATAGAAAATGGAGCATGAAAAAAAAGCAAAAATTTATTGATTTCATGATTAGAAATCTTTTGGAATCTGAACCTAATATTCGTTAACTTGAAAAAATCAGTGCCGAAAATTTGTGAATATCAATAAAACATCGATATCTTTTCTTATATTCAAAAAATTAAAACATTCTTAATGTCATTGAAAAATGAAAGGAAATCAGAGGTGAAAACCAAAAAAAAGTTCTTATATTACTTACAAACGTTTAGAATCTTCTGTTCGCAACACAAAAAGGTTTGAGAGGTATAAATTACTTTATGTTCTTACTCAAGTGCAACGACGGCAATAGCACTGGCATCCTATGTTTGAGGGACCACAAAATATTAAACACACTACAAACACGTCTCCAGTAGCAAAATATACACGAATTGAATGAAAATAACAAAGATAGAAATTATTTTTATTTTTCCCCACAGGGCTCCCAAAATTTACAGCATAAGTTGTTCTTGCCTGTGTTTGTTCTTTATTGCATCTGGGATCAGAAATAAGTGAACCTGGGGCGTATCTGTAATCACTTTATATTCTGAAACTGTTTATTCTCAATTGCATTATTATGTTTTATCAACACACGACTTACTTAACTCCTTAATCGGTTTTGTTTTATATATTAGTCATGGTGTATTAGATTGCGCAGTGTTTATGACGAATATATTCGCATTATGAATTGTCTTGATATTCTAAATGATAATATCGAATATATACGCGTAATCATTCCAATTAATAGAGAAAGGGGTTGTACATTACAAGCTTCAATTTGTTTACGCGTCATGCATTTTACGATGTAGAAAGTCGAAAAGAATCGATCTGTGTAAAATGGAGCCACTTCATACAATACATTGAACTGCTTATGAGCCTTAAATCATTAGTTGACATACAATGATTTGAAAGTGCATTTTTCAATCACATCGAACCCGTATTTGTTTAAATCATCATTATATTGATATATAAAACAGTTGGTTAAAGGTGATGTTTCTTATTTAAGCTTAAACTTTATAAATACTTTATAAAAAACTAATTCTCAACACATAAACACATAAAATAAACACGTAAAAAGATCAAAATTTATTTAATTTACATCATCACAAATACTCTTATAATAAGCTCTTCTTAGCCCAGCCAACAAAATATGTACAACTTCTTTCTTCTTGTAGTCCCTGTAGCATCTGCATCTAAATGGACAAGTCAACATTGAGGGATCTGCACAAACAATGCAGTCATCTAAACATTTCAAACCAGTCCCTTGAACTGATTCGTAGTGCATCCTTACAATTTCTTCGATGCTGATTCCTGTCATTTGATAGATCCGTGTAGCCAAATATTCAGGAGCACAATACGAAAGCTTGTTTCTCATATTCGGAAAGAGTTTTTCCATCTTCATTAGAATTGTTTCGAATACGTATGCTTCTTGCTCGTAGATCATTTTTAATTTTTACAATCGTCAGAATTCAATCTATTTTAACACAATCAGTGCTTAATAAATAATCTAGTATTTCTTCGTCGGTATTAAGATTATTAATTAAAAGTTATATAAAATTAAATACTTCTTGAACTAGACTGTTGTATTCCAGTGTTTTTATCGCCATGACAACAACTTTTCCGCTTGCAAATACATTTACACAAAGTGGATTATACTTGACAAGACTTAATGGTGGAAACAGTTCCGGTTCGTAAATGTTTTCTGTTTTGGTACCAAATCATAGAAGTTGATTCGACAACCCATGTCAATATTCAAAGATAATGATTAAATTTGTAAATCTTGAATCTGATATTTGAGATCCCTTTCCTGTAATGGTCTCTTGCAAGCCATTATCCTGCATTTTCCGCTCTTGAAGAATAAAATTGGATATTTTCCACTTCTATCCACTACATATTGAGGTTTTCCGGTTGGGAACTTCATTCCGGTTACTTGTAAACATATTAGGTCACCGATAACTAGTTACTGAACAAATAAATATTTGGTTACTTAGCAACAAAACTTTAAATAAAAGTAAATCAATATCAAGAAATACAAGTAAAAATACAAATTTATTAATAAAATCTTCTTCACTCTCATTCACATTATTAATGCCTCTATATCTAGAAATCACTTGGTAGTTTAGTTACTGAGTAGTTAGCAAGAAAAATTATCTTTTCTGAATAAAATTTTGTATTTGATTATTGTATTTTATTGAGATTATTGAAATTATTTTGTAAAAGTCAATACGTTTTGTCAAACATTTTCAACTATTTTTTTAAAAATTTATGCACTGTTGAACAATTATTCTTCTATTAAATGTTATTTTTCATAAAAATATTCATTAGACAGTATTTACCCTTTGAATAACAATATTCAACCAACTCAACCCCTTAAAAATATCAATAAAGTTGTTCCTCATCGATAATTTCCTCTTAAAATACATGGTTATTGACTATAAACCCAATATGTTACCAATAACTAGTTACTGAACAAATCATTATTAATGATAGGTTACTGACTAAAAATTTTTTAAATAAATCACATAAAAGGTTGAACAAAAGAAATACAAGTTGAAATTTTATTAACTTCTTCACTCTTTTATCGATCATTGATGTCTCCAAATTGGTAGATTTTTTGGTTGCTTAGTTACATTGTTGTTATCAAGCGATAATTAATCAAATTCATTGAAACCAAATACATTGTTATATTTATTTGGTATCAACATCTGAATACTGATAACCCATACACAGTGAATAATTCATTGATTAATAACTGAACAACAATCACTAGGTACTGTATACAAATAACTGAGTACTGTACAACTCACTATATACATGCTAGGCATTGAATTATTTACTTATTCATTAAAATGCCATATTTAAATAATATTTATCCTTTAAAAACCGATATTCTAATCTTTTCACTCCAACTCTTATTGGTTACTGAATGATAAATTAATTAGTAAGTATAAAAGGTTGTAACTGATAGTAAAAAGAAACTAGATTAGAAAAATATTCTTAAATTAATTTCACAATATATATATATATATATATATATATTACTTTCACAGTACTTGAAATAAATTTTCATATATTTATTGAAAATTATTAGACTTTTAAGTATCTAAACATCATTGAATAAAGTAAATAGATAAAATAATTATCATCTGTCACATTACTAAAAATTAAATGATTATAGACCAACCACTAAATAAGTTAAATTTCTAACAATGCTTAAAAAACCACACGGAACAGGTACTGATAGATACCGATAAAATCTACTAAAAATCTAAATATGTATGTTTAATTGTTGTAAAATATTTGTTATTGTAAAAATAAGACTTATCCTTAAATTATGATTATCATGTGATTAGAAATTGATTAAAGTTGTGAGAAAGTTGTTAAATTTGAAATAAAACTGATTAATTTGTAAATAATGTTATTACTTTTAAGAAATTTTAAAATAAGACTTTCAGCAAATTTGTAAGAAAATAGTAGTTATTGAGTAATACTTATTAAAATTACCAAAGTTTTATAATTTTTGATAAGTCTTGATAGATCTTTAATAAAATTTGTTTGTACTTTGAATAAAATATTTTAAAAAAGTTTCAACACAGTAGCAAATTGTAAAGAAAATAGTACCTATCAATTAATTAAATTAACTAAGTTGTAAAATAATTGAAAAAATTTGTTAGGTAATTGTTCTAGGTACTTGTTGAATGAAAATTAATGTATGTTATCGACTGCTCATAGTATTTAATCGTACAATTTCTCTTCATTCCTGGAAAATATCGTAAATATTTAAATTATTCAGAAAATTGTCAATAACAACAGAAGTAATGGGTAACATAAATTTTTTAAATACTAGTCAATTTTAGTTTTTAATTAAATTACAAATATAATAATAAAATCAAATAAATACTTGAATACATGAATCGAACAATTTCTTAGAACTGAACACGTATCGTATATTTTATTCAGATTCCAATAATATCATTAAAATTAACCAAAATCTTATTGTTATATTTTGATAACCCTTAAGTCAATGAAAATGTATCGATTTCACTATGTATCCATCTTTTGACATCGATATCCAACCGAATAAATCCCCTAAAAATATCATAAATCCCCCTCTTGACCTATCGTTCCCTCTAAAATAATATAAAATTTACTCTCAACCAATCATTTCTCTTTAAATGACAATAATCCCATATATATTCATTATTTTCATAAAAATCATCGACATTGATATTCAACTAAATAAATTTCTTGAAATCCCCTTAAAATAAAATTTATCTCTTGACCAATCAATTCCCATCAAATAACAATATTTCCAGTCATATTCAATATTTTTCATAAAAATATCCATTCAGATAATATTTACCCTTTAAATAACAATATTTAATCAACTCACCCCCTTAAAATGACAACAAAGTTGTTCTTAATCGACTATTTTTCAATAATATAAAATTCCTCTCTTGACCAATCAAATTCCCTTAAAATTATCATCAATTCTCTCTTAACCAATCATTTATCTTTAAATGACAATAATTCCACTCTCAAAAGATTTAAACACATTGATATATCTGAACAAAGCCCCCTAAAAATATTATAAATTCCTCCTCTATACTCTCCATTTAGAAAATATTATAGTAAAAATTTCATCTTTAAAAATCATATATAAAAAATTCACCTATAAAATTATAGTTAAAACTCTATTTTAAAATTTATCTTAAAAAAAAATTTAACTTAAAATAATAATTACATAAAAAATACAAAAATTTTTCATTAAAATATAAAAATTTGAATTTCAAAAAATCATGCAAAAAATTAAACTTAATTACATAAAAAATTAAAATACAAAAATTTACATTAAAATATAAAAATTTCAATTTCAAAAAATCGCACCAAAAATATCAAAAAATTTATCAAAAAAATGTGCGCACACAAAATTAATTATCTTGATTATGTAATCAAGATAATCCGACATTCATTACATCATTGCGTTATTTATTCAGTGATAATCCCCCCCCCCTATTTTTAATATGCAATGGTGTGTGGGCGTGAAAGGCCACTAACTACCTACTAAATACTTTGAATTAAAGTATAATTAGCCACATACTTATTATTATAGCTTAACTATTAAGGAATAAAAATATTTAATTTCTACAAACTTTAAATTTTCAGGTAGTGTACAATGAGGACTATGCCCCGTGGATAGTTGACTTGAAAAAAAATTAAACCTTTCTAGGAAATTTTTTTTGGATAGGGAATCTCGGACTTTATTTCTTTTTAAAGCCAAATATCCAAGGGGAATAGTTCATATACATTTTTTTAAGCCATTTATCCATTGAAAAATATTCATTGAAATGTTTGACCATTAGTCCTTATTGCATTAAAAATACTTTGACTTTTTTTTCTAGAATTTTAAAATTTTGAAAAATTTAAACAAAAAATTAAATTACAAAATAATTCACTTCATTAAAACATAATTAAAAAAATTTCATTCATTAAAAAAAAATAAATTAGAAAAAAATTTTTCACAGGGATTTTTGGCTTGAAAAAATAAGATTTTAAGTGTGGGCATCACTAATTTTTTTTCAAGCCAAATTTCCACGGGGCATAGTTTTCATTGTACACTACTTTTTCACTGTTTCTTTAATTTCAAATCAATTTAATGTTGAAATTACAATAACTATTTGACAGTTAACTTAAAGAAAAAAATAATTTTAAAAAAGTTGTTTGAATGTAATACATTTTGTTTTAGCTTTAGGGTTGCCTTTTTATACAGTTTGGTGTTGTAAACGTTTTTTTAATATTTTTTAATGAAAAATGAAAAAGAGTACTTGGTGAAAAATTAAAAAAAGAGATAGTACAAAAGGGTAGCGCTTTAATAGAGTGCTGTGCTCTCTACTCCTAAATTTATGAATAAATTGGGGCAGCTATTTACAGTTATTTACATAGTTATTTATTTAAATTATATATTTTAAAATAATAATTATCATTATCTTTATTTTATTATTTTTTTGTATTTCACTCAAACTTTCGGCAGTCATTTGCAAAAATACTACTGAGTTTTTAGGAATTTATATAATTTATGGAAAATTGTAGTTACGTTTCTCAACTTCTTGGTATTATGCCCAGTGCTCGTTTAAGAGTAGGCGAAATAAAATGATTACGGTAAGAAAATGCGGACATACAATATAAAACTGAAATTAAGTATTTGGTTTGATTAGTGGTGATACATGCTTTCACTATCAAAGTCAAAAGGATAAAGATATTTAGTTGGAATGATTTCACAGCATTAGATTAAACAAGTTTATTTTAAAATCTAAAGTTCTCTTTGAATATATTTTGTATGAAAGGCATGCTGTTGTTACTCATATAATATATATTATTTACAATAGAACATAATCTACTATGAATATTTATTCATAAGTTTAAAGTCCTACCCGTCATTTCAGTTCTCAAGTTCTTGATCACTATCAACTGAAGAGGTAGAATAATATTAGTGGCCGCAATTTTGTGCTACATGATGAAAATAAATTTTAGAATTTTCTACCTTAAACATTTAAAATTTGATAATTAGAAAACAGAGTTTATAATTTCCTAATAAAATATTTTTTAAATTAAAAAAATTAATGAATAAGTTTGTGTGATAAAAAGCAATTTAAATCGATATAGTTTCAATTTTAATTCTTCTTGATGATGACAGTTAGTCTGTCAAAATATATTGTAGTTTAATATATGTTGCATTGGCGTCTTCTGTTATTTAAATCAATGCAATTGTTTTGTGATTTTTATAATTAACTACAATATGGCCTTAATAAGAAACCTTGTATATATTAACTCTTTATTTTTATTGAATTTTATAAAAAAATGATTTTTTATCATAAAATTTACATTTTTTATTACAATTCAAATTAAAATCATTTTCTAAGGTTCTCTTGAAGTGTTTCGGTTAATTTTATTATTTAATTAAATATTGGATATAAGTAGTTGATTTATATTTAATTCTCCACCTTTCGATTTATATATTTGTTTTAGTTGCAATCAATGAAAAGAAAAGCAGAAATGAAATATTATGATCGTCTTCGAAAGGAAAAAGAAAGTTTAAATGACCTTGAAAAAGAAGATTTAGAGAAATCTAAAACGCTTAACAAAAGAGCTTGGGAAGCAAGACTTGATGATGATTGTGAGGTTCGAAAAGTCAATGAAATGATTAAAAATGCGAAGGTTCAATCTATTAGAGCTCATCAAATCGCTGAAAAGAATCTAATTGAAAAGGAAAAAATAGAAGAAGATTTTAGATTAAATAAAATCATTGAAGAAAAAAGACTTCAGGCTGTTAACGAGCAACAGGAAAGAGACAGAAAGAGATTAGAGAATGTAATTTTGATCTTTTAATTTTTATAAAAATTCTAAAAATGAGAATTCCTTTTAAGTAGTTTTATATTTTTCAGCTTTTTAATTTTTCAGAAGTTCTCTTTCTTTCATCAGTATTCATTTATATGTTTTCCATCTCCTCTTTCAGCCTGTTTTGAGATTTATGACAAAATTTGATATTTATCCGGTTAGCCAAAAGGACTACTATTGATATTTATATTTTTCACTTCAAAATATTTCCCTAGACTTCCACTTGTCTTTCACAGTTTTATCCTTTGACAGCTCCAGATGCTTTTAGATCGCTTTGATCTCACCGACAACAATTTATTTCATATCGCAAACATCAAAACGACTTAATATGTTTGAGATTTCATGAAGTTTTTTTTACATTTTTAACAAATTTTAGGAATATTTAGCGGCTATTTCAATGGTGGAACAAAATTTTAATCTGCAAAATCTGAAAATTATTGAAAAAGAAAAGGAAGCAGAAGAGAATTTTCAATCAAATCAAGCTTTTGTGGATTTGATAGAAAATGAAAATGCAGCAGAACAATTAAGAATACAAAAACAACAGAAATTAAAAACAGAATTAGAGCTTGCACTTAAACAAAGTCAAGAAAGAAAACAAATGGAAATCCTGGAAGACAAATTACTGAATGAGAAAGTTATGGAAATACAAAAAGCTAAAGGTGTAAGTACAACATGAAAATTAATAATTAAACATTTTATTGATGTCTAAAATGCCATAATTTATTCAGTTTCAGAAAACTCCGTAAATACTCGTCTTAAAGTCGAAAGTTACATAACTTTTCAGAACGGCAAAAAAATTCTTCGACTTATACTCGAGAAAGAGATGGATGAGTGAGCCCGTCAGATACAACCCCCGCTAGGCATACGTAATATTACAAAATATCTGAACTCTGTCCACGCTGTTACTACCTGGAGATTGACCTCCATCCACTCAGTTGCCACCTAGTAATTGACCTAGTAAGGTGACCTCACGATTATGTCACGTGCACACTGGACATTCACTAGCCGGAGACACACTTATTACCTAACCCTTATTATGTCACGTAGTTGTGGATCAACACACCTTCTAGAACCTTCCACACACCTACCTTCTAGAACCTTTCACACACCTACCTTCTAGAACCTTCCGTTCTTAAACCGTACACACACACACCCCAACATTCACCGATTACCACCGATTCATACCCATCCATACCGATCCATACCGATCCATACCGATCCATACCTATCCATACCTATTCACACCCATCATGGCCCATCATAGTCCAAAAATCTCTCACTAGTACTATTTAAAATTTTATTAATACAGAAAGTTCTTAATTCATATGTATTGAAATGATTCTGCTTGGAATCAGCCAATCGAGGAGGTTGAACGATCGAGATAAAATTTTCGGTTTATTATCATGTAATTTTGAAAAAAGGTTTGTCTCAATAAAGTTCCATCCCTCGGAATTTCTCTGGCTTTACTGATTTTCATCGGTTATCTGATCCGGCTTTGCGCTATGTCATATTCAGGGGTTTGACATAAAGAGATTTATCCACACCTATCCACACCCATCATCACCCATCATCGCCTAACACGCCTACAACTACATCTACGACTAACAAAATTACTCACTAGTACTATTTAAAATTTTATTAAATATAACAAGTTTGTTTCACAGTGAAAAGAATATGCTCAAATTGAAGCATGCAATGCATACTGCAATCATAGTAGTGAAAGATGAATTCAAATGTAAGTTATCAAGTATTTGATCAATCAGTCTCTTCTACAATTGGGGTCTTCTGAATTTTCTTTTGCTTGATCTGATATGATGATTCATCAGCGTCGTCATCCGGCATTGCAAATATAAATTTTGCGGTAATAAATACTACGAATTAAGCTCTGATTTGATTTTCTGAGTTTTCTAAATTCAACTACGACTTTTACAAAGATAAAAGTCAGGTTAATAATATTGAATTTAAAGATAAATTACGAATGTAGTCTGAATCAATTCAAATAAAAAAAATTAATTCTGATCTCAATGAAAAAGTTTAGGCTAGTATCTACAATTTTAATATCCATAATTTTAAATTAATTGCAGAAGTCTGGTAGAATGCCGTGCACATGGTAATACCATATTTTAGCTAAGTGCAGGATATTGCTCATTGCACATTCTTTAAGCAGACCTTCTGTTTGAAGTAGTTCACTGCAAAGTTTACAAATCAGATCATAAGTTGATGGAGGAATCGAGCCTAGTGCCCCAATAATACAAGTGTAAAGCTCTACCTGGTCATCAGGTTTGGCCACCTGTAATTTACTCTGAAGCAAGGTATATTTCTCAATATTTGCGTTATCAGTCAAGTCAAAATGTGAAACAGAATCCATTGGACACTTAATATCAATCATGAATATTCGTTTTCTTTCAGTATCAGTTATTATAAGATCGACGCGTTGTTTAGAATTCAGGACAAGAGAACAAGAATGGTCAACCACGACAATAAAATTAGGATTTTTTAGATTATTCGTTATTATCTTTAGGCAGTCATTGTGTCTCTCTAATGTTAGTATTTGGTGAATATTACATGACTGTAAGGCATGAGACATAGCTTCATCCTCTTTCTCACAACGTCTACAAAGTCTAAAATCCCCTTTTCTATTAGGCTTTGCATTGATGTTAAGTGTATTAGTTCGCGCTCGATGTATAAAGTTCCATGCAAATTCGCCAAGTTTACTTTTAAAAATTGCTTTATTTATTTGCGGAGATAATTTTATAGCCGCTGCAATCCTGTCGCTTTTATTGCTCAGTTGCCACTTTTGCATATATGAGTCGTACAATGCAGAGTGAAATATCTTAGAAATTGCTTTTCGAAACCTAGTCGTAAGTATGAAAATTCCATGACTCTTTGTTATCAGATATAAAATAAACTTGCTCTTTAACAATATGAAAAGATACGGATATTGAATAATCTCTTTCAAAGTAAATTATTGAAGTATGTGCACGTTAAAATCTCGTTTTCTTTCCACCATGATTCAACTTAGTTTCAGCACCATTAATACAATCAAAATGTTGTTGTAATGTAGGCTCTTTGATTCCAAGACGAGGACCCGTTACAAACTTTAGAGAGTCAATATTAACTTTTCTCGAGTAATCGCAAGTGGAAGTAAAAAGTCGAAAAATTGCACAATTGTTTGAGTATGATATTCATCAAGCAAATTGACACACGAAGCTCCACCATTTTCAGTTGAGTTGTATAAATAAACTGTCTCAGAATTGTACGGAAAGTTCATAATTCTTCTAAGATAGCCACGCAATTTACTTGAGTTATTGCCACAGGGATTAGTATTTCCTTGAGAAGCTGATAAAGCCATAGTTTTAATTTCACGTGTTCGGAATGCAAATGTTAGTCGAGAATGAATAAAAATCTTGTAGGCCTTGAGTTTTTTCCAACCAAATAAACCGGAATCTGCAATTTATTTTGTGTCACTAACAACTTTATCAAGAATTTCATAGGGACTTTGATCATTGTCCTCGCCTACTGAAACACAAAGATATTGATAAAATTCTTTTGAAAACAACTTTTTAATCTCCTTTTCATTAATCAAGATCTCACCGTTGATGTTAACTGTGGGAAGCTGCATGTAGCCACACTTCTCCAGTCAGTATTCAAATCCTATTTCTGTAGCAGCTTCAACAGCAACATCAACAATTTTTTGAAGGTTATCGACATTGTTTGCAACAAGTGCAATGTCATCTGCATAAGCTAGAACTTGAACGGGCGAATCACCAATCATAAAAGGTTCAATACATGATCTACTTATTGCTTCAAGAACAGGATTAATGGCAATCGAGAAAAGCATCATTGAAAGAGGACATCTTTGTTTAACTCCTTTTTTGATTGAAAGATTAGGTGTTACAATTGGGCCACACCTGTAGAAAGATTGAGTGTCGGTGTAAAGTAATTTGACAGTAGTAATAAACTCTCGGCTAACGCCAATAGTTTTCAGAACATTCCACAAGTAGTCATGAGGAAAACTTACAAATGGGTCCTTAATATCTAACCAAGCAATAGCTAATGGGGAATCTTTGCTATATTTCGAATGCTCAAGTGCAGAAGAAAGTATTGAATTGTGCTCGACACAACCTTCATGGACAGAGCCACCTTTTTGCCCAATATGCAAAATATCGTTACAAATTACCCATGATGTTAGGCGTGTAGTTAAAATAGACGCAAATACTTATAAATAACAGACAACAGAGCTATTGGTCGCCAAGATGAAACTTTATCATAATTATCTGTCTTATCAGGTTTCGGAATTTATATAGTCTTGAAAATTTTCCAGCTAGTCGGAATGATTTTACTACTAATGATTTTATTAAACAGGAAACTTAACAAGATACCTTCAGGGTCAAGAAGAGCAAGATCTTTGTATTGAATACCATCAATACCCGGTGAAGTGTTATCAGCTCTTTTTAATTCATAAATAACTTTAAACGGTAAAATATCTACAAGATTGAGAACATTTATTGTGCTTCGACAATCTTTAAGAATTTTATTCCATGAATTCGATACTGGGTCCTCGTGGCTTAATTGGTTCAGAATATTCTGAATTTCAGGCCTGACAGTGACTGGTAAGTCATTAATAATTTTATAAAATGTTAATTTCATATTAATTAAAAATTCTGATCTACTTTTATATTTACTTATTATATTTGAGTTTTGTTTACTTGTAGGTATGGTTCGTGGGATTTAATTTCAGTGAAACTATTTAAGTCAGGAATATGTCGAATAATGCTTTCAACTATTTAGTTAACACCAACATTTTCAAAACTAATAATTAATTCAAATACTTTATTTTTACGCTGTTGTAAGTCAAATTTAATTGTTTCTTTTGCGTTTGTTAAAATTTTCTCTATATCTTTGTTATTGATCTCAGAAACAATTGGAAGAACAGAGTTGATAATTCTTGCTATTTCTCTCAAATTAATTTTATCAAGGGACATATCATGCGCATAGTTGTTGATGAAAGCACATGTTAGAATTTTACTAAGCAAACCTGAACCACGAACATCATGTGGACATTTGCCTGCTCTAATGGCACAACTACGTGAGTTTCTTATTTCATTTATTTTAGTAACTAATAATTTACAAGTAAATATATAGTTTAGGATGACATCAAGTGTTGTTGGATCCAGGAAGTAATGCTCGTCAGTGTTATAATCAATTACCAGTAGTGTTTCCCGAGACTTTGGTGGAGCAAAAATGGCAAATACAACTTTCGCGTTTTGGAGGCACTTATAATTCAAATGTTCATTCAAATAATGAGTACAATCGTCAAGAATAGTAGTACACATTGTGAAGCCCAAAAGAACGAAGTCTGTTGATAAACTTAAATTATTAAAATATTTTAATAAAATGCTATCGGTAATCTTTCCATTTATTAGATTTAAATTTAATGAAATTTCAACACACTCTTTAGTGTTGATATCATCAAGTAATTTATATATTTTATCATGTTGAAAATCCCGATCTAAAATCAATTTTTCCAAAAATACAATGAAAGCAGTGGCATGAAAAGTTGGATCATCTGAAATGAAGCATCGGTGGAGAATACCATGATTTATTTGAAATTTTATTTTCATACTCAAGAAAAAACTGTTTCGGTTAGTCTATCGGTTAGTCTTTCGAAAATCGAAAATATTACAAGTCATACGACGGGTCGAATAGAGAAGTAAACACCAATAATTTTCATTGGGAATTATGCTAATGACATGTTGAACGTCTTTGAACTGCCGTAAGTTGACGTTCTCAATGATATAATTATTATTTTGGACTATTAAATTGATAGTTAGATGCGGTGAAAGAACAAGTATATTCATATTGCTTTAAAACCATTTACTTAAGAGGAATGACACACATGACTTTTGAAATTTTGGTTTAATATTAATACTGTTATTGATGTTTCGTTTTTGTTTTTCAAGAGTAAGCGCAATTGGTTTTTTAAAATTAATTCCCATCAGATTATTTTTAGAAAGGCATTCGTTGCATTCGTTGAAGGTGGCAATTGATTATCATGGGTTGATTTCTTTGATAGTAAATCCAACGAAAGATCTGGATGAATCGGCTTCGCCAAAAGTGGCAATTGATTATGTCCATTTGATCTTAGAGAAATAAAACCCAATAATTGCTGGAACAAATTATCTGATTTTCTAGAATTGTTTTGAAATTAACCAGTTCTGATGAACTATTATTCAATTTATTTGATGCAAATTGATCTTGCACTATCGGAAGAGATTGCGTCATCGTGTTATATCTACATGAAATTTTCAATTGTTAATTATATTATTACGTAAAAAATTATAAAAAAATCATTAAACATAATAAATTAACATCAAACTCGTCTTAAAATAAATATTCAATCCTAAATTATTTAGCTTACTGGCTATTTTGTTAGTAGTATATTACGTAATAATTCTATCAAAATAATCATAAAACTTTAATAATTTTTTCAGGAAAATTTAAGTTTACAACAATTATAGTATATTAATAGTTTATTTAATTAAAAAATAAGTCACTCAAAACTTAAATTTGAACACTGGATTTACAAAATTCAATATTTTAAGAAAATAATTCACAAAGTTTAAAATTTCAACTTAACTAAATGTAAAAAATTAAATTATACAAGATTTACTTTACCAATTTCTATAAAATGTGAAATTTACAGCAAAAAAATATACAGATTTATATTCTATTAAAAAAGTTAATTTTTAAAATAAAAAATAATTCACCCACGATAGGATTTGAACACCTGACTCAACGAATTATTACCAAAACCAGACTGTTACAAGTCTCATTTTATTACCCGAATTTATAATAATAATAATAATAATAATAATAATAATAATAATAATAATTACAAAACAATAGAATAAAAAGACAAACACATTTTTAAGACAACATTTATTTAAATAAAAGCTTCAATATCTTCGACATCAGTGGGATTGATACCTAAATAATGTCCGAATGCAAAACCTTTGTTTTTACTTACCTATTGACATTTATCATCGTTGTTACTTACAGCAATCTTACAATTTTTAAAAGTAAACAACTGATCATTTCTCATCCCTATTCTTGTTTGAGGAACAGAAAAAATTGTATCGTTTCTATAACAATCAAGATAAGAAAGATGCTTTATTTCATTTCCTTCCAAAGTAATTCCTTTTGCTTTATTACTTTCAGTTTCACCTAAAAGACTATAGCATTTTGGTCGTAAGAAAATTCATTCCTTATATCAAAGTCCCTTACTCTCATCTTTGAATTTACCTATTACTGAGTCAAGTTTTCTTGAATACAAAGGATGACCAATATTATAATTCGAAGTGTCCAAAAGATTATCCGAAACCATTGCAGGTAAAAGAGTACTTAATTTACAGTTTTTAATTTCAAGGAAGAAAGAGTCAGTGTCGCCAGCAACAATGTCAATCCCCACAATTGAAAAGATTTCTATATTTCTCTAATTCAAGATACTGGAGCTGATACATCAGTAATTTCGATAAATCAAGAACCGTTTGACCGATATAACTAGGTCGGTCTAAACAAATTAATTTTTTATTTAGATGAGCTGCTATTAGATCATCGTCAATCTTTATACACTTTCTGAAAGACGGCTTTGATGAATAAGTAACCATCTTTTCAAATGAATTACATAATCTTAAATTCATTCGTTTTTTAAGATTTTCCATAAAGACTATTATTTAAAAGTTTGAAATAGTTCTTATCAAGATTATTTGTAGCATCTGCTCTCAAACAAGTGTTTGTATCAATATACTCTTTAAAATTCTTTGCCTGTTTAAACCTTATAGCTCTATGAATCTTAACAACCTTAACACCAAGAGAAACAAACATTTTTAGAAGTCTCCAATGAATAACATAGTTTTCTTGGGATAATTTTCTTTGGGACACATCCTTTCAGGCGCTACAGGGAATTTATTCAAAAACTCATGTACACTTTCAGGAATTTCGAGATCAACTTCCATCGTGTAACCATATGAAAGCGTTTCAATATCTGTACTCATACACTCATCCAAAATAGAATCAAGATTATTAATTATCCAACTAAAATCACCGAAAGGAAGACTTTGGCTAAGAGCCCAACCATACAGATTGTTGATATCAATATATAACAATTCTGTATCATCAGAAGCTTTAACATAATGTTTATTCACAAATGTTATTCCACCCCTAATCCCTCCTTCATAGAAATTATACATTTCCATATCGGTAAGGAGATTAATGGGTTCCTTCAATGTTAACAAAGCAGAAGCCCAACTCATTCCAGGTATACCGTAAAAATTTAAGGGATCTAAACCATTATGTGCAATACTCTTTGAACGAAATTGTTGAAAAAAGTCAGTAAGAAGTAATACATCTAATTTCAAGTATATCATCATATAATCTAACAAGGTATTGCAATTATTCTCAGTCCAAATCTTTTGAGCTCTCAAAAATTGTGATTCTTTCACTTCAGTCCAAATTGGTGGTAATTCTAAAGTTGTTTCTAAGATTTCCAAACTCTTCGCAAAATTATAAGGAAAGATACATTTACAACCCATTATTGAACCAGTAAATACAGAATCTGTCAAAGGAAAGTTAGAAAGAGTTTAAACTACATTGTCTAATGATCCGCTAACAAACTGATATCTATCAATGAACCTAACTGATACTTTATCAATATGCACTATCAACGATATAAACTTTTCTGTTGTAGTTGGAATGCTATTCAAATCCCAAGAAGGAAAACTACTAAGACCATACTTCAAAATGTGATGAAGGTCTAAGCCCCTAAGATTATGAAAAATAACAGGTAAATGCTGACGATTTCTTCTAACATTACGACAAAGACTACAAGCAGACCCAAGATAAAGACCTGAAAAGTGTTCGTAAACTTTAACACGATTTCTAATGTGTTTCTTACAAAGATAACAATTCAAGCAAGACTTAAAAGAATTTTCCTGATTACATAATAGCGGGATCATGTTTGAATCACTAAAAAGATTAAAATAAGGTTGTATAATTGTCGCCGCAATTTCCTCTATCTTTTTCAAAAATTCCAAGACACTCTAAACCAATGAAACTAAAATACGATTTAGTATTATTAAAGTTATTAATTAATAATAGTCCTGCTGATATTGGTAGATGTTTCTGATGAAATATGTCAATGGGTAAAATTGACTCAAAGTCAGCATAAATTACAATGGTGGGGTTACTGTTTTTGAGTAATCACCAAACTCTAAATATTTATGTTGAGGAAGAGTGTATAAAGTTGTTCCCACCTGACATTTGGTACATGAGGCATAATAACTGTTAAAAGCATCCTCCAAACGAAAACCATTAAGAAATCTAGGACACCATTGACATAGTATTCGTACACTAACTATATCATTAATATATGAATTCATTAAGCGTTGCAAGTCAATAACAGCAGTATAATGATATTGGTCATCATTTTCGAAAAGTAAAAGATACAAAGGATCAACGTCAGTCACTTTAGTGCGATGAATAATATCCAAATGAGGGTTATGAGGAACAAAATTGTCATTTTCATTTTCATCAGTGTTAATAATAGTTGGGTTATAAGACAAGACATTAATTGCAAGACCTGGATTCTTTTCCTCAAACCTACTTATATTGCAAAATCTCAAAGGACAGTCATCTATCTCATAATAATTTAATTCATTCAAGGAGTTAGTATAGCTATACATATTACTACGATTATTTACAAGAACGTCATGATTCAGTAAAGCCAAGATACTGTATATAAAACAAAGATTGTCACTATTCTTAATATTAATAATAGCTCTTTTTCCTTTAAGCGTAAGAGGAGTTTCAATAAAACCGTGACCAGTTAACCTATTTATTTGGGAATATTTAGTCAAGATAAAATGAATTTCTCGAATTCTAGAAATAGTCCATCAACTACCCAACTGAGTAAATTTTTCTATTTTTTCATTTAATTTTCGAACTCCTTCAACAAGAAAATTATCTGAGAAAACCTCGGCGTTATTAGATACAAATTCATCTTTAGTTATATCATCTTTCTCAAATTGAATATTTACTGCAAATTGAATTTTAACGTTCCCCATTTTATTAATTTCAATTCTTAGCAGGGTTATAATTCTATCTGTTAATGTCATTTGATTAACATTAAATTCGTCAATATTAAATTTTAGCACCCTACGAGATCCTCTTAAATCTAATTCTATAATTGGCTCATTACTAATATCGACAGAACCACTTTTAGATATTTTAGGTGCCCCTAAATTCAAACCAATATTAGCTTTTCTTTTCTTAATTTTAAAATCCTCAGCCTTAAAAATCAAACGAAAGAAATCTAGCTTATTCTGAATAAACTGTGTCAAATGAACCTTATGATCAAAAAAGAAATCAAGATGGGTTAGGCATGGTAAGTTTTACATGAGGGACATATAAAGATTTCAATGTCATTGAACTGATGACGATAATATTTCTTCATTAGGTCATGGCATTCATCACTATGATTCACGGATGAATTGCAGTACTGAGGGTATAAATTACCTATTTATATGAAAATAATTATAAGTGAAAATTAATTATTTTTGAAAATTATGGCGGAATTATTAAATAATTAAGTTATTTAAAAGGTTAATAAATTACCAAATTCAAACCCTTTAATATGAAAAGGTTATACTATTTTCAACATTATGTAAAAGGTTATATAAGTTATGTAATTGAATATTTATAAAAATAAACAGTTTACAATCAAATTATTAATCTAAACTAATTATTTTTAAAGATTTTTAATCTCTAATTTATATACCTAATTTTAAATCATTATAATAACTAGAATTTAAAAGCAATATTATTAAAATTATGAAAATTTAATTCTTTATTTAAAATAGTACTTAAAAATCATTTAAAAAATTCAAAGAATACTTACATTTAACTTTCTTCCCATTTAATTTAGCATTAATATGGGGCATATTTGATAAAGAATTTTGAAGATTATTGTTAAAATTTGGAATATTTTGCATGTTTTGAAAGTTTGGAACATTTTCAATATTTGAAAAGTTTGGAATATTTGGCATGGTAAATTGGAAATTTGGATAATACCACATGTAAGGCATGTTGGTATATGGCAGGGGTGGCAAAATTTTCAAGTCTGGCGGGCGACTTTTAACTAAATTAAATCTGGCGGTCTACCAGAAAAACTATTTTCAATTGTTACCTGTAGTTATTCTATTTAAATACATAACAAATTAGAAAAAAAATTATAATACTATACTAGAATGTAAACATATTTTAATATAATCTTATTTACTGCTACTACTTGCACGTGATACGTGGCACTGCATCTTATCAGCAAGTTCTTCGTATTTCGGGTCATAGGAGCTTATGGAGATTCGTAAGCATGATGCCAAATAATCATCTATCAAACATGATTGATTTTTTGTTTTAATGCCATTCATTGAAGAAAAGGGTGATTCACAAAGATAGGTGGATCCAAAAAATGCGGACATATATCCAACTACTCTCCGCAAAATTGGATATTTTTCTTCTCAAATAAGATTCCAAAAATAATCTTCGGTTGCAGCTCTTGATTTTAATTAAATGTCGCTTTTCAACGCTATTATCTCATCTTCTAAGCAATCTGAATCTGAATCCAGAAATTCATTAATCTGAGTAGCGATATCCTCTGTATCAATAAAATCATTAAACGGGAATGACATGAACGTAGCAATATTTGCAATTTTAGATAAATCTGCGAAACGTGTGTTAAATTCATTTAAGAGGGTTAGGTATATTTATAGTAAAGAATTCCTGGTGCATTTTTGATTCTTCTTCCATGTTTTTAAAATGTTTCAAATCACCCCATTCTAGTTGACGCACAAACAAGGACAGTTTTTCTTTAAACGTCTTTACTGCTATTATCATGTCAAGAATTGATTTGTGTCTCCCCTGACGCTGTAAATTTAATTTATTCAGGTGCTCTGTAATGTCTCAAAGAAAAGCACGATTTATCAACCAACTTTTATCCTTCAGTTCGGGATATAATTCTTCTCTTCCAGTCAATAACTGTTTTATTTCGGGCAAAAGATCTCTAAATCGTTTTAAAAATGCTGCACGGCTAAGCCATCTTACATCCGCGTGTAACAATAATTCAGTATTTTCAATTTCACATTGTTTAACCAAAGTTCGAAATTGATGTCGTGTAGACTTCTTGCACGTATCGAATTTACTATTTTAAACGCAATATTCATTACATAGTTCAACACTTTGGAGCATAAGGTTTGCTGGTGGATAATACAATGATACGAATGAAAACTGGGAATTTCTTCATCATTTTTGCAAAGTGTTACAAAACCGACATGTTTTCCAATCATTGACGGAGCTCCATCCGTGGTAATTGATGCCAACTTGTGAATCGGGAAATGGGTGCGACTTATAAAAGACTTGAATAAATTGTAAATATCTTGATCCCTTGTTTTTCCTTTCATTGAAAGAATAGTCAATAATTCTTTTCTGGTGGACATATCATTAAAAACTATTTGAATAAAGATTAATAGTTGCGCAATATCAGTGAAATCTGTAGATTCATCAAATTACAAAGACAAAAAGCGGCATTTTTGAATATCTTGCCGCAAAATAATTTCCAAATTTTTGCTAATGTCCACCATTCTTTGCATGCTAATATTGCGCGTTAATGACATATTGTTGATACAATCCAATATTTCAGATTTATTTTTAAAATCTTTGAATAACACCTCACCAGCTTCAACAAACGCCTGTTTCCATATTTCGCCATCTCCAAAAGGTTTTTTATGTTTCATCAAAATATTAAGTACCTTGAATGATGCTATGGTAGCTGTTTTTGATTTTGAGTTAAATTTCGTAAAAAGTTTGTTGTGCACACAATTAAAACTTTAACTGCTTGACTTTGTCTTTTCGTACCTCGGAATCTAATGGAAAGTCAATTTCATAATGTTTGTGCACTGTTCGAAAATGTCGTTCAACGTTAGCTCTTTTAAGTAGTGCTACGTTTGAATTACAAATTAGACAAAAAAAATTCCTGTTCCCATTCAGTATTATAATGGTACGTTTTAGTTTTTTTGGCCGGTTGTGTCACTGTGGCTAAATCAAGAAAATAATCAAAGTTAAAATAAATATGAAAATTAATGTTAAACACACTTACATAATCAAAAATTAAAAATGTTAACTTTTGTAAAGAATTTTTTTAATAAAAAATTTTTGAAATTAATATTATAAGCAGGCATTATTCAATACTCAGTATTGAATACTGAATACTTCAAGCTTTCAAATTTTTCTAACGAAAACAATTTTATTTCAAAATTGAAATAGACAAGCATCTGTTTGTTGTATTTTATTTTTTTATTCCTTATCGAAGATTGTAGCAACAATGTTTTGCTTTTATTTTATGGCCTACTTGTTCAAACACATGAAATTTATTCTGATTATTAATAAACTGTATATATTTCAATTTCAAACTAAAAATTTATTACACTCTGAGTGTTATCTGACTAATATTATGTTTCTTATTGGAATTTTTTGTCATATGAATCGTAACTTATTTTAAATATGCTTATAAAGTTTAAAATTCAATAAGTAAAAAACTGATTTTTATATGCAATTTTCCATAGTGTTCGCGGGCTACTTTCGATAGCTACGCTGTCGACTGGTCGACCGCAGCCGACGCTTTTGCCACCCCTGGTATATGGCATATTCTAAATAAATAATTACTAAACATTTAATTTAAATTTTAATTTTATAAAGTTAGCATTGATATACTGCCAATACATTTCACCAGGAAAGTTATTAGAATTCTTAATAGACTTAATAATTTTCAAATAAAATTTAAAATTTACCATATGATTTGTATTTGGTATTTGTTTGGAATTATTCGTATTAGATGAATTATTATTACTGTTCTAAATAAAATAATAATAAAATTAAAATTAAAAATGTTACCATATTGATTATTGTTCAAAGCTGGGCATATGTAAAAAGTGACCATAAAAGGAAAAATATTTCCTTATATATGAATAATTACGTTATTACTACTACAATAAATTAACCAATCAAAACACGGTAAATTGCACACATAAATTTTTAATATTTCAGATAATCTAAAGCATCAAGTAAACAGTTTTTATAAGCACAATCATCATCGTGTTCATAATATGGACAAGATATGTTTCTTGGAAAACTCTGATATTCTTTTAATGAATACTTTACAATTCTCAAAGATGGAAAATATATTTTTAAAGTCTTTTCTTTTGTTTCATCTGTCACATAGAAAATAGCTGTTTTTTGATCAGAACCGATAGTACTTAATATACACATTGGACAAAAAAAATTCTGACCGTTAAGTATTTGATCTTCATGATATTCGTTTGCAGAAAACGCCCAATGTCTTAAAATATTATTAGTATTGATCGTACATAATTCTTTTATAACTAATCCACCAAATTCATTTTCAAAAACACTAATATTAATAAAATAACTAGACATTTTATAAAACATTTATTTAAAATCAGTACGTTTATACATTGAGTTTAGCTAAACAAGACAATGTTGACCACAAGTTGTTGTTAAAGGATTTTGATATCGATGTTTATTGCATACAATTGACTTTCCTATTTTTTGTAATTTACTAACTAATAAAGCTGGATAATAGAATCTCATTGGATCGAAAACATGGATCTTATTTGGTTTTACATATACAGCAATCCAGTGTTCATTGCCAAGATTAGAGGATTGAGTATTAACCACTATTGCATTGTTATCATCAAGATATTGTTGGGCCAGAACACAGATGGCCTTGTAAATGTTTAAATGAATCGGTAACACACATGCAAATATAACCGGCAGATTTAAAATTGAACCTATTAAAACACCAATTAACCCTATCAAAATGTGAGAAAAACAATTAAATATAAAATTATAAACACAAGAATAAATTAAAATAATAACCAAGTGCAACAAGATCCGCGCGAAATAAATACAAACATAACACGAAAACCCACAATTTGACCGAAATTTGACAATTTATCAAAAAATACAAAATTTCATGAAAATGAAGTAAAAATCAAATAATTCAATTTAAAAATTCAAAAGAAAAATTGTCAAATAAAATCTCAAAATAATAAAATTAAAGATTAGAATATACCAGAAAATTCCAAGGTCAAATTTTGTTTTACTAAATCAAAAAGAACACGCAAGGTTAGGGTCGTACAATAGGTATATATACCGATTCATTTTTACACAATTTTAATCAATTTTTCCAAAACTTGAAAGTTATTTTGAACCTTGTTTTAAATTTCGATGTAAGTGAGAGTTTTATTCGAAACTCTCTCCACGTTGCTTCCTCGCAACGTCAATTGAGCTCTGCTTGGGTGTCGGCGTGGGGAGAGCGGTGTTTTATGATTGTTTTTATGAATGTATCGGGTAAATTATATTTTGATTTTTAATAAATTATTTAAATAGCATAAAAACTTTGTTTTATATTGTCGAAATTTTTGCAGGTGGCATATCCATATGCAATGCCAGAGACTGCCGGAAATTGTAAATCAGCGTGACATTAACCAATACACACCCATCCAATATAGAATGGTCGGATACGAATGAAAATACTGAATTCCCGAAATGAATATGGAACATGACATTTTACGAGAATGTCACGATCAATAATTCTCGAATTTATCCACACACGACGCATCGACAATTGAGCGATGATATCAGCGGAAGAGTGTGTCTTCCACCAATGGCTACACCGGCAGACACACACGCCCAGTCAGTAAATTCACTCGAAGCAATGTCAGCCAGATTAATGTAATCTCACACCAGTAGGCACATATCGCCGCCAGATTACATAAGAAATCCCGATGATTCAGATCGACAGTTAAGTTTCAAACAATTTTTCGAAATGTATCGCCAACTGAATTACATCGATAAGAGTACGACGACCAGGATACCAGGCGAGGACATAGCACCGGATCCAGAATCACTGAAAATTCTGTAGAAGGAATTGGAGCACGCGCGAAAAATCAACAAAAATTTCTACGAGCAAACAAAAGCCGCCTGGATAGAACCAAAGAAAGCAAAGTTGCTTTATCAAAGGCTCACAGCAGCACAAAAGGGCTATACGGAAGAGAGGCAATTAAATCAAAGCCTGAGGACCCAGATAAAGGCGCTATGAGTAGCATTGTCAGCCTGCCAAGAAGGTGCGGCAGTGACATATCCCCTCGTCTTTGCCCCCGCCCAACTGGCCTACCGAGAGACAACAACAGGTCCAAAGACTACACCGAAGTCTAGCGGTTACCGACCCGGACGTAAATAGCGGGCTAAACGCCGTGCCGCTCGAATCTCTGCCAACACCTGATTGACACTGTTAAATGTGTTGTTGCGATCGTAATATACATGTCTTGTTGTCATTTGATTTTGATGATTGTATGGAGTCGAACCCCGCGAAGTAACCCTCGGAAGAGATAAGAGAATAAGGGGACCCAAAGAATCGAAAGCGAGCACAGGTCTTCTATCGACAGCTCGTTGGACCCAGAGGTCGTTCGGTCAATTATAGCATTAGTGATAGCGCTCACTTTTTGCGGACGATCTACCCACTCGAACACAGTTCCAACGTTGCTTAGCAGCGGGTGCCGAGTGGCAAGCGAAAGAACGTTTATATGGGGTTGTCTGGGTAACAACCTAATAGTTTAAATATCGCCACCCAGTAACCCACCAATATGGAATTTTATCTAAAGGATATACACCAACAAACTCTTTCCCCAACAACTGTTTTCCAATTTTATCAACCTGAATAGAACTAATTAAATAAAATTAATTATTAATTAAAATATTACTTCATGATAATCTGATTACATAGAGTTACTATATTTATACTAGTACAGTTTGATTTGCAGTAATTTGAATTTCGTTTTCAAATACGCCATATATTATTACATGTACTGGTTCTTCAACAGCTTTAGAAAACTTTATATCCAATCGTAAATTTCCATTTTGAGGTAATTGACTTTGATTTAAATCAAGATCGGGTGCCAAAACAAATGTGAAAAATGGATATTTTGATTTAAAATCATCAAGAGATATTCCACAATTTCGGTTTTTATCTAAATAACCCATGTTTCTCACAATACTTTGCATATATGTGGTACAGAAATTGTTATTTTCGAAATCTTGAATATATGTTTCGCGATAATCTATGTTTATATGCCTACCACGTTTTCTACTTTTTGGCATGGACCCACCTGATGCAGTATATTCAGGCTGAGGTTCCTCACTCTTAAACATATTTGCAACACCTGGTATCATTGTTGATACAGCCGGTAAAACTTTACTAATTTCAGACAGAGCATTTAATTTTAATGATGATAATATTTTCTTATCATTCGTTATTACATCCTCCGCTGTTTTCATTCCAAAACTACTTATACGCTTAAGAATTGGTAATGCAAATCTTCCAATTGTCCATAACCAACCAGACCCATACTGCTTACCAATAAAATATGGTATTTCGCCACCAGTTTAGCTATTATACAATGAAATTATATCTGGATTAATCATTTAATTTACGAAAATGTAATGTCAAATGTGTTTTTAAATTTTTTGGAAAGTTGATAAGTTTCCCACTATCATCACGAATATTAATTTCTATATTGTTTATACATGACGTGGAAAGCGATAAATACATTGGATTATCCAATACAATTTGTACAACTTCATCTTGTTCATATCTTTTAATCCATACTGCTTTCAATAAGGGAACCAAAGAATCGCCTACAATTATTGGTTCAATAATGTTACTATAGATGAATATTTGTTGATTATGATCATATAACTTTGCTTTATAAATACTCTCAAATTGTTTCACATTATATATTCGCTTCTCTAATCCGAGTGAACTAACCAAGTTTTTATCGAATACAACCTATGTAATATTATCGTGAATACTGAATGTGAATATTTTATCTTTTATTTGAAGAGATGTAAAAATATGATGACAGTTGTACACTATATAATCATACAATTCTATAAGTTTTGTCAAGTACAAATTATCACGAAATGAGAAAACTGATTGAATTACAGTGTTATACGTTAACTTTATTTTTACTACATTATTCATATCTGTATTTGGTGGAACTACTATTTGAAATGTCTCACTGGGACTTGTAATTATTTTTTCAGATACACCCATTCTTTTTGCACTTTGCGTATCTTCAAATGATATTTGGAATGTGTAGAAATTACAATAAATATTGTTGGGCTTAGAGCAAAAATTAAAACAAAAACGGTAAAAGAAGTTAAAACAAAAACAAATAAAATAAAAATAATGAAAATGATCATTGTACATACACATATACCACAAGCAGAAACCAAAAATAAAATAAAAACATCAAGTAAACAAATTAAAACATAACAAAATTAATTAAAACATATTAATAAAATCGATCAACGCATGCAGAGACAGAAAGAAACATATGAAATAAAATAAACTGCCATAACCTTGCAAAATAAGGTTTAGAAAAAACATAGGCACGCTAAGGGTTAAAAAGAATATTACAGAAAAATAATAATAAAAATTAAATTCAACAGCATAAAATAAAAATATCAAAAAATAAGGAAAAATATATAAAAAATTATAAAAATAATTTCAAATCAATATAAAGAATAAAAAGCCCTTAAATGGCGAAAAATCGCCTATTGGTCGCACACAAGCATAAATCTACTATCAAATTCATTATTTGATTTTACAACAATTACACTAACTACAACTACTATTATCACTTTAATAACTTTACTACTGAATTTGCAATTTCGATTTTAAGTAAGGATTTGAATTTTATTTATTCATGTACTTTATAACGATGAATTTTTATAATTAGATGTTCGTAATGTTAACTTATTTAATTGATTTCATTTATATTATTATTAATATTTTATATCGAGGTCCCCATAAATGCATATATATCTTTACGTATTGTAATAGCTGTTGGAAAGGCAGGTCAGTTGTCCGGCTGGCGGATTAAGTTCCGTCAGTTGAGATCGCGGGCCGAGCACTCCTGAAAACTCGATCGTCCACGGCAAGGTCTGGTCGAAAGACGCAGGACTCTACCCGTAGGGCATCGTTTTACCACTCGTAACGGATGATGGAAGCGTCGGCCGAGACGAGCAGAAACTTTAAACTCATGGGAAGGGCGACATCAGTTAGGGGTGTTAGGAATGATCGTTGGACGATCATAAGCCGAATTTTTCTCAAAACCTCGTAAATCACTATGACGGGCAGCAGGGATAGGGCATTGACAACACAAGGTTTGTAACTCAGAATAGCATGAAAATTTGTTAGCACAAGGAAGTGTCAGGCACCAAAATGTCAACAATTTTAGTTGTCTCAGCAATTCCCGATAAATCTGTCCTCAATAGGTACTCAAATAAACTCTGAACTGTTAACAATAGCGAGATTTCATTCCGTATCTGATGAATATTATTAAAACGAGAACTTAGAGTGACGCCAAACCGACTGACTACCCCAGTAAAACTATATGATGACTAAAATCTCCAGTGGTGAGTCCGCATGACCACCGATGTCCTGAAACGTAAGCTGAAAACCCCTGTACAACATCGGCATAGTAAATCGAAATATTAATTAATCGATATTTGATAATAACCTCCAAGACAATATCATCCACGCCTCCATCATTTTTCTACCATCATAAACAATATTAGGCGATTTGGTTCAGCGATTTCATCGCAATTGGAATTATAATGTAGTAGAAACACACCGGAAAACCAATAAATATAAATTTATTATTAACGACGATTGGGGTTTTTAAATTCTCTTCGCGAAGAAAGTCTACCCGAAATGATACAGTTAGTTGTTTCCCGGATTAACCTAATTAATTATTATCAATATTACTTCTAAGTATTATTATTATTATGACTATCGTACAAAATCGTAATTCCGCCACCACAATACAAATTAGGACAATGGATGAGGAGTGGATGGAAGGAGCCATTACTGAGGAACAATAAACGAGATTCCTCTTTTTACACTCTAAATATTTAACTGTAGGACAAAAACCCAGAAGTCAGGTCAACGAGAGGTTATTTACCATTATGCACAGTTATGACGCCGGCCCTCATGAGTTTTTGGACAATTCCTAGTAATGAAAAATCATTGTGTTAACCCCCAATTCCAATGCTACAAGGTCCGCACGGGTACGTCAAAATCTACGACTCTGTGAGTTATACCGATGAGTTAGACCGACTAGTTAGGCTTCCCACGAGTCATTTGTGAAAGAGGTCGTCATTGGCAAGTATCCCGCCACTTTTGACGTGGAACCAAGAGTACATCCGCGGGTCGGAGGCCCGAATTAGCCTGATGCGTAATAGCGGCCGAGAGAAAGATGTTTTTAACTAAGCAAGTTACTAAGCTACCCGAATTATCACTCTTTAAAGACCATAGTGTAGTATAAATTTTCCAAATAATTAAAATTGTTATTATAAATCTTCTTCTTCTAGTTAGACGTTGAATAAGTAATTCCTGTTTCCTTCCAAATCATCGAAGATTATTTGCATCGTTAACCACCCAAATCGACAGTTGTAAGAGAAACTCCAAGCCTTCTTCGACCAGAAAACTCTAATAAACTCGATTAATTATCTCATCTTTTTCGGATGGCAACCGTATCCAGTCTACCCCGTATTCCGAGGATCTCGCCATCTGTCATGGCCATGATACAGAAGCTGGATAAACTCAAGAGGAAGTTCGCTACCCTACAGGCCAAATATCGAAAAATTAAGGGCACGTGGAGCTCGCCCGAGACTACCCATGGCCTCTATCAGAAAATATCTCGCCTCTCTCGGGCCAGAGATGATTTAATCGTCGAAAACCGGAGCCAGCGGATTACCATATCCGAGCAAAGCGCTGCGCTCCTACAGATGCTTACAGAACACGAACTTATGCCTACCGAGTCGAAGATTGGCGCAGGAATTGGATATCATTCCTGCGCATCATCTTCCCCTCCATCCAGCAACCCAAACGCATAACGGACTTCCCCCGAGTGGAAGCGTCGAGAATAGAACAGGAAGTCAAAGGCGTCGGCCCAATCGGAACCTCTGTCGCAGAGAAAGGTGACGTGCAGAAAATGCCCTAATTCAGACCAAATTGAGAGCAGGAGAACAAATGGAGATGATCGACTTACCTCCCGCCAATGAAGAAGTGGAATTACTCTCGATGGATCCTGATGTGATCTATGCTCCGGCATCGCCGTTATTCCATTGCCCATCCTCTACCCAGGTAAACCTCAATATGGTAGAGAGCGAACAACCCAGTCAAATCCGCATCTCTACGATGCTAAATCTCACTCCTATCGAAATAGGCATCCTAGGCGAACGAGCCTCCCCAATTGCCCAACCCCGGATCGAGCCGGCTAACTCGTCTCAAACAGAATCAAGTCAAGTGGCTCCAACTCCTTCCATCCGTTATCCAAAACGTCAACGTTTTCCCGTTGACATCGACGGAGAGGATTAGCACACACGCCAAGTGCATGGAATTGTGATCCTAACTCTATCCAGTGTATTATCTCTGATGAATAGGACCCTACCTGTCATCTACCATTGTATTTTCCATGTTTTACGTTAATCGTATTTTCTCTTTTGTATCGCACTATTATATTATTTCTGTGATGTTAAATAAAAGGTAGTTGAAAATTACACAGTTTGGTTGTGTCGCTTGTTTCCTAACCTGTTGCTACAATTAATATTAATGGAATAGTAAATCGGATATTATTAAATTGTACGAATCAATTAACTTATAGTATTTAATTCAATATAATGTATAATAAGGTCTTACGGAATTATAGTAGTAATAAGAGATAATTTAATAGGTAAGAGATAATTCAATCTTTGCTTTACTATAGAATGGGAACGTACTATACACAAATGTAAAATCTTGCAAAGCTACTTCCCAACTACCCTGTAAATAAATCGGGTTTTGAAGATTGACCATAAATTTACTGGCTTGATTGTCTGGATGAATTGTTGGACAACTTTTGCTCGGTAAAATCATGTAGAAATTCATTTTACTAGATCTTTTCAGGATATCCATGCCACTTGATATAATATTGTTTATCTTTATTCACCATTTTAGTTTTCAAAATCTTTTCAATTCAAAATACTGTTGATGGAGGAATAACTTGTAGCTCTTGTTCGTAGAATTTACCAGATAGCTCATTATTTTCTCCATCTTTTATAACATACGTGATCGGATTTTGAGCTGTATTGATCTTTGAGATTTGATAAACTTTATCACTCCAATTGTTATCAAAATTTTTAATGAATGGTGATGCTGATATTTTAGATATTCTTACATAATCATCGACATTATATTTTGGCTTTTTAATTAGTTCTTCCTGAATAAAACTATCTTTTGAAGCTACATCTATCGGTTTCAATCCCTTTAAACCTCTATAAGACGAATGATTGTAACTGTAAATCATTTTCGGTAAAACATTTGTCCATGTTTTATTACCCTGATGCACGAAATACCTTTTAAGTTTATCCCTTAATGTTCGATTAAATCGTTCAACATGTGCTGCTTTGAATTGTGAAAACACTGAGTAATGATTTATTTCTTTTATTATTTCTTTAACTTTACTGTTGTAAAATTCTTTACCCAAATCAGTTTGTAAATTAATTGGTTTTCCATTTTTAAACATTGATTTTATTGCTAAAGTCATTTCATTTGCAGATTTTGTTTTGACTGGTATAGCGCGAATAAATCTACTAAAAACATCAATACATGTCAAAATATACTTGTAGCCCTTGTTAATTTTAGAAAATGGTATCATTTCCATCAAATCCATTTGCCATAAATCATTAATTCTATATGTTTTATATGTTCTTGTTGGAAACCTTTTCAACATCGGTTTATTCAAACTGTAAGCCAGTTGACCGGATAACCATTTTTGCGTCTCTTTTTTCGAGTTTGTAAATTTTTTCTTTAGCTTTTATACCCCACTGAAACCTGCTAAGTCTTTTGGATTTGTCCAATTTTTCTCCATTACAACCGGTTGACTTAAAATTAAGTATAAGATTAGGTAATGAAGTAGTTGTACCCATTGTTTATGATAATGAATTTTCTATTACTCCACCAAATAATGATGATGTTAATGGAAGCAACGCCGCAATAAAACCACCTTGTTGTTTATATACGATTTTACGCATCTGCATTCGATTTTTTGAATTTACGAGTGATAACAGTGGTTTTTGTGTTGGTTTAATAACTTTTTACTTGATTTATTATTTCAATTTTACCTTTGACAACTTTGACTATAATATCAAGTAAATCGTCAATAACTTAATTTGGAAAAGATTGTATGATATTCATTCTTTTCACACTTGGAGCCTTTAGTAAAGCATTAAAAAACGGAAAACTACGATGACTTGATTTTATAGACTTTTCATTTTTATTCAGAAATGATTTTGTTTTTAAATTGTGTGAAATAAGATTTTGTGCAAGAATATCTTCAGTTATAAGTTTTTTAGATTGGGTGACTTGTCGTTGGCGGAATCAGTGGTTCACGAGTCTTTTTAAACACTTTTCGAAGTTTTGATAATTTTGGATGTTTAACACGAGATTTAAGTAGCAGGATTGGATGTATATAATATCATTTTCAACTTTGTTTATAAAACATTGCACCTTGTTTATTGAAAATATCAGTTCTAACTCGTAAATCATCTGGACACTGCTGTGTAAAATCAAGAAAAATATATCCATGTGGAATTTTGGTTGCATCTTGAAAGGCGTTTATCCAGAAATTATGATTATTATTTATCACATCATCTTACCGTAATCTAGATATCCAATTTTTATCAAACCCTTTTATAATCATCAATTTTATTTTAAAAAATTGATCCTGTGCCAATACATGTTCATCATCGGCTCCCCTATGCCAATATATTTTTATTAAACTTTGATTTAAACATGGTTGATTGCAATAATTTACAAACAAATAATGTTTTCACACTTCCGCTTGGACCAACAATTTGATATACTGCATCATTTTTTAAATATTAACTTAAATTATATTGTTTCTATTTGTTTAAATTAATAGTTATACACGAATAAAAAATATTCAAAATAATTACGTCATAGATGCTTAGTAAAATAAATTAGAAAGGAAGATGTTCAGTTTCTCACATGAATTTTCCATTTGGGAAACCGCAACAAATTGGAAAGTTGGTACATTAATATTACTATTCAATGTTATAAAGTTGATCAAAATGAAGTTGTCACTAATATGAAGAATTGATAATGCTAGAATTGCTATTGTTAACTAAATAGATTTATATTTAAAAATTGTTTATCTTTTTACTTTGTGTTATAAATTGTTTTTGTGATTATTATATTTATTGTACTTTTGGAAATTAAGCTTCTTTCTTGCTTGAAATTAAAAACTGTAATGTACCAACAATCTGTATGGTTGGGCTATTAGCCAAAGTCTTCCTTTCGGTGATTTTAGTTGGATAATTAATAATCTTGATTCTATTTTGGATGAGTGTATGAGTACAGATATTGAAACGCTTTCATATGGTTACACGATGGAAGTTGATCTCGAAATTCCTGAAAGTGTACATTAGTTTTTGAATAAATTCCCTGTAGCGCCTGAAAGGATGTGTCCACCGGATTCTAAAGTTGAAAAATTAATGCTTACCCATTATCCCAAGAAAACTATGTTATTCATTGGAGACTTCTAAAAATGTTTGTTTCTCTTGGTGTTAAGGTTGTTAAGATTCATAGAGCTATAAGGTTTAAACAGGCAAAGAATTTTAAAGAGTATATTGATACAAACACTTGTTTGAGAGCAGATGCTACAAATAATCTTGATAAGAACCATTTCAAACTTTTAAATAATAGTCTTTATGGAAAATCTTAAAAAACGAATGAATTTAAGATTATGTAATTCATTTGAAAAGATGGTTACTTATTCATCAAAGCCGTCTTTCAGAAAGTGTATAAAGATTGACGATGATCTAATAGCAGCTCATCTAAATAAAAAATTAATTTGTTTAGACCGACCTAGTTATATCGGTCAAACGGTTCTTGATTTATCGAAATTACTGATGTATCAGCTCCAGTATCTTGAATTAGAGAAATATAGAAATCTTTTCAATTGTGGGGATTGACATTGTTGCTGGCGACACTGACTCTTTCTTCCTTGAAATTAAAAACTGTAAATTAAGTACTCTTTTACCTGCAATGGTTTCGGATAATCTTTTGGACACTTCGAATTATAATATTGGTCATCCTTTGTATTCAAGAAAACTTGACTCAGTAATAGGTAAATTCAAAGATGAGAGTAAGGGACTTGGATATAAGGAATGAATTTTCTTACGACCAAAATGCTATAGTCTTTTAGGTGAAACTGAAAGTAATAAAGCAAAAGGAATTACTTTGGAAGGAAATGAAATAAAGCATCTTTCTTATCTTGATTGTTATAGAAACGATACAATTTTTTCTGTTCCTCAAACAAGAATAGGGATGAGAAATGATCAGTTGTTTACTTTTAAAAATTGTAAGATTGCTGTAAGTAACAACGATGATAAATGTCAATAGGTAAGTAAAAACAAAAGTTTTGCATTCGGACATTATTTAGGTATCAATCCCACTGATGTCGAAGATATTGAAGCTTTTATTTAAATAAATGTTGTCTTAAAAATGTGTTTGTCTTTTTATTCTATTGTTTTGTAATTATTATTATTATTATTATTATTATTATTATTATTATTATTATTATTATTATTATTATTATTATTATTATCATTATTATTATTTTTATTATTATTATTATTATTATTATTATTATTATTATTATTATTATTATTATTATTAGAAATTTGGGTAGTAAAATGAGACTTGTAACAGTCTGGTTTTGGTAATAATTCGTTGAGTCAGGTGTTCAAATCCTATCGTGGGTTGAATTATTTTTTATTTTAAAAATTAACTTTTTTAATAGAATATAAATCTGTATATTTTTTTGCTGTAAATTTCACATTTTATAGAAATTGGTAAAGTAAATCTTGTATAATTTAATTTTTTACATTTAGTTAAGTTGAAATTTTAAACTTTGTGAATTATTTTCTTAAAATATTGAATTTTGTAAATCCAGTGTTCAAATTTAAGTTTTGAGTGACTTATTTTTTAATTAAATAAACTATTAATATACTATAATTGTTGTAAACTTAAATTTTCCTGAAAATTATTAAAGTTTTATGATTATTTTGATAGAATTATTACGTAACATACTACTAACAAAATAGCCAGTAAGCTAAATAATTTAGGATTGAATATTTATTTTAAGACGAGTTTGATGTTAATTTATTATGTTTAATGATTTTTTATAATTTTTTACGTAATAATATAATTAACAATTGAAAATTTCATGTAAATATAACACGATGACGCAATCTCTTCCGATAGTGCAAGATCAATTTGCATCAAATAAATTGAATAATAGTTCATCAGAACTGGTTAATTTCAAAACAATTCTAGAAAATCAGATAATTTGTTCCAGCAATTATTGGGTTTTATTTCTCTAAGATCAAATGGACATAATCAATTGCCACTTTTGGCGAAGCCAATTCATCCAGATTTTTCGTTGGATTTACTATCAAAGAAATCAACCCATGATAATCAATTGCCACCTTCAACGAATGCAATAGATCCTGAAAAATTATTCGACGAATGTGATAAGGAAGCACTTTCAAACAAAATATTGCCACTTTCGGCGAAGCTAATGGAACTTGAAGAGCATATTTTGCGAATGAATCGTAAGTTTGATATTGTTTTGAATGAATTGAGTAATACTGATTTTAATGATAATAATTGTAATTTAAATATACTAAATAAAATTAATTTCGATAATAATGATGACTTAAATATCTCATCTAATTATAATCTTGTTTCAAAAAATGTCTTAAATAAATATAATAAGGAATCATCAGTTGATGAATTATTTAATGATACTGAATGAGTTTCAAATACAGAAAATAGTCCTTTAAATTCTATTAATACACAGTTTAAAAATTTTAAAGTTACTGTAACTAAGGATGCTTTAAATATGAAAAGATTTAACTTCAATTACCTTCCACGTATTTTAAATAAAAATGAGCGTCGTGATATTATTAATAATTATCTATGCTTCATAAGTTTATTGAAAAAGAAAAATTCTAAGACCAAGTTTGATCTTATTAATTATGAACTTTCCTTGATTAATAAATCGAAACTTAATTTTAAAATAAAAGATTGTGATAGTTTATTCTACAGAAATGGCAATCTCTGCGTTTCAATCAAGTTAAGTGAAATTAAAAAATCAGATGCTACTAAAAAGATAATTACAAAAAATCAACAAATTTTCAAAATAAAAATAAAACCATTATTCCCAACCTTGTTAATACTGATAATTATTGTTACAAGCTGATTAAAGCTCCATTAGCAATAAAGAAATTTTTATTTGTATTTTCACGTAAATTAGCCGAAACAGTTTCTTTTAAAAACGAACTGCATAAAGGAGATCTCATTAATAAAACTTTGGATAATTTAAAATTTCAAAAACAATTATCATACTTTCTTGTAAAATCTGACTTAAAATATGCTGCTGGTGACTTTAGTGCTTTACTGAAGGCATGCACAAAGATTCTGATAAGATAACTAGTTTAATTCATCACTTAAAGTTAAATAAAGAATTTCCAAAAAATATTTCATTTTCTGGGTGGTAAATTCATTATAAATCAAAAATCCAATAAAATAGAACCCGATTTAAGCAATGCTTCTGACTTTATGTTTAATCTTGGATTATTCGACTTAGTTAAGATATCTAAAGACGATATAAAACTTGAGAGGCTTATTTCATTACCCGCTTCTTCAAATAAAATTGTTGAAATAATTTTCCACCTAAATTATTTAAACTTAAAGGGTAATATAAAATATTTTAGTAACTTAACATATGGTTCTTATGTTTTAAATTATTTCCGTAATGTTTTACTATTACATTCTATTATTGATAGTGAAAAATGCAATTCGTTGATAATTGATACTCTTGAAATATGGGAGTCTGAATTAACTGATCAAATTCCTTCTACTTCCTATTTTAAATTAATTTGTCAAGAAAAACTAATTAAATATAAAAAGTGGTTACTTAATGGCAAAATTGATAAGTTAAAAAATATAATTTCACCACTTACAATTAAAAGAATAAATAATTTATTTAATTTATTTAATAAAACAATTTCGGAAAAGACTAACCGATTAAGTATGATAGACTCGCTCCTTACTTACATCAATGATTTTCGTCCTGAAAGAGACGATAATGTCACAGTTACGGCAGAAAGATTATTGTATTTTGTTATTAGAGATAAGAAAAACTTTCTACTTAAAAATAGAGACGAATTTCAGATATCAATGAAATGTCGGAAAAAACTGTACTAAGGAAATGAGCTTGATTATTTTTGATCTCATTGAATCTCTTGAAAATTTGATAACTTATGAAGAACAGGTTAATTCTGTTGAACTCAACGATAAAATTGATAACTTTAATAAAGGAAGTAGTTCTAACGTAACAAATATCGAAAAAAAAGTAGTTTTACCAGTTGATATTGACGAGAAAGCTGTATCTTCTTTGGAATTAAAAATTACAGAAAATATAAAAATGATGACTAGACAAAATCTAAAAGTGTCAAAGGCAATGTCCAAATTGAAGGTAAGTGCCAGCATCAGTTTTAGAATCTGCCACAATCTCTGAAGAGACTGATGCAGAATGCACTAAATTAAAATATACTAAATTTCGTGATCCAAAAGTGTGGTTTACCAACGATGACATTGACCAATACGTTGAGCGGCATATCAGTAATCCTACATTTGCACATTTACCATGCTTTATTATTAGTATTCTATCTTCAGACATTAAAGAAAATATTATCTCAATTCCAGATGCAGTATTTAAAACTGAGGTTATTCTTTGTCCGCTAAATATAAACAATGCCCATTTGATTTTATTTGTGTACAGCAAATCGTTGCTTGAATCATATTTTATTGACCCAATAATTGAAAATAGAAATCTGTTTAAAAATAAACAAGCTACTCTTAAGATTACCATTGCTTTAAATAAGATTTTCAAACTTCAAGTGGCTTCATCTTGTCACCCTTTCCAAAATCTTATATATCAAGAGAACAGTTTTGATTGCGGTCCTTTTATTTGTGCTTAAGCAATTCTTATAAGTCAAGGTTTGGACACTTTTCCTAACAATTTTATTTATGGGATAAGACGAGAGGTGCATGGTTTTCAAATTTTTGGCTCAAACAAAGTATCCTACGTTATCGGTGGGGGCCTTTCTAAAAATAATCTGATGGGAATTAATTTTAAAAAAACCAATTGCGCTTACTCTTGAAAAACAAAAACGAAACATCAATAACAGTATTAATATTAAACCAAAATTTCAAAAGTCATGTGTGTCATTCCTCTTAAGTAAATGGTTTTAAAGCAATATGAATATACTTGTTCTTTCACCGCATCTAACTATCAATTTAATAGTCCAAAATAATAATTATATCATTGAGAACGTCAACTTACGGCAGTTCAAAGACGTTCAACATGTCATTAGCATAATTCCCAATGAAAATTATTGGTGTTTACTTCTCTATTCGACCCGTCGTATGACTTGTAATATTTTCGATTTTCGAAAGACTAACCGATAGACTAACCGAAACAGTTTTTTCTTGAGTATGAAAATAAAATTTCAAATAAATCATGGTATTCTCCACCGATGCTTCATTTCAGATGATCCAACTTTTCATGCCACTGCTTTCATTGTGTTTTTGGAAAAATTGATTTTAGATCGGGATTTTCAACATGATAAAATATATAAATTACTTGATGATATCAACACTAAAGAGTGTGTTTAAATTTCATTAAATTTAAATCTAATAAATGGAAAGATTACCGACAGCATTTTATTAAAATATTTTAATAATTTAAGTTTATCAACAGACTTCGTTCTTTTGGGCTTCACAATGTGTACTACTATTCTTGACGATTGTACTCATTATTTGAATGAACATTTGAATTATAAGTGCCTCCAAAACGCGAAAGTTGTATTTGCCATTTTTGCTCCACCAAAGTCTCGGGAAACACTACTGGTAATTGATTATAACACTGACGAGCATTACTTCCTGGATCCAACAACACTTGATGTCATCCTAAACTATATATTTACTTGTAAATTATTAGTTACTAAAATAAATGAAATAAGAAACTCACGTAGTTGTGCCATTAGAGCAGGAAAATGTCCACATGATGTTCGTGGTTCAGGTTTGCTTAGTAAAATTCTAACATGTGCTTTCATCAACAACTATGCGCATGATATGTCCCTTGATAAAATTAATTTGAGAGAAATAGCAAGAATTATCAACTCTGTTCTTCCAATTGTTTCTGAGATCAATAACAAAGATATAGAGAAAATTTTAACAAACGCAAAAGAAACAATTAAATTTGACTTACAACAGCGTAAAAATAAAGTATTTGAATTAATTATTAGTTTTGAAAATGTTGGTGTTAACTAAATAGTTGAAAGCATTATTCGACAAATTCCTGACTTAAATAGTTTCACTGAAATTAAATCCCACGAACCATACCTACAAGTAAACAAAACTCAAATATAATAAGTAAATATAAAAGTAGATCAGAATTTTTAATTAATATGAAATTAACATTTTATAAAATTATTAATGATTTACCAGTCACTGTCAGGCCTGAAATTCAGAATATTCTGAACCAATTAAGCCACGAGGACCCAGTATCGAATTCATGGAATAAAATTCTTAAAGATTGTCGAAGCACAATAAATGTTCTCAATCTTGTAGATATTTTACCGTTTAAAGTTATTTATGAATTAAAAAGAGCTGATAACACTTCACCGGGTATTGATGGTATTCAATACAAAGATCTTGCTCTTCTTGACCCTGAAGGTATCTTGTTAAGTTTCCTGTTTAATAAAATCATTAGTAGTAAAATCATTCCGACTAGCTGGAAAATTTTCAAGACTATATAAATTCCGAAACCTGATAAGACAGATAATTATGATAAAGTTTCATCTTGGCGACCAATAGCTCTGCTGTCTGTTATTTATAAAGTATTTGCGTCTATTTTAACTACACGCCTAACATCATGGGTAATTTGTAACGATATTTTGCATATTGGGCAAAAAGGTGGCTCTGTCCATGAAGGTTGTGTCGAGCACAATTCAATACTTTCTTCTGCACTTGAGCATTCGAAATATAGCAAAGATTCCCCATTAGCTATTGCTTGGTTAGATATTAAGGACCCATTTGGAAGTTTTCCTCATGACTACTTGTGGAATGTTCTGAAAACTATTGGCGTTAGCCGAGAGTTTATTACTACTGTCAAATTACTTTACACCGACACTCAATCTTTCTACAGGTGTGGCCCAATTGTAACACCTAATCTTTCAATCAAAAAAGGAGTTAAACAAAGATGTCCTCTTTCAATGATGCTTTTCTCGATTGCCATTAATCCTGTTCTTGAAGCAATAAGTAGATCATGTATTGAACCTTTTATGATTGGTGATTCGCCCGTTCAAGTTCTAGCTTATGCAGATGACATTGCACTTGTTGCAAACAATGTCGATAACCTTCAAAAATTGTTGATGTTGCTGTTGAAGCTGCTACAGAAATAGGATTTGAATACTGACTGGAGAAGTGTGGCTACATGCAGCTTCCCACAGTTAACATCAACGGTGAGATCTTGATTAATGAAAAGGAGATTAAAAAGTTGTTTTCAAAAGAATTTTATCAATATCTTTGTGTTTCAGTAGGCGAGGACAATGATCAAAGTCCCTATGAAATTCTTGATAAAGTTGTTAGTGACACAAAATAAATTGCAGATTCCGGTTTATTTGGTTGGAAAAAACTCAAGGCCTACAAGATTTTTATTCATTCTCGACTAACATTTGCATTCCGAACACGTGAAATTAAAACTATGGCTTTATCAGCTTCTCAAGGAAATACTAATCCCTGTGGCAATAACTCAAGTAAATTGCGTGGCTATCTTAGAAGAATTATGAACTTTCCGTACAATTCTGAGACAGTTTATTTATACAACTCAACTGAAAATGGTGGAGCTTCGTGTGTCAATTTGCTTGATGAATATCATACTCAAACAATTGTGCAATTTTTTCGACTTTTTACTTCCACTTGCGATTACTCGAGAAAAGTTAATATTGACTCTCTAAAGTTTGTAACGGGTCCTCGTCTTGGAATCAAAGAGCCTACATTACAACAACATTTTGATTGTATTAATGGTGCTGAAACTAAGTTGAATCATGGTGGAAAGAAAACGAGATTTTAACGTGCACATACTTCAATAATTTACTTTGAAAGAGATTATTCAATATCCGTATCTTTTCATATTGTTAAAGAGCAAGTTTATTTTATATCTGATAACAAAGAGTCATGGAATTTTCATACTTACGACTAGGTTTCGAAAAGCAATTTCTAAGATATTTCACTCTGCATTGTACGACTCATATATGCAAAAGTGGCAACTGAGCAATAAAAGCGACAGGATTGCAGCGGCTATAAAATTATCTCCGCAAATAAATAAAGCAATTTTTAAAAGTAAACTTGGCGAATTTGCATGGAACTTTATACATCGAGCGCGAACTAATACACTTAACATCAATGCAAAGCCTAATAGAAAAGGGGATTTTAGACTTTGTAGACGTTGTGAGAAAGAGGATGAAGCTATGTCTCATGCCTTACAGTCATGTAATATTCACCAAATACTAACATTAGAGAGACACAATGACTGCCTAAAGATAATAACGAATAATCTAAAAAATCCTAATTTTATTGTCGTGGTTGACCATTCTTGTTCTCTTGTCCTGAATTCTAAACAACGCGTCGATCTTATAATAACTGATACTGAAAGAAAACGAATATTCATGATTGATATTAAGTGTCCAATGGATTCTGTTTCACATTTTGACTTGACTGATAACGCAAATATTGAGAAATATACCTTGCTTCAGAGTAAATTACAGGTGGCCAAACCTGATGACCAGGTAGAGCTTTACACTTGTATTATTGGGGCACTAGGCTCGATTCCTCCATCAACTTATGATCTGATTTGTAAACTTTGCAGTGAACTACTTCAAACAGAAGGTCTGCTTAAAGAATGTGCAATGAGCAATATCCTGCACTTAGCTAAAATATGGTATTACCATGTGCACGGCATTCTACCAGACTTCTGCAATTAATTTAAAATTATGGATATTAAAATTGTAGATACTAGCCTAAACTTTTTCATTGAGATCAGAATTAATTTTTTTTATTTGAATTGATTCAGACTACATTCGTAATTTATCTTTAAATTCAATATTATTAACCTGACTTTTATCTTTGTAAAAGTCGTAGTTGAATTTAGAAAACTCAGAAAATCAAATCAGAGCTTAATTCGTAGTATTTATTACCGCAAAATTTATATTTGCAAGCAAAAGAAAATTCAGAAGACCCCAATTGCAGAAGAGACTGATTTATCAAATACTTGATAACTTACATTTGAATTCATCCTTCTCTACTACGATTGCAGTATGAATTGCATGCTTCAATTTGAGTATATTCTTTTCAATGTGAAACAAACTTGTTATATTTAATAAAATTTTAAATAATACTAGTGAGTGATTTTGTTAGTCATAGATGTAGTTGTAGGCGTGTTAGGCGATGATGGGCGATGATGGGTGTCGATAGGTGTGGATAGTGCTCTTTATGTCAAACATTCTAACATGACTTATAGTGCAAAGCTGGATCAGATAACCGATGAAAATCAGTAAAGCCACAGAAAGTTTGAGGAATGGAACTTTACTGATACAAATCTTATTGATACAACCTCCTCAATTGGCTGATTCCATGCAGAATCATTTCAATTCATATAAATCAAGAACTTGTATTTATAAAATTTTATATAGTACTAGTGAGTGATCTTTCGACGATGATGGGCGATGATGAGTGTGGATAGGTATGGATTGGAGTTGGTCGGTATGGTTCGGTATGGATGGTTATGGAGGGGTAGGGATCGGTGATCGTTAGTTGGTGTGTGTGTGAACGGTTTAGGAACGAAAGGTTCTAGAAGGTAGGTGTGTGGAAGGTTCTAGAAGGTATGTTGGTCCACAACTGCGTGAAATAATAACAGTTAGGTAATACGTGTTTTGGTCCACAACTGCAAGGCATAATGACAGTTAGGCAATAGGTGTGTTGGTCCACAACTACGTGACGTAATAAGGGTTAGGTAATAAGTGTGTCTCCGGCCAGTGAATGACCAGTGTACACGTGACGTAATCGTGATGTAACCTTACTAGGTCAATTACTAGGTGGCAACTGAGTATATAGATGTCAATCTCCAGGTAGTAACAGCGTGGACAGAGTTCAGATATTTTGTAATTTTAAGTAAGCCTGGCGGGGGGTTGTATCTGACGAGCTTACTCATCCATCTCTTTCTCGAGTATGTCGAAGAATCTTTTTGCCGTTCTGAAAATGCATAGGTGAAAAAAAATAGGTGAGCAACCTAACCAAAGTCCTTATGAAATCTTCAATAAGGTTTTCAGTGATGCGAAAAAGCTAGCGGATTCCGATTTTGGCGGTTGGCAAAATTTGAAAGCTTATAAGACCTTCCTTCACTCTCGCCTAACTTTCTCATTTAGAACGAGAAAAATTAAAATTAGTGCTCTTTCTGCAAATGTTTGTAATAATAATACTAAACTTCGTAGTCATTTGAGAAAAATGATGAGTTTATCTAACAATTCTGAAATCATTTACTTTTATAGCTCGATTTAAAATGGAAGCGCATCTTGCACTGATCTTTTGGATGAATATCACACGCAAACTATAAGCCACCTTTTTAGACTTTTTACTGCTAATTGTGAATTTACAAAACGTATTAATATAGATTCTTTAAAATTTGTCACTGGACCTAGGCTTGGGAATAATAACCCATCACTCCAAGACAGTTTCAATTGGATTAATAAAGTTGATATTATTCAAAAGCACCCTGGGAAAAAAATCGTTTCTTTCGACCTAGAACAGCGATTCGGTTTTTTGAAAAAACCCATAATATTACAATATCCTTTGAAGTGTTGGATGATATACCAATTCTTCGCCTGACAACAGCTTTGGAAGAAACAATAATATTAACTGAGTTCGATCGTCGTTTGGTTTCGAAAGTTCTTCATCTTGCTGTTTATGATTCATATTTTACTAAATGGAAAAACAGTAACATTAGTAATTCATCAACATTTTATTAATAGAGCAATATTTAAAGTAGAATTACGAGAGGATCCTTGGAAATTTATTCATCGTGTCCGAACAAACACATTAGCTAATTTTGCAAAACCCTATATAAAATGTGAGAATAGATTGCGTAGGCGTTGTCATAACCAAGATGAAACGTTGCCACATGTTTTGCAAAATTCTAAGGTTCATCTTACTCTTGCACTTAATCGTCAAAACGATTGCCTTCAACAAATAGTTTATCATTTGAAAAATCCTTCACTGATTGTTGTTGTGGACCACACTTGCTCCTTGGTATCAAACTCTAAACAACGAGTCGATTTGATCATAACTAATAATGTGAAAAGGAAGATTCTTATGGTTGATATTAAATGTCCTTTAGATTCTTTGGTCACGTTTAAAACTGTGAATAAGGAAAATTTGGCAAAAAAATGATTCTTTAAAAAAACAAATACAGGCTGCCAAACCTAGCTTTACTGTTGAAATCTTTACTTGTATAATCGGTTCTATGGGATCTGTTCCACCAGCATCTTATGATCTACTAGGTAAGATGGGAGTTCCTTTTGAAAAAGTCGCTGGTATGATAAAAGCATGCGCAATGAGTAACATCGAAAATTCTTCAAGAAAATGGCTATATCATGTCACTGGCATTCTAAAAAGTTATAAGTTATAATAAGTTATTTTAAAGATAGTAAACTTATCTTTTGAACTTGATATTGTAAAGGTTGTCGATGCTTCTCAAACTTGAAAAGTTCCTTAATATTTGTTATTCCTTATATTTGTCATCAAATTTTGATGTACTAAAATGACTGATGTTATTTTTGGCTCTAACCCAATCTTCAATCTTTTGTAACCTTCAGTATTTTCTTTGGATGGTAAGATAATCCAAAAAATATTCCGCTTCTTCGTTTTTGATTATATATTCTAGTTTTCATGGGAAATTTGATCTAAATTATTACTTTATTCACTTAATTTTTGTAAAAATTAAAGGATTATCTAAATGAGCATTCGATTGAAATATAAATAATAAATCAAAAATCTAAACTATAATAAATGTCTATGAGACAGACAAATTTCACACGAGAATGAAAATACCTGCACACAATCACGGTACATAAAATTTATATAGTTAAAAATATTAGCAATTAGACGATAAATTAACCCAAAATTTTAATAATAAATTATGCAATTTTTCGAGGCTATTTTTACTGATTCTACAGCATCAACTATTTAATACAGAGAAAATCACCGAAATATGTAATTTTGCCTTTAAAATTTACTTAATTTGCAAAACAATATATTGTCAATAAAATGATTAATTACAGCTATTGATAGGTATTTTAGCATAATTAAAAATGGGATAAGAACAAACGTTTTATCCCTTCAATGCTTTAGAAAATTTATATAATATTTTGTTATAAGTATGCACCCGGTCATGAGGAGGACCTGTGTGAAAATGTAGTTATACTTCAGCTGTCATAAATGGGTACAAACTTTTAAAATTGATTGGTTTTCATTTTCTAATTACTTGATCAATAAATTCTCAATTAACAAATTTTGGGACTGGATAAATTAATTTATATTTACAATGAAGATATATATACTAAAGACATTTTTTTGGTTTTCACCTCTGATTACTTTTCATTTTGCAATTGGTGGGTTACTGGGTTTCGCATTTTAACACCATCTTATTGTTGCCCCGGTAACGCCATATAAATATCACTTCGACTACCACTCGGCACCCGTTGCTAGGCAACGTTGGAAATGTGTTCGAGTGGGTGGATTGTCCGCAAAAACTGAGGATTATTACTAATACTGTAATTGCTTAACCTAGCTCAAGGATTTTTATTAGGTTTAAATGTTGGTCAGTTTTCAATTTTTTGATGATGTCACCTATGAGAATGTTCAAAAATTGTATTAGCTAGCTGTATATTGGGATATACGTTAACTTAGGATTAGTTGAATTTTTGCTTCACTAAACATTCAGGGTGAGCTAACAATTATTTAAATAATTTATGGTTCCCTTTTTTAAAAATCCATACCATTTATAAGTTTATGAGAAAAAAAATCATTTATTTACATAGCGGCGATCCCGACAAACACGTCGAATCTTAGAACCCGGTTAAATGTGTTACTTTACTAGGAGTTTGAAGCGATTTATTTAATAATGATTATAAATCTATGATTTAGAGTTTAATTGAATTTATTAATTGATTTTATTTCATATCAACGATTTCATATTAATTTATTTTATTTCATATCAACGATTTCGTATTAATTTATTCCCCGTACCCTTTCCCTTTAATAAGCCTTAGGCGCATATTGTGTTCATATTATATTTAATGAGTGCCCACTGGACTACTCGATGTGATGATTTTGAGCCGTGTCTAGAATAATTTAGGTCGAATTTACAGAAAACGAGAAACGAGGAAGTAGCCAAAGGACCCCTTCCTTATTTCTCCTTTCTTTTATACGGGATAATATTGACGTTCCAACCCCTGCGTTCCGCACGCTAGGTCTTCACGGGCACAGATCATCGGCGATATTCCACGCACTTACACGAATCTGAATTGTATGTTGATTTTGCTGTCTTGCGATGTGTTTTGGCTGTGGGCCGGAAAGATTTCGACAAATTAATTAATTAATTTCATGAAAAAAACAGATTTTAACATCATAATTATTTATTAATATATATTAAAAGCAAAATACAAAATTACTTGACCCATTCCATTCAATTACAAATTTTCATAATAAAAAATACATCTCCCCCACGCCGACATCCAAGCAGAGCTCTGCCGAGGTTGCAAGGATGTGACGTGGAGAGAGAGTTCCAAATGAAACTACTTCTCACCTAAAAATTCAAATAGATTTATAAGAATTCAAAATTGGTTTGAAAATGGTTTTTGGTTCGAAAAACGGTTAAATTTTATGTGAAAATGTATCGGTATTTATACCTATTTTCTGTCCCTAACCTCGCGTGTTAATTTTGATGTAGTAAAACAAAATTCGAGCTTGTTATTTTCTAGTGTATTCTATTCTTTATTTTTATTATTTTTTAATTTATTTTAATAATTTTTTATTTAGAATTTTTATTGAATTATTTCTAATTCAAATTTTTTAATTTAAATTTCATTTTCATGAACTTTATTAATTTATCAAATTTTGGTCGAATTTGTTGGGTTTTCATGTTATGTTTGTGTTTGTATCGTGCGGATCTTGTTGCATTTTGTTATTATTTTAATTTATTTTTATGTTTATTATTTTATATGTAACTCTCTTTTTTCTCATATTTGGTAGGGTTTAATTGATGTTTTAATAGGTTTATTTTAAATTTGCTTGTTATGTTTGCATGTGTGTTACCGATCCATTTAAACATTTTCCAAGGCCGTATGTGTTCTGGCCCAACACAATGAAATTAAGAATTTTTTATAATTGACTATGAATCGGCAATGATATCAATAAAACCGATATCATTACTACAGTATTCTCCCCAGGTCCTTTTATATAGGCTGGTTTTATGAACCAATCGTTTATATTTTGATCCGTCCATATTATCAACTATGAAAGTACAAAATTGGAATGGGCAGTAGTATCAAAAATGATTCATTTTCAAGAGTATCAAAATATGAATCAAAATGAAATAATGCTAAAGTTAGTAACCAAGGCTGAGCTGAAAGAGTCCTTTCCAAATTTGGCAAAACTAGCTGCTATTGGAATGACTAAATCAGAATACATTAAATAATTTGCTTCTGATTTCACTTGAGGGACCAGAACCATCAAGTTTTGATTACAAAAAAGCTGCAGATAATTGGGCTTCTAAGAAAAGAAGAATCAATATACCGACACTTTACATGATGTAATAGAACAAAGATTTTTTTATTTATATTGAATTCTTGTTATTGTATGTTTAATAAAAATTGTCGGTTAATTATCAAATCATTTATCTAGTTTCTTTTATAGCGTTGAGTATTTTGGTAGTAATATTGCATACTATTTTTTTATCCACCCGCTTACTATTTCACTCCGCCCTGCTTGTTAAATTCTCTGGGGAGAACACTGTACTGATTCATAGTCATGTTATAAAAAATTCTTAATGCCATGTATATATATATATATAATGTGAAAAATAAAATTAATTTTTCAAGTTCATTTATACCGAAATAATTATGTAAAATAAATTTTACATTCAAATTGTTTAAAAAAATGAAGACTACCATATAGTGTGCTTTTGTTAGAAGTTTGATCAAATAAATAATTAAAATAGGAAAAAGAAAAAATTGATGAAGAATTAAGAATTCAAAAAGCTAATTTGCGAGAAAAAGAATATTCAAAGATGAGACAGATGCAAGAAAGAATTATAGACATGCAATCAAAAAGAGATGAATTATTAGAGAGAAGAGCCGTGGTAAGAATTATATTACTTTGATATATTGTTTAATCATTTATGCTAATATATCTTTGCATCAGTCAAGGTTCGAACCACATTATTATCAGTATAACGAAACCAATCGAATTCGGTATCATATGTTTGATGCCCCTGAAATATTTAATACATTACATAAATTTCTACAACAGCTAAAAAATAACACGAGTTAAAAAAAAGATTCAATAAAACTTAAAAATTTAATTCATTTTTAGTTTTCTGCACAGGGCTCCAAAAGGCTGGAGCACGGCAATTTTCTTAGTTTTCGCTTGAGTTTATTGTTGTTAGCCATGCCATTTAATAATTAGATTATTAATTAATTAAAATATGAACTACCAATTTGAAGATATATATTTAGTTTAATATCAAAAATATAAACAAAGTTTTAAATTATAAATTATCAATATTACTAAGTTTAATATTATATACCTACATTTATAAAAAAGATCCATTCCAAAATTTCCTTTTTCAACTGTTTCGTATTTCTTTGGATTTTTCAATACTTTAATTGAAGCTGTTCCCACTATCGCCAATCAAATTTATCTATTCAAGTTTTTGCATTTTTAACTAAATATTTCCAAATTTTTCAAAAGCACTAGATGCATATATTTTTTACAGAAAATAAATTTAATTAATTTTCTCTTGTATGAATTTTATTTGGAATTGCGTAGTATTTTTTTGAAGTATTTTCAGCAAAATATTTCTTGAATAGGGGTTTTCCGGTTTCTGAATGGTGATCAAGCCATTTGTTTCTGTGTTCAATTCTGATCAGTTCTTGTGCTGCAGCTCCATGAACTTCACTAATACGTAAGTAAAATAATGATCTTATTGTTTCCAGTCTCTTGAATAATTAGTTTACGAACATAAATAATTTGCATGAAGTTCATCGATGATGTAAGAATAAGGATTGAGTCTGCAGCTTAATGTGCCGGTAATATGCTTAATATATTCTGTTCAAAATTTTATCTTATTTGAAAACATTAAAATTTTATATTTTTAATATCCACAAATTATTCGAATATATTTAAAACAGACAATGCACTCACTACATATTTTGAAACCAATCAAATAACGCTGGATTTGTTGTATATAAACAAATTAAATAAAGAAAAATAATTTATTGTTTGAAATTTAATAATCACACTAATTAATTAATTTAATTGGATACTAATAATAACGCTGATGAATGATATTATCGATACAAAATTTAGGAGGCACATCAGAGAAAATGGAGAGAAAAAGAACTCCAAGAAATTATAAAGCAAAGGAAAGTTGAACAAGAATTGCTAGCAACTAGACAGATGCAGCAGAAAATCGCTTTGAGAGATAAAGTCGTAGAGGCAAAATATGATGAAATTGAATTCCTTAAAAATCTTAAGTTAATTTCATTGTTTTAACTTCAATTTTCAGTAACCTTATTGTGCAGAGTGTCAAAAATGATTATCGAACAAGAACAAAGAGATATATTAAATAAACAAACCAAAAGAGATAAATTTGCTGCAGATATTAGACATCAAATAGAACAAAACAAAAGACAAAAAATTGTTGACGAATATCGCAAGGCGGCTGAAGAAGAAGCTGTAAGAAAAGAAAAAATGTTTCAAGAGGCTAGATTAGAAGAAATAAAACTAAGAAAATTGGAAGAGTTGAAGTAATATATTTTCAACTTTCATTTTTTGTAATAATTTATTTCGACATCAGTTAAAATTAATCATATTTTATGGAACTATTGTTGTCGCTAAGGTTGGGAACTTTCTGGTCTACTAAAAGCACTCTATTTGTATTTATGACCATATATATGTCTTATCCACAGTGCTAATTGTGATTAACACAGGGGTGTTTGTGAATATAATAAATAATTCATTTTTGTGTTAATTAATATGCATAAAAAATCTTGAGAAAATCCAATATTCAATTTTTTTCCATTTTTTAGGTTTTTCTTCATAAAAATTGTTATAGTATTCATTGCACGTATAATATAATGACTTTTCAAGGATTTATTATTTGTTGGGTATTTTATATTATCAATGAATTATGCTTTTTTGTTATATTTATGTTTATTCTTTTGTATTTATTATTTTTTATTTTTAATTATCTAAATTCATTATCATTTGTTTTTGTTATTGATATAAATTTTTCTTTTAAAATGAACATTTTTTTATTTTTGTGAATAAAAAATCTGAAAACAATTTTTATGGCGCCTTATGATGTTTAGCGCTGGGCTCCAAATTTTTTGACACACTAATTCCCAGGAAAACCTAAATACATATCTATAAAAATAATTTGTTGAATTTGGTTATTTATCCATTTAATAAGAAACAAAAATCACAGTGTGCACATTAAAATTTTCACTTACCTAATCACTTCCTTTGTATACTCTTCCATTTAATTCGATCTAAATTATAAAACAAATGATTCTTTAAGAAAATTAGCAAATTATAATACACCAGTTTCAACTGAATAAAAACTATAATATTAAAAGAATCAATAAACTTATATAATTTGACATAAACATTAACCTGAGTTGTGACGTTAATTGTTCGAATGCATAACAACTTTATGATAGAAATTGAAAAAGTAGAAGAAAAATAACGGCACAGTAAAAAATATATAAAACTTCCAAAGTGTGAAAATGATCAGATAAATAACGATTCTTTATATTATGATTTTATAATTATTATTATAAATAAATTAGAAATAATTATAATTAGAAACATTTACTATAAAAATCTCAAAATAGTAGATGGATTTTGTCAAATTTCCAAAATTATGCATGTCTACTAGTATTTTTATATAAGCCACGAAAAATGATGTCAAATTTCTATAGTTTGGAAAAGTAGGATACGTAACCATAGCGAACATTTTTCAAATGAAATTTAATGAATAAAATATAACTTTACGATGTTTTGATTTATTATTTTTTTGGCTTTCACCTCTGATTACTTTTCATTCCGCAACGAGAAATTTTTATTATTTGACTGGGCGGGGAAAATAATTTTGTTTGTTTTATGATCCATTTTTATCATTTTCAATTGTAGTAATTTTACTTGTTGTTATATAAAACATGTTTTACTGTTTTCAATGTTAATAATAATAATAATAAATCGAAACCTCACAAAGTTATATTTTATTTATTTAATTAAATTTCATTAGAACCAAATTCATTGCATGACCTACTTTTCCAAACTAGGCCGTTGCTATAGAAATTTGACTTAGTTTTTCGTGACTTATGCTGGTGTACTGGGTGTAATTAATTTGTTTAAATCTGTGCAAAGCTTATTCAAGCTTATTTCCCTCTATCCAAATGCCTTCTTTTCCTAGGGTCTATGCTGTCTCACCCAGACGCCCCACAATTTTAATCCTACCACTATATACCCATGAGCAAGCTCATGTTGGTACTGTATATAGCAGCTGAAAATTCATGAGCAGGTGAGCTCTATTTCTAGAACTACTCCACATGATATTTTCACTTTCGGGTTCCTGACTGCCGATGGAAGGTCTTACGTCTCTTTCTATCTATACGCTTGTCCATACTCATCTATTTCTACAATTCTTATATCAATTTGTCATCATTACTGTTTATTTATTAAAATATTTTTCAAAAATTTGGGCAGCGTTCCGCCCTTATTTTATGGAAAATTCCTTGTTTCATACAAACGTTAACCTATGGTAAATTGAAATGAATGCATTATCATGAGATCATTATTTTAGTCCAACAACTCATATTTACTTTCCTATGGTCACCACAGTTACCACCATTCGTAAATCTTTATATTATCATCTCACAGATCGATGCCAAAATGTATCATTTTATTTTAATTTTCCACCACGATGATTATCAAACAATGTACGTGATCTAAACCTACTTTAAACCTTCGTTGACTTAAATTTCTATCACTAGTCGTACCCTTGATAATATAATAATCGGCAGGAGTTAAATTAAAAATTCAATTTTCCTACTTAAACATATGATAATGTTATCCCCTTAATTATGGCGATCTTCCCGCAGTTTACCCTCTTACCGCTCCGACCAACATTGAAAATGGCCGCCACGGTGAATTACGACGGTGTCCTACCCCGTGATCAGTGCAACAAGGCCTGACCAGACTAAGCAGACACCGAAGGGTGGATTGTGACAAAGCAACACGTCAACGTCCTGCCAATTTAACGGCCGGAATTGAATGTTGCCCTGCCATTCTCCACAATTAACAGGTATATAAAATGAATATAAATAAGTTAGGGGGAACCTGCCGAGCAATGCCAAAAGACATTGCGGCCATCCAGAATAAGTTAAATTAAACAAAACATTAACATAGAAAAATATATTTCTACAAAAAAACAATACTTACGATCGACAAGTTTGTCAGTCAAGCATACAAATTTGAAAAATTGTCATACATCGGCATAAACAGTGAAGTCTAAAAATTTTGTGTCTACAAAATTTTCTCTACAAATGTCTAACAGTCTAAAAATTTTGTGTCAACAAAATGTCTAAAAGTCTAACAAAATTTGTCTATCAACAAAAATTGTCTACCAATGTCTAAAAATTATGAAAATGACTGCTGTATATATAGTCATTTCATGCCTGGGTGCGACCAATCAGAGTATTTTGAGCCTTTTTCGGCTATTTTTCGGGGGGTTTTATTGCTTTAATTTAATTTTAAATATTTTATTTTTCTCCTTATTTTTCTCTATTTTTTGATATTATTTTCTCAATATTTCGTAAATTTTTATTTTTATTTTTTATTTTTTTTATTTAACCATTCTTTTTGATTGTTTCTCTTTTTACCCTTTGATATTTAAATTTTTGGTCGCCGCTTCCGCCTATGTATTTTCTAAACCTTATTTTGCAAGGTTTTAGCGGTTTGATATTTTGGTTTTGTGTTTCTTTCTGCATCTGTAGGCTTTTCAATGATTTTAATTAATATTTGTTTTATTTAATTTTGTTATGTTTTTATTTTGTTTTATTTAATGTTTTATTTTATTTTTTGATTTCTGCTTGCGGTACGTGCTTATGTTACAGCAGCCATATTGACAATTTTCAAACCTCATTAATTATTTTGTTTTAATTTACACAATTTTTCATTTTGTTTAAATTATGGCTTATAGCCCAACACTTATATGAAAGTACTAGTTAACCTACATAATTTTGGAAATTTGACCTGTTTCTCATGGGGGTGGGACACATCCATCTACTCAATATGCTAGAAAACAATATTATTATATACGGATGAAAAATAATTAATGATTTTTTTAACTTGCTTTTTAGAACATTAGGAATCGATGAAAAATTTTTGATACCAATCAAAAACTATATAAAGAATCCAAATTTCGGAAAACATTTGATTTGAAATTAATTGGAAATTATTGTTAAATAAATGCAGTTCTTAAATGTTTTTTTGTTATTTATATATAAATTATTTTCAAATTTACTTAAATTAAAGTGACAATATGATTCAAAACAAGATTTAAAAAATCGAAATGTATACGGTCGGACATGTTCGAGTATTGTCATCTTATTTTCCAGGATTTTAGAAGGCTTTCGTAGAGTTTTAATCTAGGGATTTAAGGTAGCCCTAAAAATATCAATCTAGAAAGTTTTAATCAAGAGATAGTCGTGACCACTTTTTGGTTCTATTATATTAATCTAATAAGTTTTGAAAACATTGGAAGTAGGAGTTTCATCAGGCTGAAGGTCATTACATTTTTATAACATAAACATAAAAATGGTACTGATTTAAATATTAGAAAACCAAAATTGAACATGGATTTCCACAGATTCGCTGTCATCTCAGACATGATCTGTCGAAATATATAGTATAAGTTATGTTCGAGTATTATAACATTACATTATTATTATTATTTTATAAGGACTTTTTTTGTTTTTCTCCTCTGATTTATTTATAAGTAACATAATATTTTCTACAAAATTTGACTATGACTTAGATTTATTTAAGGTATTCACAAATTTTCGGCGCAGCCTTTTTCAAGTGATTTCGATCATTACTTATTTATTTAAAAAATAGGAGAAAAATTTATATTTTGTATTTTATGTTGATCAATATAAAATACAATATAAAATCAATATAAAATACAAAACATAAAATTTTCTCCTATTTTTTTAAATAAATAAGTTATGATTCATAGTCAAATTTTGTAGAAAATATGATGCTGATGATGATGATGATGATATTATTATTATTATTATTATTATTATTATTATTATTATTATTATTATTATTATTATTATTATTATTATTATTATTATTATTATTATTATTATTATTATTATTATTATTATTATTATTATTATTATTATTATTATTATTATTATTATTATTATTATTATTATTATTATCATCATCATTATTATTATTATTATTATTATTATTATTATTATTATTATTATTATTATTATTATTAATATTATTATTATTATTATTATCATCATCATCATTATTATTATTATTATTATTATTATTATTATTATTATTATTATTATTATTATTATTATTATTATTATTATCATTAAAATATATGATATCAAATTCAATGTTACTAAAAATAAAATGAGAAATGTTATGATTAATTTACATAAATATTCTGATAATCCACCAAAAATTTATGATTTTTCTCAGATTTTCTAAAATTTGTTATAGAACATCAATTATCTGTCAAATTCTTTTAGAAATTTTTGAAAAGTATAAGTATGTCAAAAAATTGAAATTAATTAATTTTCTGATTTTAAATATAAAAATTGGTTATTATCTGAAAAAGTTATGGCGAATAGCATGGTGAGGGAAGATAACAAAAATACAAAGTAGGCAAGAACTTGTATGACATTATAAGGATCATCGATTGAACTTTTATTATTTTAACTCATTAATGTAATGTTTTTAATGTAATTTATTTTAATATAAAATTCCACTTTTATAATTTGACATTTTAAATCATTGTTGGCCAAAATGGTTTTGTTGAAAAATCTACCAAAAACGTAAACATAAAATTTTTTGTTACTTAATTAAAAACTAAATAAACAAAAAATAAATTGGGATAGCATAGCAACTTGTTTAATAACAGTAGATAAATAATTATTGAAAGAGAGAACATAGTAAAGCAGTTATTTTACTCTATAGATGAAGTATTTTCATAAGCAACGGTATTTTGGTCAAAATTAAGGAAAGTTAAATTCAAGAATAGATAAAGAGGAATCATTTAAAACATTTTTAAATCAAGAGATATCACTTAAAAAGGCTGTTCCGAAAATTTGTGAATATCAATAAAATAACTGATTCATAATCAAACAATAAAAAAATTATTTAGACTTTCTATTAGTTTACATATCTTTAATTAAAGTATAATTATTGTTTAAAAAATTTCTTTGAACATATGTAAGTATGGGATACACTTAATTCTGTTTTTACACGGTAGATACGTTCCAGACAAAACCTTGTAAAAAAAGACATGAAGTACATAAAAAAAAGGTTAGTTCCATTTTCTTCAACCCTATAAAAAATAAGTATAAAACGGTGATTCCTTGGTAGCAGCATAAATTAATATATCAGATAAGTGAATAACAAAATATGCCCTTGCTGCGAAGAGGATTATTTAATAATAGAAACTTTTTTCAACAATATAATTATTACTTCACAGGAAGAGCTTATTTTGTTATTCACTTACCTATAAAAAATAGTTAAAATAAAATGATTCACACAAAAAATATATATAATAAAATATATATTTAAGCTGCTATGAAAATAAATTAGAAAATATTTTTCTTTACAATTTTAATCAAATAGCTTTTTAATCGTGCTAAATCAAATGAAATCGTGTAAAAACGGAATCAATGTATTTTTCTAGACAGTGTTAAATCAAAACCGTGTAAAAACATACAGTGTAAAAACAGAATTGGGTGTGTAAACATTATTGTTTTACTTTTCACACTTTCAAAATAAAATAGTTTTTGTGTAAAAATGCATTATTAAATAAAAAAACAGGGCGAATTAACATTTTCATATTTGGTGTTTGGGTTCCGTTCCCTAAATAGGCTTTTGGTATTATAGGCATGATTGGTATTAGACGAGTACCCTGCTTTGTGTGATATGCAATCTGATTATATTTATTATTAGAAACTTTTTTATGTTGTTGACATTGTAACTGAATTGTTAGAAGCTACTAAAAATAAAATGAATGTATTTAAGGCGCAAGATTTTAATATTATTTATTAATTAAAAATGCAAAAATTTAAAATTATTTCAGTGTTTACGATAATCTCTGTCAGAATCACCTCAACAAATGATTGTATACCAAACATGACATGGCCGGATATTTTCAAAGAAATACAGTCCGTTTCAAACAAATATCACTTTAAGCAGCCACAGATTTTGAAAATGTCGAACGCAAAACAATCAATTCAAGTGCAATCCAGTCAAAAGACCAATAATTGTTCACACAAAACCTTTATCAATGTTCAACCGTGTCTCGATCCACCAGTTTATGTACACGTTCAAGACTGTCCGTGTAGGCCTAATCTGAAAAATTTAACTTTCAAAGAAATGAGATTTTTCATAATTAGAAACGAAAAATATTTGCACTCTCTTTTTCATATGGAAACAATCTCCGACGAATGCTATGATTAAATAAAGCCGCAGATTTGATTTTTAATAAATTTTATTTTAAATTTTTAAAAATTAATTTTAAAAATTAAACCTTAAAAATTTAAAAATAGATCTCCATAAGAACTCTAGATAATTTTACTCTTGTCATATATTTTTTTATGAAAATTGCAAGCTACTCGTCTCGTATAACAAGGCTATCCTTATTTTCGGTAACAGTTAATTTTTTAAAATTGCATGCAGACACAGACAAGTATGTATGTCCCTATATTATAACATTATTGATTTTTTCCTTTTAGTATAGCAGTTTTTAATGAACTGAAACAGGTGTATGCGTCTATATGTGCCGAGTTCTCTGATCTTAGCCTCGATGCTTCTATATTTTTATGTATATTAGAACGAGTATTATGCAAATTTAATATATCAGTTGTGTGTGCCCTATTTTGACAGGTTTTGGTATATAGATATATTGTCTTGTTGTTGGGCAGAATTTTTCAATTATCAATTACAAGAAAAATTTATTTACAACTGGATAAGTTTTGTTATCGATATATTTTTTATGCCGAAATTTCTTTCAAAAATATTATCTTTGTTTTTGTTGGGATTTCGAATATATCATTTTAGCTTCCTTATTATTGTTCGAGCGTTGTATAAAGAATATTTTTTGTTGCATCTGTGTGCGAGATTGAGGTTTCTTTTGATTTTGTGATTTGTGCCGAACACAGACGCGAGTCAGTTAATCTATTGACAGTTGTCTAGTTTTTTATGAATTTTTTCGAATTGGATTTTTTGAGTTATATTGGAATTATTAATTTTTCTTTGTCTGAGTTGTTATTTAAACGCTTCTATTTTGGAATTTTAGAATATATTTTTCAAAGACATTGTTTTCTAGTAATAAAAATCATTATTAACCTCATTTTAAATGTCCAAGTCAAAGTGAGATGAACCCAGGAAGACTATCTTGTTGGAAAGAATTAAAACTGGACAGAAAGTTGGTATAGTGTTAATGCTTAATGTTGAATAATCAACGTTTCTCAATGTTTTAAACTAAAAGCTAAGCAGCTGCAGAAAATTTTTTCTTATGTATAATTGATCTAAATGAATGTAGAGTTCCAGTTACTGATTATAGATTCGATTGGTTATGTGAATTTAATAATCCACTTAGTCGCCAACCAGCTTATTTATCAGTTGTTGATATTACAGATCTCGTTAAGTGTTCATAAAGGACATGAATATGGTTTTCTAACTCATATAAACGGTGTAGTTGCAATTTTTCATATGGTAAAATTGATGTTGATGGATATATTTCACCATCATTGTGCACTCATCACTAGTTGATGATACTATATCGGTTTCAAAATTTATACCAGATGATTTGTGACCAAAATGAATAAATTAGATGCTGAGCATGTTCCAAATATTCTTACTAAACCTAAATTGAAAAGCTTTTTTTTATCTAAATGTATGTTAATGTTTAGAAATCGCTTTATACAAATACTCGTACATTCATCCAAAGTAATGATAAATTAATTTTTTTGCGTTACTAAATGTTGAAGTTGTTTAATCATTTCTTGTTTTTTATTAAAAAAAATTGTTGTGGATAAGCTTCGTTACATCGGTTTCATTTTTAGGTAAATGTTTACAAATTGATTTTAGAATTGACTCTCGAATAAATTGGGATCTGGTTATGGCCCTAATTGATATTCCATCGACAGTTGCTAGCTGAGTAACAAGTTCTTCTATTGTTTTTTAGGATGTGGTGTAATCTAATATAGTTTTAAATTTTTTAGTTATAGGTTCATCTTGTGATTTTTCGGTATCGTTATTTTTTACACTAATTGTATGCTGAACATTTAAATGTTTGGTCATTGCCGACGTACATCCATCCGTATTGGATAATCTTATTTCACATTCATTACATTTTGATTTCTTCGATTTAATATTTTGTTGTGGAGTAAAATAATTCCATACCTTTGATTTTTTATTTGAATTTTACATAACTACACAATTTCTCAAAGACACGAATGCGAGAATTTACAGATGCAACCGCCTGCATATTGTATTTGATTAGTTGATTAACTTATTCAATTATGTTGAGGTTATAAAATTATAAATTTTTTTCAAAGTTTTTTTTCAGGCAAAATGAAATACATTGGAAACAGTCAACAAAAATGGCATAGTTAAAATTAAATACTGTAGAATGTGATGTTACAGAAAATCAATAGACTTTGAATTTGATAAACGGGTTAGATATATGTTGGTGTACTGGGTGTAATTAATTTTGTTTAAATCCGTGCTCATTTGTTTCAATCCATCCTGCTTCACTAAATCCTTACTTTCCTAGGGTCGATGTTATCTCACCCAGACGCCGCACAATTTTGACCTTACCACTATACCCATGATCGAGCTCATCTTGGTACTGTATATAGCAGCCGAGAGTCCACGAGCAGGTGAGCCCTATTTCTAAGACTACTCGTGATAATCTCGCTTTCGGGTTCCTGACTGCCGTTAGAAGGACTTACGTCTACTTAGCTCCTCTAACTCCTTCGATATTATTACTCGCATTTCCCATCCTTTATTATCGATCTCATATATGCGTTCGTGATATCATTTTCCCATATACTATCAAGTTGACCGTTGAGTACTAGCCTAAATTATAGTTTAATGCATAGTAATAAAACTTGATAACCCATTTATCATTAATAATTCATCCAATACAGCATTAATTTAAATACCTGATTAATAATTTTAAATACTATAATTTAGAAAATTCCTGAAGGTAAAATCTTATTTAATAAGGTTTTTCGATTCTACTTTCTTCAATTATCAAAATTTTAGGGTCTATCTTTTCGAATTATTTTTGGTAAAAAGTATTTTACAACGTTTGCCCGAAGAGAGAAGAGACTAAAAGAGGGAGAATTTCTCAATATGAATTTTTTTAATTATATTAATAATTATAATAAAATAATAATTTTAAATTAATTAATATTTTTAGGGGCTCTAATTTATTGACCGTGTGTTACATACAAACACGCATGCACACACATACACACATACTTTTGTAAAATTTTAGTTTTTCTGACCCAGTTGGTTGCCGTGCTGTGGGGCATCTTACCGGTGACTCTGGTAAAATTGAAAATTTAGAGTTGGTCGAATCTGCAAATGCTCGGCACACTAACTCGAAAAAAATGCACCATTGTCCTGGAACTGGTCAAATTCCAACTTGGCATTCTGTGCAGGGGTGCGCGTAATTTTATGCTAAAATAACCGGTCTAGTTTCTCGGGGAATTTTTCTGTGATTTTAGTCAGGATTGGGAATCGTTCCTAATCCGGGATTTACTTATAGCCTGCGTCCTCTTCTCGGCCCCATCCGTATTGGCGTTGCGTATTGGGTTGATAAATATGGCGGTCAATCTTTCGTAATTAAAATATTTTTTTTTAAAATAAATTAGTTATTAAATAATTTGGCATCTTTTCTTATTTAGAGTTCTATAATATAATGGTCGTTGGCGAATAAGGATAATAATTTAAAAAACTGATTCTTCCGACTATACCCAATTCATTAAAATTATTTTCAAATCTAATATTACATTTTTATTCTTTAAAGGATAAGATCCAAATTACTATATATAGAAATAAATTCTGTTGTCTATCTTTTGTTATTATTCCTAACCCTAGTCGGTCCCCTCAATACATCTATTTGTGAAAGGAATTTTTAAATAAAAAAAAATATTATCCTACTTAAACATTTACATAAATGTTGCCCTTTAACTATAGCGCTATTCCCGTATTTTACCTTTTAACCGCTCGTCCACTATGCATGGACACCCCGATGAATTCTAACGGTGTCCTATTATGTGTTCGATTCGAAGCCGACCAGTCTAAGCAGACTCCAATGGGTGGGAAATGATAAAACGACACATCAACGTCCTGCAAATTTAACTGCCGGAATTGAATATCGTTTCACCACTTATCCACAGATTATTATATACATAAAACTGAATGTATATAATGTACGAATACTAAAAAGTATCGCGGTCATCCATGATAAAAATTAAATCCGAGAATTAACAATTATAAATAAAAATAACTACTTACGATTCAAAAGTTTGAAAAATTCCTAAAGTCTAAGGGTTAGTTTTTGTAAAAAATGTTTAAAGTTAAATATTATGAAAATGGCTGCTGTATATATAGTGTTTTCATGCATGGATGCGACCAATCAGCGAATTTTAAACTTTTTTGGCCATGTTTTCGGGGTTTTTAATGGCTTTTATTTATTTTAATATTTTTTTCTTTTTCTATTTATTTTTCTTAATTTTTTTAATATTAATTTCGTTAAATTTACATTTTTTATTTTTGCTGATTGTTACTTTTATTCTGGTCGCGATTTTCGCCTGTGTATTTTCTAAACCTTATTTTGCAAGGTTATAGGCGGTTTTGTTTTCTACTTTATTTTTCTGTATGCAATTGTATGCGATATTTATTAATTATTTGTTTTTAATTAATTATGTTATTTTTAGGTTTTAATTGGTGTTTTTATTTTATTTTGTTTTCTGCTTGCGTGTATGCTCATGTTATAGCAGCCATTTTGATAATTTCCAAAATGACATTAAATAGTCATTATATTTTGTTTAAATTATGGCTTATAGCCCAACATATAGATAGCAAGGATTTGATTTTTTGAATAACCATTTCAATGAATAGAATGATTAGAATGTTTAAAGAGACGGTTAGTGGGTTGAAATGAAACGAAAATTCAGTGATTACAACAATTAGATTAAAAAAATAAAATTTTTTCAATAAAATAAAAATGAAACGCTGCGCAAATTTTTGGAATATAACTAAATACTTAATTAAATTTGAAGAACAAGGATAAATTCATAATCAAATCTTTGAAAAATACTTTGATAAATAACACATAAAGTGTATCATTTGAAATAGGAATCACAGAAATACATAATCATGTACAGGACATAGATAAAAACTACGTAAAACCTCCAATGACAGTCAAAGACCTCTAAGTGAAAATATCATGAATAGTTCAAGAGATGGAGCTCACCTGTTCATGGATTTTCAATTACTATGTACATTACCCTCATGGGTACAAAGGTGGGGTAGCGTAATAATCTTGAATGCGTTTAGGTAAGAGGCAATGATAGATCAGACTACAAGAGTAGCAAAATTAAAATTAAAATAAACCCTATTCTCCAATAATATTCAAAAGACATTCATAATAGAAACATGAGGGAAACAGCAGAGAATTGAAGCTGGAGGAAAGCATCCGCAGTGGTATTGAAAATCACTCCAATACGTGCCAAATTAAACTACAACAGCCTAAGAGTACAATTTCAGGAACTAATGTCACTCACCTTGCAACGCCGACGCCAATCAATTAAGTTCATGAACCATTATCCCCAACGAGTATGAAGCCTTCGAAGGTAACTCTTGAACCCAAAGGTTTACCATGGTATTAGCAGTCATGGCGATATGGCTCATCTTTTACTGCTAACCGCCATAGAATACATTTCCAACGTCATTAGTAACTGGTATTGAATGGTAATTTCTTCTATGTGCGTATCTTATGTGAATTCTCTTGAAAGTGGTCTCGAATCTTATTTCTTTTCATCAATCAGGGTCACAGCAAAATTTCTATATACAATTTAAATTGCTTAGGTTCTGTTGCATATCTTTTACCATCAATTAACACTTTCATGACTGTATTTCTTGGGTCTATGAACAATAACATTTTCATGAACAGCATTTTTATGTTAAATCTTTTATATTTTTCTGTCATGGTGGATTTCAGCACAATTTTGCATCGTAATTTCTTTTTTAACGTTGTTGGGTCAGAACACAAACGGTCTTGTAAAGTGTTTTAATGAATCGGTAATACACACACAAACATAACATGCAGATTAAAACTCAAACCTATTAAAACACCAATTAACCCTACCAAAATGCGAGAAAGAGAACAATTAAATATAAAATTATAAAACACAAAAATAAATTAAAATAATAACAAAGTGCAACAAGATCCGCACGAAATAAACACAAAAATATCATGAAAACCTAACAATTTGACCGAAATTTGACAATTTAACAAAAAAATCCGAAATTTCATGAAAATGAAATAAAAATCAAATAATTTGAATTGGAAACAATTCAATTAAAAAATTCAAAAGAAAAATTGTCAAATAAAATTTCAAAATAATAAAAATTAAGAATAGAATATACTAGAAAATTACAAGGTCAAATTTTGTTTTACTAAATCAAAAATAACACGCAAGGTTAGGGTCGTACAATAGGTATATATACCGATTCATTTCTACACAATTTTAATCGGTTTTTAACCTGAATAATCAGTTCTAATCTGAATCAATTTTCGACTAACCAGTGAAATCAAAAACTACGATCTGAGTGAGAGAATGTTCGAAACTCTCTCCACGTCGCATCCTCGCAACCTCAATCGAGCTCTGCTTGGATGTCGGCGTGGGGAGAGGATGTTAATGTATTATGTTCGAAATTTTATGAAATCCAAAATATATATTCATTTAAATAAACTGAAATTTTTCCGTCGAAGCTTTAATTTTTTTTTTGGCCAACACCCGAAACATACTACAAGTCTTTAAAATCAAATATACGATCGAAATCGTGTATGTGCGTGTATTATCTTCAATGATTTCGTGCCCGTGAAGGCTCCGGCGTGAGAACGCAGGAGCTGAAACGTCAATATCATTCCGTATAGGGGAAAAGGGTATTGCGGCTGGCAGGATACCCAGTACTGATATAATGTCTTATACGAGTTGGATGACCCCAGGCTCCAGAGGCAAATGTCCGAAATGCGTGTGGTAGTCCCACGACACATTGCCCGAAGGAGATGAGGAAGGAAAATGAAATCACGGAACTCCGACGCGAACATTCTTATGTGAGAGAGCGGTACCTCAAGAGGAGGAGATAAAATATCAAGAACATTCTAAATGTGCATGAAATGTCATGAAATGATTTAAATAAATGGGTTCGTTTTCACGCTTCAGTCACTTTACTAAAATTTTCACGATTTATTACTACTATAACTGACCAATTCCCCAGAGGTTAATTAATAAGTGGTGATCCGAAGATCCCTCTTGATAAACGATTAAATGTTTTTAATTAAAAAATAAATGTTATGAAACCTCATTTTATTTCAGAAATGAGTTTTCGACAATACCCCATGCTACAAAGGGAGTTAGACAAGCCCCAGGCAGTCAACCGGGAATTACATCAACAGCTTCTCCAACTCACCCGAAAGATCCAGCAGATCAAGAGAACCTGGATCGAACCGAAAAGAGCAAAGGTTGTTTACCAAAGAATGGAAGCAGTGCAAAAAGGGTGGGCTGGCGAGGACAATTGACACAGAACTTGAAGACTCAAATTAAATGCTTAGAAACAGCACTCTCGGCGAGTCAAGAAGGGGCAGCGGTAACTTACCCGTTGGTCTTCGCCCAGGCGCAATTGGCTTATCAAGACACGATAGTTCCGACAACACCCAAGGACAGACCCAACCGGCACCGGCCAGGAAGAGCTGAGCGCGCAAAACGTCGGCGGCTCAAGGAGGCGAATGTGATTTAATTCATGAACATAAATTTTTCTTTTAATAAATGATACCATTGATAGTTCGTAGTGTTAACTGACCCAACTCAATTGACAGATTCGAAGTGTAAACCTGGGAAAAGTACAATAACGAAAAATTAATTTTAGTAAGGCACCCAAATAAATTTAATTCGAGCACAGGCCTTCTACCGGCAGCTCGTTGAACCCATGGATCGTTCGGTCAATTACAGCATTAGCAATAGCGCTCACTTTTTGCGAACGATCCACCAACTCGAACACAGTTCCAACGTTGCTTAGCAACGGTGCCGAGTGGTAAGCTAAAGAATATTTCTATGGGGTTGTCTGGGTAACAACCATATGGTTTTCAGAATATCCATACCAGAAGCCCACCAACGTAAATGTTTTAATTCTTTTTGATTCCATTTTATTTGTACATCCGTGTTAAAATTTTTATTACTTTTTAATAATTCTAGTTTAAAGTAGCTATCTTATTGTCACTAGTGGCATCAGTATTTCAAACCAACTGTTTCCAACCAAACCAATCCAAAAAATAAATATAAAAGAAAATTTACTCTGATAAGTGTTTATTTTAGAGGAAATACAAAAATAAAATGAGTAGAAATTATTAACCCACTGCTGTGTATATTACTAGAAAACAATACATGCAAAAAAAGTAATTATAACATATAAGTAATATAATATTTTCTATAAATCAGATTTTGTAGAAAATATTATGTCGCTTATAAAGAAATCAGAAGTGTAAAACAAAAAAAGTCCTTGTATATATAAGTAATATGTTATATGATTCATTTAATGAGGCTTGTGCAGTTTATGAACTGTGGAAAAAAAATAAAACAGTTGATATAAAGCTTTATTTAGGAAAATGGTTTTAGAACGATTATTTCGTGTGTTGGGCCAAGACTAAGTTTTGTTTAAGTGAATCGGAAATAACATGCAAACACAGCAATGTATATTCAAAATCAAATCTATACTCATCAATTAAACACCCTAAAATATGAGAAAAATATAATTAAATACAAAATCAAAGAACATAAAATTAAAATAAATATAAAGATGCACCAAGAGCAGCATGAAATTTACATAAATAAAACATCATAACAAAAAATTTGACCGAAAATGGACAATTTATGAAAAATAAGGAATTAATGAGTAAAATAAGAAAAATGGTCAAATTTTGTTTTAACTCATAAAAATTTGCAAGCAAGGTTAGGGTCACAGAAGAGGTATATATACCGATTCATTTTTACAGAATTTTATTCACTTTATGTGCAATCCCTTTTTCCTTACAAAAAGCTTAGACTGTTTTTTGCCCATAAAACTACTATTGTTCATTGAGAAAAGCAATGGTCAGCGAAACTACATTTTGCGAAACTATAGTGCAAGTGACAGAATCTATTGAATTGAAGTGTTGAAAATTTTCTAAGTAAGAATGAAGGTCCATTGAAAGATTTGTGGAAATGAAGTGATGATGTAACCTGTACTGATTATGATGATCTAAATTATATGATTTTAAACAAAAACTGACTTTTTAAATGCGTCGAAATTTTTCCAGCCCACAGCCGAACACAACACAAGACATAAATTCTACATACTAGTTGAGACGTGTAACAGGAGGTGCATCCGCCAACATCTCGTGTCCGTGGGGCCCAGTTGTCCGTAACGACGGGTCTGAAAGTCAATAATGAAAATAATAGGAGAGGGAAGATAGAGGACCAGTCATTTGGCTGACTTGCTGTCATCCATCTCCCGAAAAATCGACTTAAAATCTCATTTACTTATCGGCTCAAAATCTGTTACATCGAGTTTTCCGTTGGACACTCATGAAAAATCATAATATCAACATATCGTAAGATCAATATAAAGGGAAGTGAGAGAGGAAGTGTGCGAAATCTTTGCAACGATAAAATTTTTATTGATATCATATTATTGCTCATTTTTTAGGTAATAAACGTTTAAATAGTACACCCAATTTTATTAGTAAACTTATCAATAAGAATATCATTGTGTTGGGCCAGCACACAAATAGCCTTGAGAATTGTTTAATGCATCGGTAATACAGCACAAAAACCCAGCACCAAGATAACTTAAAATACAATATACAATACCAACTAAACACTTTAAAATCTGAGAGAATATAAATAAATTTAAAATCAAAAAACAAAAGTAAAATAAATACAAAATGCATCAAGAATCACACGAAATCTACATATAAAATAACATAATAACAAGAAAATTTGACCGTAAAATGACCATTTATATAAAAGTAAAAATTAATGAATTAAATGAATAAAAATAAAATATTTTTGGCTGAAAAAATTTAATTAAAAATGTTAAAAATAAATTACCAATTTTAATTAAGAAATTAATAAAAATGTAATTTAAATAACACAAATAATTTCAAGGTCGAATTTTGTCTAATCGCAATAAATTTAACACGCAAGGTTAAGGCCAAATTATACAGATGTGTTTTGACAAATTTTCAGTCTTATTTTTCGGAGAAAAAATTTCAGTCTGAAATGAGTTGGCGTGCATTGCAGCTGTTAGCCGTGCATTCAGGCAATTAACACTAGCGGGTGTTTTGCCTGAACACGATAACTTTCAGCTGCTGTACACTGACAATTGAGAACTATGAGAGTGGATGATTTTCGAATTTATTGACCAATTGATCAAATGCTCTATGATAAAGCAATAAGAGATTTTTATGCCCTCATTTATGAACAATGAATCATGATGCTATATGTATATTTATGCACTTCGACAATTATATGAATAAACGGTTTTATGCATTCGAGACTTTTACCCGATCGGTACGGTAATATGTATTTATTATGTCTTTTTCGGTTCACAACGAAAACATATTGCAAGACAGAAAAATAAAACACCCTTATCGACTGTGTAAGTGCGGTGTAAGTCCGCCAACAGTCGTGCCCGTGAAGGTTCCGGCGTGAGAACGCAGGAACCCAAACGTCAAATCACTGAATTAAATAGCGAAAGAGAGTAGCTTGAAAGTGGGTCTTTTGGCTCAACTTTGGACTTTCGATAAAATCGACATAAATATTTTAACAACATTCGGCTAAAAATCACTAACACTGAGTAGTCCAGTGGGCACTCATCAATTATAACATGAACATAAATAGATCTTAAGGACAAAGAGCGGGAAAGGGTAGTGGGGAAAATTGCGAAATCGTTGCAACAGTTAAAATGAATGGCCATATGAAGAAGATTAATCCAAACAACTAAAATCAAGAAAAATAATGTTTTTGAATAATATCGAATAATTAAGAAAATTATTTGAGTTGAGACGGAAAATAAGGGTGGAACGCTGCGCAAATTTTCGGAAATAATTGAAACTTTTATCATAAAACTGTAAAATAAGGGCGGAACGCTGCTAAAATTTTCCGAATCAACTAAAATACATATCAAAAATAGCAAAGTAAAAGTAGAATACGGCTCAATAATTGATAGAATATCCGGATAAGACCGTAAAATAAGGCAGAATGCTGCTCAAATTTTCCGAATTAATTAAAATACTTGTCGAAAATAGTAAAGTAAAAGGTGGAATGTTGTTTCAATTGTTAGTATAATATTCTTATAAACTGTAGGATAAGGGCGGAACGCTGCTCAAATTTTCCGAATTAATGAAAATACTTTATCGAAAACTATAGAATAAGGATAAAACCGTAAAATAAGGGTTGGACGCTGCTAAAATTTTTCAAATTAACAAAAATACTTTACCGAAAACCGGAAAAATACAGATGGATTACGGCTAAATTTTTATATAAGAAAAATATTTTATAAAGTTGAGGAATTAGGAAGGATCCCTACTAAAAACTTGATAATTATAATGATAAAACTAAAGATAGTGGTAATTATAATAATAGATAATAGTAATTATAATAATAATAATAATAATAATAATAATAATAAAAATAATAATAATAAAAATATAATAATAATATCATCATCATCATCATTCAAGAATATAACTATGAGAATTAAGCCAGAAATGTAATTAGAAATATTAATTAAAAAGAATCACGAAAATCTGTAAACCAGGATCAAAGTGATTAAATATGGTAAAAAACATGTAGGCGTTTTGTTTTACTTCATCAAAAACATGCGTGTAAAACACCCCCTATATATAAGTCAATGCCAGATCGACATAAATTAATGCTACTTTTCTAAAAGTTTTCAAATTTTAAAAGAATTTTGCTAACTTCCCGAAGTCTTATATAATAGAAGTAAAAAGGAATTATCGCCATTTTTTATTTTAATTTTTATATACCGTAATTATCCGAATATAAGACGCACCCAATATAAGACGCATCATTAAAAATCGACTGAATTCAAGAAAATATAAGTAACCCAAATATAAGACGCATGTATAATTATTACCTTACATTAAATTTATTATTAAATTTATTTTTTGTTTAAAATTAAAATTTCAGTTACCTAAATTCAAATTTAAATTTTTATTTCCCTATAATGTCTTCAAAACGCTTAATTAATTACGGTATATAGTAATAAAAATAATAATAAAGGTAATAGTAGTAACAATTAATAAAAGTAATACATATAATAGTATCAATGATAAGGCAAGCAATAATACGTAATAGGGAACATTGTGGTTATAAAAGGGATAAGAGTAAGAGAGATACTGTGTGAATATTTAAAAAAACAAAGGGTGCACAGGTCAAAGAATAATCATCAACGCGGACAACGATAAGAAGGACTATGGGAATGGACATAACAATGAATGATATGAGAGTATAGGTTAACATTTGACAGAGATAGGAGAATAATGGGACCTAAAAATTTAAATCGAGCACAGACCTTCTATCGGTAGCTCGTTGGACCCAAGGATCGTTCGGTCAATTATAGCATTAGCAATAGCGCTCACTTTTTGCGGACGATCTACCCACTCGAACACAGTTCCAACGTTGCTTAGCAACGGATGCCAAGTAGTAAGCGAAAGAATATTTGTATGGGGTTGTCTGGGTAACAACCATATAGTTTCAAAATATCAACACCCAGAAACCCACCAACAGTTACAACTCAATCCGATTTATTTCAATGTTTTTTAATCACAATTTCACTGATTTATTTGCACCCTTCAACCACTGTATAAATTTGATTATCTTAAGGTAGGTTATCCAATGGATAATCACCCTTTCTGATAGATAACTTTGACTTTACTTGGGTTTAGATTCTTTTACTGACCTGACTACACTACTCGTTTGCTTCGACCACTGGCCATTTCGTGTTTTTCCCTTTTCTTTTATACTCCTGCTCAGACTGTTTTCAGACGATTGTCAACAACATTTGCTACATTATTAAATTATTAAAAATAATTACTTCCCACAGACCACCTTAGCCGAAATTTGTCAACAACGTTTGCTCCATTACTAAATTAAAATTAGGAAATAATTACCTCTCCATAAATCAGTGGCGCCCATTTAATATTGTTTAGGCCAATTTACCCTTTTATATTATTCCGTCTACACGCCGGGTTTTCCTCATCTCTCGGGTTTTCCTCATCTCTCGAATTTTCCTCATCTCTCGGGTTTCCCATTGCCTCGGACTTCCTATTAGAAATTAATTTTTTTAATTAATTTCTTTTTTTTGTTTTATATTATTTCCTAAGGACCCTCACTACATTTTTTATTATTATTTCTGAACTCGTCTCTCAATTTGGCGTTCAATCATACCAATTTCCCGCGATCAATACTACTTTCGAATTTTTGTAAATTTTTTAATTAATGTTGCACTTTTATCATTTTGGTGTTTTATTGATTTTATTATACAATATTAAAATAGTTTCTTCGCATCGATCAAGTCCCAAGGAAGCTGCAATCCCATGGTACTTGACCTATACGAGATGCATATTAAGATCAATAAAGTAAAATCATTAAATCACATAATATCATTATTAATCATTTGTTGGGTTATTATTAATGAAAGTCGGTTCCCTCTGAACTCCTCGTGTCCTTTTTGCATCAAATAAGCAAACCCAACACAGAATAATTTTATTTGCACTTATCACAATGACAGATAAATCCGTTTTATTTCAATATTTGTAATCACAATTTCACTGATTGATTTGCATCTTTTAACCACCGTATGACTCTGATTATCTTAGTGTAGGTTGTCCAAGGGAGAACAACCCTTTCTGATAGATAACTTTGACTTTTACTTGGATTTTGATTTCTCTACTAACCTAGTTACTGCTCGCTCACGTCGATTCACACTAGTTAATAATATCTGCTCTTTCGTGTCTGGTTAATAATGACTGTCCTTTCGTGTTTTTCCATCTTTCTTTTATACTCCTGCTCAGACTGTTTTTCGACGATTGTCAACAACAGTTTCTACATTATTAAATTAATAATAATATTACTTTCCACAGACCGACATTTGTCAACACGTTTGGTCCATTACTAAATTACTAATTAGGAAATAATTACCTTTCCGTAACTCAGTGGCGCCCAAAATGAATAAATTAGATGCTGAGCATGTTCCAAATATTCTTACTAAACCTAAATTGAAAAGCTTTTTTTTTATCTAAATGTATGTTAATGTTTAGAAATCGCTTTATACAAATACTCGTACATTCATCCAAAGTAATGATAAATTAATTTTTTTGCGTTACTAAATGTTGAAGTTGTTTAATCATTTCTTGTTTTTTATTAAAAAAAATTGTTGTGGATAAGCTTCGTTACATCGGTTTCATTTTTAGGTAAATGTTTACAAATTGATTTTAGAATTGACTCTCGAATAAATTGGGATCTGGTTATGGCCCTAATTGATATTCCATCGACAGTTGCTAGCTGAGTAACAAGTTCTTCTATTGTTTTTTAGGATGTGGTGTAATCTAATATAGTTTTAAATTTTTTAGTTATAGGTTCATCTTGTGATTTTTCGGTATCGTTATTTTTTACACTAATTGTATGCTGAACATTTAAATGTTTGGTCATTGCCGACGTACATCCATCCGTATTGGATAATCTTATTTCACATTCATTACATTTTGATTTCTTCGATTTAATATTTTGTTGTGGAGTAAAATAATTCCATACCTTTGATTTTTTATTTGAATTTTACATAACTACACAATTTCTCAAAGACACGAATGCGAGAATTTACAGATGCAACCGCCTGCATATTGTATTTGATTAGTTGATTAACTTATTCAATTATGTTGAGGTTATAAAATTATAAATTTTTTTCAAAGTTTTTTTTCAGGCAAAATGAAATACATTGGAAACAGTCAACAAAAATGGCATAGTTAAAATTAAATACTGTAGAATGTGATGTTACAGAAAATCAATAGACTTTGAATTTGATAAACGGGTTAGATATATGTTGGTGTACTGGGTGTAATTAATTTTGTTTAAATCCGTGCTCATTTGTTTCAATCTATCCTGCTTCACTAAATCCTTACTTTCCTAGGGTCGATGTTATCTCACCCAGACGCCGCACAATTTTGACCTTACCACTATACCCATGATCGAGCTCATCTTGGTACTGTATATAGCAGCCGAGAGTCCACGAGCAGGTGAGCCCTATTTCTAAGACTACTCGTGATAATCTCGCTTTCGGGTTCCTGACTGCCGTTAGAAGGACTTACGTCTACTTAGCTCCTCTAACTCCTTCGATATTATTACTCGCATTTCCCATCCTTTATTATCGATCTCATATATGCGTTCGTGATATCATTTTCCCATATACTATCAAGTTGACCGTTGAGTACTAGCCTAAATTATAGTTTAATGCATAGTAATAAAACTTGATAACCCATTTATCATTAATAATTCATCCAATACAGCATTAATTTAAATACCTGATTAATAATTTTAAATACTATAATTTAGAAAATTCCTGAAGGTAAAATCTTATTTAATAAGGTTTTTCGATTCTACTTTCTTCAATTATCAAAATTTTAGGGTCTATCTTTTCGAATTATTTTTGGTAAAAAGTATTTTACAACGTTTGCCCGAAGAGAGAAGAGACTAAAAGAATGAGAATTTCTCAATACGAATTTTTTTAATTATATTAATAATTATAATAAAAATAATAATTTTTAAATTAATTAATATTTTTAGGGGGCTCTAATTTATTGACCGTGTGTTACATACAAACACGCATGCACACACATACACACATACTTTTGTAAAATTTTAGTTTTTCTGACCCCAGTTGGTTGCCGTGCCTGTGGGGCATCTTACCGGTGACTCTGGTAAAAATTGAAAATTTAGAGTTGGTCGAATCTGCAAATGCTCGGCACACTAACTCGAAAAAAATGCACCATTGTCCTGGAACTGGTCAAATTCCAACTTGGCATTCTGTGCAGGGGTGCGCGTAATTTTATGCTAAAATAACCGGTCTAGTTTCTCGGGGAATTTTTCTGTGATTTTAGTCAGGATTGGGAATCGTTCCTAATCCGGGATTTACTTATAGCCTGCGTCCCTCTTCTCGGCCCCCATCCGTATTGGCGTTGCGTATTGGGTTGATAAATATGGCGGTCAATCTTTCGTAATTAAAAATATTTTTTTTTAAAAATAAATTAGTTATTAAATAATTTGGCATCTTTTCTTATTTAGAGTTCTATAATATAATGGTCGTTGGCGAATAAGGATAATAATTTAAAAAACTGATTCTTCCGACTATACCCAATTCATTAAAATTATTTTCAAATCTAATATTACATTTTTATTCTTTAAAGGATAAGATCCAAATTACTATATATAGAAATAAATTCTGTTGTCTATCTTTTGTTATTATTCCTAACCCTAGTCGGTCCCCTCAATACATCTATTTGTGAAAGGAATTTTTAAATAAAAAAAAATATTATCCTACTTAAACATTTACATAAATGTTGCCCCTTTAACTATAGCGCTATTCCCGTATTTTACCTTTTAACCGCTCCGTCCACTATGCATGGACACCCCGATGAATTCTAACGGTGTCCTATTATGTGTTCGATTCGAAGCCGACCAGTCTAAGCAGACTCCAATGGGTGGGAAATGATAAAACGACACATCAACGTCCTGCAAATTTAACTGCCGGAATTGAATATCGTTTCACCACTTATCCACAGATTATTATATACATAAAACTGAATGTATATAATGTACGAATACTAAAAAGTATCGCGGTCATCCATGATAAAAATTAAATCCGAGAATTAACAATTATAAATAAAAATAACTACTTACGATTCAAAAGTTTGAAAAATTCCTAAAGTCTAAGGGTTAGTTTTTGTAAAAAATGTTTAAAGTTAAATATTATGAAAATGGCTGCTGTATATATAGTGTTTTCATGCATGGATGCGACCAATCAGCGAATTTTAAACTTTTTTGGCCATGTTTTCGGGGTTTTTAATGGCTTTTATTTATTTTAATATTTTTTTCTTTTTCTATTTATTTTTCTTAATTTTTTTAATATTAATTTCGTTAAATTTACATTTTTTATTTTTGCTGATTGTTACTTTTATTCTGGTCGCGATTTTCGCCTGTGTATTTTCTAAACCTTATTTTGCAAGGTTATAGGCGGTTTTGTTTTCTACTTTATTTTTCTGTATGCAATTGTATGCGATATTTATTAATTATTTGTTTTTAATTAATTATGTTATTTTTAGGTTTTAATTGGTGTTTTTATTTTATTTTGTTTTCTGCTTGCGTGTATGCTCATGTTATAGCAGCCATTTTGATAATTTCCAAAATGACATTAAATAGTCATTATATTTTGTTTAAATTATGGCTTATAGCCCAACATATAGATAGCAAGGATTTGATTTTTTGAATAACCATTTCAATGAATAGAATGATTAGAATGTTTAAAGAGACGGTTAGTGGGTTGAAATGAAACGAAAATTCAGTGATTACAACAATTAGATTAAAAAAATAAAATTTTTTCAATAAAATAAAAATGAAACGCTGCGCAAATTTTTGGAATATAACTAAATACTTAATTAAATTTGAAGAACAAGGATAAATTCATAATCAAATCTTTGAAAAATACTTTGATAAATAACACATAAAGTGTATCATTTGAAATAGGAATCACAGAAATACATAATCATGTACAGGACATAGATAAAAAACTACGTAAAACCTCCAATGACAGTCAAAGACCTCTAAGTGAAAATATCATGAATAGTTCAAGAGATGGAGCTCACCTGTTCATGGATTTTCAATTACTATGTACATTACCCTCATGGGTACAAAGGTGGGGTAGCGTAATAATCTTGAATGCGTTTAGGTAAGAGGCAATGATAGATCAGACTACAAGAGTAGCAAAATTAAAATTAAAATAAACCCTATTCTCCAATAATATTCAAAAGACATTCATAATAGAAACATGAGGGAAACAGCAGAGAATTGAAGCTGGAGGAAAGCATCCGCAGTGGTATTGAAAATCACTCCAATACGTGCCAAATTAAACTACAACAGCCTAAGAGTACAATTTCAGGAACTAATGTCACTCACCTTGCAACGCCGACGCCAATCAATTAAGTTCATGAACCATTATCCCCAACGAGTATGAAGCCTTCGAAGGTAACTCTTGAACCCAAAGGTTTACCATGGTATTAGCAGTCATGGCGATATGGCTCATCTTTTACTGCTAACCGCCCATAGAATACATTTCCAACGTCATTAGTAACTGGTATTGAATGGTAATTTCTTCTATGTGCGTATCTTATGTGAATTCTCTTGAAAGTGGTCTCGAATCTTATTTCTTTTCATCAATCAGGGTCACAGCAAAATTTCTATATACAATTTAAATTGCTTAGGTTCTGTTGCATATCTTTTACCATCAATTAACACTTTCATGACTGTATTTCTTGGGTCTATGAACAATAACATTTTCATGAACAGCATTTTTATGTTAAATCTTTTATATTTTTCTGTCATGGTGGATTTCAGCACAATTTTGCATCGTAATTTCTTTTTTAACGTTGTTGGGTCAGAACACAAACGGTCTTGTAAAGTGTTTTAATGAATCGGTAATACACACACAAACATAACATGCAGATTAAAACTCAAACCTATTAAAACACCAATTAACCCTACCAAAATGCGAGAAAGAGAACAATTAAATATAAAATTATAAACACAAAAATAAATTAAAATAATAACAAAGTGCAACAAGATCCGCACGAAATAAACACAAAAATATCATGAAAACCTAACAATTTGACCGAAATTTGACAATTTAACAAAAAATCCGAAATTTCATGAAAATGAAATAAAATCAAATAATTTGAATTGGAACAATTCAATTAAAAATTCAAAAGAAAAATTGTCAAATAAAATTTCAAAATAATAAAAATTAAGAATAGAATATACTAGAAAATTACAAGGTCAAATTTTGTTTTACTAAATCAAAAATAACACGCAAGGTTAGGGTCGTACAATAGGTATATATACCGATTCATTTCTACACAATTTTAATCGGTTTTTAACCTGAATAATCAGTTCTAATCTGAATCAATTTTCGACTAACCAGTGAAATCAAAAACTACGATCTGAGTGAGAGAATGTTCGAAACTCTCTCCACGTCGCATCCTCGCAACCTCAATCGAGCTCTGCTTGGATGTCGGCGTGGGGAGAGGATGTTAATGTATTATGTTCGAAATTTTATGAAATCCAAAATATATATTCATTTAAATAAACTGAAATTTTTCCGTCGAAGCTTTAATTTTTTTTTGGCCAACACCCGAAACATACTACAAGTCTTTAAAATCAAATATACGATCGAAATCGTGTATGTGCGTGTATTATCTTCAATGATTTCGTGCCCGTGAAGGCTCCGGCGTGAGAACGCAGGAGCTGAAACGTCAATATCATTCCGTATAGGGGAAAAGGGTATTGCGGCTGGCAGGATACCCAGTACTGATATAATGTCTTATACGAGTTGGATGACCCCAGGCTCCAGAGGCAAATGTCCGAAATGCGTGTGGTAGTCCCACGACACATTGCCGAAGGAGATGAGGAAGGAAAATGAAATCACGGAACTCCGACGCGAACATTCTTATGTGAGAGAGCGGTACCTCAAGAGGAGGAGATAAAATATCAAGAACATTCTAAATGTGCATGAAATGTCATGAAATGATTTAAATAAATGGGTTCGTTTTCACGCTTCAGTCACTTTACTAAAATTTTCACGATTTATTACTACTATAACTGACCAATTCCCCAGAGGTTAATTAATAAGTGGTGATCCGAAGATCCCTCTTGATAAACGATTAAATGTTTTTAATTAAAAAATAAATGTTATGAAACCTCATTTTATTTCAGAAATGAGTTTTCGACAATCCCCCATGCTACAAAGGGAGTTAGACAAGCCCCAGGCAGTCAACCGGGAATTACATCAACAGCTTCTCCAACTCACCCGAAAGATCCAGCAGATCAAGAGAACCTGGATCGAACCGAAAAGAGCAAAGGTTGTTTACCAAAGAATGGAAGCAGTGCAAAAAGGGTGGGCTGGCGAGGACAATTGACACAGAACTTGAAGACTCAAATTAAATGCTTAGAAACAGCACTCTCGGCGAGTCAAGAAGGGGCAGCGGTAACTTACCCGTTGGTCTTCGCCCAGGCGCAATTGGCTTATCAAGACACGATAGTTCCGACAACACCCAAGGACAGACCCAACCGGCACCGGCCAGGAAGAGCTGAGCGCGCAAAACGTCGGCGGCTCAAGGAGGCGAATGTGATTTAATTCATGAACATAAATTTTTCTTTTAATAAATGATACCATTGATAGTTCGTAGTGTTAACTGACCCAACTCAATTGACAGATTCGAAGTGTAAACCTGGGAAAAGTACAATAACGAAAAATTAATTTTAGTAAGGCACCCAAATAAATTTAATTCGAGCACAGGCCTTCTACCGGCAGCTCGTTGAACCCATGGATCGTTCGGTCAATTACAGCATTAGCAATAGCGCTCACTTTTTGCGAACGATCCACCAACTCGAACACAGTTCCAACGTTGCTTAGCAACGGGTGCCGAGTGGTAAGCTAAAGAATATTTCTATGGGGTTGTCTGGGTAACAACCATATGGTTTTCAGAATATCCATACCCAGAAGCCCACCAACGTAAATGTTTTTAATTCTTTTTGATTCCATTTTATTTGTACATCCGTGTTAAAATTTTTATTACTTTTTAATAATTCTAGTTTAAAGTAGCTATCTTACTGTCACTAGTGGCATCAGTATTTCAAACCAACTGTTTCCAACCAAACCAATCCAAAAAATAAATATAAAAGAAAATTTACTCTGATAAGTGTTTATTTTAGAGGAAATACAAAAATAAAATGAGTAGAAATTATTAACCCACTGCTGTGTATATTACTAGAAAACAATACATGCAAAAAAAGTAATTATAACATATAAGTAATATAATATTTTCTATAAATCAGATTTTGTAGAAAATATTATGTCGCTTATAAAGAAATCAGAAGTGTAAAACAAAAAAAGTCCTTGTATATATAAGTAATATGTTATATGATTCATTTAATGAGGCTTGTGCAGTTTATGAACTGTGGAAAAAAAATAAAACAGTTGATATAAAGCTTTATTTAGGAAAATGGTTTTAGAACGATTATTTCGTGTGTTGGGCCAAGACTAAGTTTTGTTTAAGTGAATCGGAAATAACATGCAAACACAGCAATGTATATTCAAAATCAAATCTATACTCATCAATTAAACACCCTAAAATATGAGAAAAATATAATTAAATACAAAATCAAAGAACATAAAATTAAAATAAATATAAAGATGCACCAAGAGCAGCATGAAATTTACATAAATAAAACATCATAACAAAAAATTTGACCGAAAATGGACAATTTATGAAAAATAAGGAATTAATGAGTAAAATAAGAAAAAATGGTCAAATTTTGTTTTAACTCATAAAAATTTGCAAGCAAGGTTAGGGTCACAGAAGAGGTATATATACCGATTCATTTTTACAGAATTTTATTCACTTTATGTGCAATCCCTTTTTCCTTACAAAAAGCTTAGACTGTTTTTTGCCCATAAAACTACTATTGTTCATTGAGAAAAGCAATGGTCAGCGAAACTACATTTTGCGAAACTATAGTGCAAGTGACAGAATCTATTGAATTGAAGTGTTGAAAATTTTCTAAGTAAGAATGAAGGTCCATTGAAAGATTTGTGGAAATGAAGTGATGATGTAAACCTGTACTGATTATGATGATCTAAATTATATGATTTTAAACAAAAACTGACTTTTTAAATGCGTCGAAATTTTTCCAGCCCACAGCCGAACACAACACAAGACATAAATTCTACATACTAGTTGAGACGTGTAACAGGAGGTGCATCCGCCAACATCTCGTGTCCGTGGGGCCCAGTTGTCCGTAACGACGGGTCTGAAAGTCAATAATGAAAATAATAGGAGAGGGAAGATAGAGGACCAGTCATTTGGCTGACTTGCTGTCATCCATCTCCCGAAAAATCGACTTAAAATCTCATTTACTTATCGGCTCAAAATCTGTTACATCGAGTTTTCCGTTGGACACTCATGAAAAATCATAATATCAACATATCGTAAGATCAATATAAAGGGAAGTGAGAGAGGAAGTGTGCGAAATCTTTGCAACGATAAAATTTTTATTGATATCATATTATTGCTCATTTTTTAGGTAATAAACGTTTAAATAGTACACCCAATTTTATTAGTAAACTTATCAATAAGAATATCATTGTGTTGGGCCAGCACACAAATAGCCTTGAGAATTGTTTAATGCATCGGTAATACAGCACAAAAACCCAGCACCAAGATAACTTAAAATACAATATACAATACCAACTAAACACTTTAAAATCTGAGAGAATATAAATAAATTTAAAATCAAAAAAACAAAAGTAAAATAAATACAAAATGCATCAAGAATCACACGAAATCTACATATAAAATAACATAATAACAAGAAAATTTGACCGTAAAATGACCATTTATATAAAAGTAAAAATTAATGAATTAAATGAATAAAAATAAAATATTTTTGGCTGAAAAAATTTAATTAAAAATGTTAAAAAATAAATTACCAATTTTAATTAAGAAATTAATAAAAATGTAATTTAAATAACACAAATAATTTCAAGGTCGAATTTTGTCTAATCGCAATAAATTTAACACGCAAGGTTAAGGCCAAATTATACAGATGTGTTTTGACAAATTTTCAGTCTTATTTTTCGGAGAAAAAATTTCAGTCTGAAATGAGTTGGCGTGCATTGCAGCTGTTAGCCGTGCATTCAGGCAATTAACACTAGCGGGTGTTTTGCCTGAACACGATAACTTTCAGCTGCTGTACACTGACAATTGAGAACTATGAGAGTGGATGATTTTCGAATTTATTGACCAATTGATCAAATGCTCTATGATAAAGCAATAAGAGATTTTTATGCCCTCATTTATGAACAATGAATCATGATGCTATATGTATATTTATGCACTTCGACAATTATATGAATAAACGGTTTTATGCATTCGAGACTTTTACCCGATCGGTACGGTAATATGTATTTATTATGTCTTTTTCGGTTCACAACGAAAACATATTGCAAGACAGAAAAATAAAACACCCTTATCGACTGTGTAAGTGCGGTGTAAGTCCGCCAACAGTCGTGCCCGTGAAGGTTCCGGCGTGAGAACGCAGGAACCCAAACGTCAAATCACTGAATTAAATAGCGAAAGAGAGTAGCTTGAAAGTGGGTCTTTTGGCTCAACTTTGGACTTTCGATAAAATCGACATAAATATTTTAACAACATTCGGCTAAAAATCACTAACACTGAGTAGTCCAGTGGGCACTCATCAATTATAACATGAACATAAATAGATCTTAAGGACAAAGAGCGGGAAAGGGTAGTGGGGAAAATTGCGAAATCGTTGCAACAGTTAAAATGAATGGCCATATGAAGAAGATTAATCCAAACAACTAAAATCAAGAAAAATAATGTTTTTGAATAATATCGAATAATTAAGAAAATTATTTGAGTTGAGACGGAAAATAAGGGTGGAACGCTGCGCAAATTTTCGGAAATAATTGAAACTTTTATCATAAAACTGTAAAATAAGGGCGGAACGCTGCTAAAATTTTCCGAATCAACTAAAATACATATCAAAAATAGCAAAGTAAAAGTAGAATACGGCTCAATAATTGATAGAATATCCGGATAAGACCGTAAAATAAGGGCAGAACGCTGCTCAAATTTTCCGAATTAATTAAAATACTTGTCGAAAATAGTAAAGTAAAGGTGGAATGTTGTTCAATTGTTAGTATAATATTCTTATAAACTGTAGGATAAGGGCGGAACGCTGCTCAAATTTTCCGAATTAATGAAAATACTTTATCGAAAACTATAGAATAAGGATAAAACCGTAAAATAAGGGTTGGACGCTGCTAAAATTTTTCAAATTAACAAAAATACTTTACCGAAAACCGGAAAAATACAGATGGATTACGGCTAAATTTTTATATAAGAAAAATATTTTATAAAGTTGAGGAATTAGGAAGGATCCCTACTAAAAACTTGATAATTATAATGATAAAACTAAAGATAGTGGTAATTATAATAATAGATAATAGTAATTATAATAATAATAATAATAATAATAATAATAAAAATAATAATAATAAAAATAATAATAATAATATCATCATCATCATCATTCAAGAATATAACTATGAGAATTAAGCCAGAAATGTAATTAGAAATATTAATTAAAAAGAATCACGAAAATCTGTAAACCAGGATCAAAGTGATTAAATATGGTAAAAAACATGTAGGCGTTTTGTTTTACTTCATCAAAAACATGCGTGTAAAACACCCCCTATATATAAGTCAATGCCAGATCGACATAAATTAATGCTACTTTTCTAAAAGTTTTCAAATTTTAAAAGAATTTTGCTAACTTCCCGAAGTCTTATATAATAGAAGTAAAAAGGAATTATCGCCATTTTTTATTTTAATTTTTATATACCGTAATTATCCGAATATAAGACGCACCCAATATAAGACGCATCATTAAAAATCGACTGAATTCAAGAAAATATAAGTAACCCAAATATAAGACGCATGTATAATTATTACCTTACATTAAATTTATTATTAAATTTATTTTTTGTTTAAAATTAAAATTTCAGTTACCTAAATTCAAATTTAAATTTTTATTTCCCTATAATGTCTTCAAAACGCTTAATTAATTACGGTATATAGTAATAAAAATAATAATAAAGGTAATAGTAGTAACAATTAATAAAAGTAATACATATAATAGTATCAATGATAAGGCAAGCAATAATACGTAATAGGGAACATTGTGGTTATAAAAGGGATAAGAGTAAGAGAGATACTGTGTGAATATTTAAAAAAACAAAGGGTGCACAGGTCAAAGAATAATCATCATCGCGGACAACGATAAGAAGGACTATGGGAATGGACATAACAATGAATGATATGAGAGTATAGGTTAACATTTGACAGAGATAGGAGAATAATGGGACCTAAAAATTTAAATCGAGCACAGACCTTCTATCGGTAGCTCGTTGGACCCAAGGATCGTTCGGTTAATTATAGCATTAGCAATAGCACTCACTTTTTGCGGACGATCTACCCACTCGAACACAGTTCCAACGTTGCTTAGCAACGGATGCCAAGTAGTAAGCGAAAGAATATTTGTATGGGGTTGTCTGGGTAACAACCATATAGTTTCAAAATATCAACACCCAGAAACCCACCAACAGTTACAACTCAATCCGATTTATTTCAATGTTTTTTAATCACAATTTCACTGATTTATTTGCACCCTTCAACCACTGTATAAATTTGATTATCTTAAGGTAGGTTATCCAATGGATAATCACCCTTTCTGATAGATAACTTTGACTTTACTTGGGTTTAGATTCTTTTACTGACCTGACTACACTACTCGTTTGCTTCGACCACTGGCCATTTCGTGTTTTTCCCTTTTCTTTTTATACTCCTGCTCAGACTGTTTTCAGACGATTGTCAACAACATTTGCTACATTATTAAATTATTAAAAATAATTACTTCCCACAGACCACCTTAGCCGAAATTTGTCAACAACGTTTGCTCCATTACTAAATTAAAAATTAGGAAATAATTACCTCTCCATAAATCAGTGGCGCCCATTTAATATTGTTTAGGCCAGTTTACCCTTTTATATTATTCCGTCTACACGCTGGGTTTTCCTCATCTCTCGTGTTTTCCTCATCTCTCGAATTTTCCTCATCTCTCGGGTTTCCCATTGCCTCGGACTTCCTATTAGAAATTAATTTTTTTAATTAATTTCTTTTTTTTGTTTTATATTATTTCCTAAGGACCCCTCACTACATTTTTTATTATTATTTCTGAACTCGTCTCTCAATTTGGCGTTCAATCATACCAATTTCCCGCGATCAATACTACTTTCGAATTTTTGTAAATTTTTTAATTAATGTTGCACTTTTATCATTTTGGTGTTTTATTGATTTTATTATACAATATTAAAATAGTTTCTTCGCATCGATCAAGTCCCAAGGAAGCTGCAATCCCATGGTACTTGACCTATACGAGATGCATATTAAGATCAATAAAGTAAAATCATTAAATCACATAATATCATTATTAATCATTTGTTGGGTTATTATTAATGAAAGTCGGTTCCCTCTGAACTCCTCGTGTCCTTTTTGCATCAAATAAGCAAACCCAACACAGAATAATTTTATTTGCACTTATCACAATGACAGATAAATCCGTTTTATTTCAATATTTGTAATCACAATTTCACTGATTGATTTGCATCTTTTAACCACCGTATGACTCTGATTATCTTAGTGTAGGTTGTCCAAGGGAGAACAACCCTTTCTGATAGATAACTTTGACTTTTACTTGGATTTTGATTTCTCTACTAACCTAGTTACTGCTCGCTCACGTCGATTCACACTAGTTAATAATATCTGCTCTTTCGTGTCTGGTTAATAATGACTGTCCTTTCGTGTTTTTCCATCTTTCTTTTATACTCCTGCTCAGACTGTTTTTCGACGATTGTCAACAACAGTTTCTACATTATTAAATTAATAATAATATTACTTTCCACAGACCGACATTTGTCAACACGTTTGGTCCATTACTAAATTACTAATTAGGAAATAATTACCTTTCCGTAACTCAGTGGCGCCCATTTAATGTTGTTTAGGCCAATTTATCCTGCTATATTATTTCGTCTACACACCGGGTTTTCCTCATCTCTCGGGTTTCCCATTGCCTCGGGCTTCCCATTGACTCGGGCTTCCCATTAGTAATTAATTTTTCTTAATTAATTTCCTTTTTTATCTTATATTATTTTCTTGGGACCCCTCACTAAATTTTTATTATTATTTTTGGACTCGTCTCTCAATTTGGCGTTCAACCATAGCAATTTCCACCGATCAATATTACTTTCGAATTTTTATAAATTTTTTAATCAATATTGCACTATTATCATTTTTGTATTTTTTCGATCTTACTGTGCTTTTTCGTGATACCCCAACACATTTATTCATTATTTTGATTATCATTTTTGATTATTATTATGCATAAATTGCTAATTACATGCTCACAATTATTAATCGTTATCATTTTCTAATTATTAACCATCTAATCATCAACCACATGATTACAAGAAAATAAATCGATTTTTTACAGAACTAGTTATTAAACTAGTACTTCGGTGTGGAGGTACCCTTAGTAAATGGCAGTTTTCCAAATCAGTTCTCTATTCCAAGAATCTCAACGCCAGACCCTCAGTGGAGAGCGACTGGTCATGAGAAAGATCTAATTATAAAGTAAAACGAAGAGTAAAAGTGCTAGTAGAAGTCAGAGAGAATTAATGGTAACTCAAAATGTTTATATACAAAGAAAAACTACTGTATTAATGTTATTTAAAGCGATCCAGAAATATATCAAACAAGAAAAATAAAAGAAGAAGAAAAGATAAAAGTTTCAAATTAATTTTACTATTGAAAAAACAAAGATTTTTGTTAAAATTATTTCTTAAATTTTAAAATATTTTTTATTTTTCAATTTCTTTTATTGATTATCTTTTATTATGCCTATTCATCATCGATAGAAATCAATGCAAATGATGACTCGGGGTCACGAAAACAAGCCCAATTAAATAATTGGAGAAATATATATGGAAATCACCAACTTAATAGTTATGAAAAAAATAATTAATTAAAAATAAATTTAAGGATTTTTATTATTTAATTCATTTTTCCGGAATTATCAGAAAACAAAATTTATTTTATAACAAAATACTATGAAACATTTAGGTTCTAAATACAGAAATGACAGCAAAAAACCTAAAGGGAATTGACATAGTTTCGTAAATGAACTAGGCAGCAAATCTTCTTATCTAAAAATAAATTCTTATAAATAATAAAATTTTGTAATTTAAAGTTTTAAGAAAATTATCTTGAGGTACAAGCTGGGAGAAGGCAAACAGAAAACATGTAGATGCCAAGAAATGGAAATATCTTTGCAATCCCAAGCAATCCAAGAAGATTCTCTGCAGAAAAAAACTATTTTTCATTTTGCAATTAGAAATAAAATCATGTTATGTTCGTTTATTATATTATTTACTCGTTAAAGTTAGATTACTCAATGTTATTTTATAAAGGAAAGGATGACGATGAGTTATCATTTAAAAGAGAAGTCAGGGAATTTAAATGTAAAAATTATAAATGATATAAACGTACCTATGATGAGATTCAGAGATAAATCATATAAAATTCCTTCAAACGATTGGGAAATTCCCCTGAAAATATCTGGGAAAATCTAAAAATTGAAATCAATAATCGATATTGGTGTCAAAGTAAGAAATTCCGTTTCAATTTTTAGAAAGGAATTTCTTACTTAAATCAACAAAATTTAAAACTTTGAATTTGGAATTTTAACGGGGTCGTGAATTTAATATTTTTGACAACATTTTTGATTAGAAAAATGTGATTAGGACCTTTTATCTATACCATTTGACCACAACATTTGTAAAATCTATAAAATGAACAAAAATCCATCAAAAGTCGATGAAACTCAAATATCTATCATTATTTCACGAGTATATTTTTATAATAATATCAAAAATCATAATCGTAAATGTTCCAAATCAATTGTTGATTTAATTGGAACACATATATAATATTTTAGTGAACAAAAACCAAATTAAGACTCTGGATGTCGAAAAATTTCGACAAAACGTGGCTTACTATCACGATAAGGCATTGGAGCAAAGTCAACGCGCCGAGGCAATGATCCGACGATGCCACAGAATGGAAGAAACGTGGATGCGGCCGGAACAAGGAAAGAAGCTAACCCAACACAATGACCTATTAAAAATACAGTATTCTGAGATGGCCGCAGAGCTAGAGGAGGTGAAGAAAGAAAATCAACAGCTAAAACTAAAAAAGACCATTTGGAACGAGATTGGCTAACACCCGTCTACTACCCGTCTACCGCAAGCACCACTTGCATCAACCAAACATTTATCCCTTCATGTTCAAATCAAACTATCAATATGGACCACAATGTAAGCAAGCTTAAAACTAATAAAACTCGTCCCAGCAAAGCTGAGAGAGACGCCGGAGATTGAATACGGCTAGATTAATGAGACAAATGAAGAAGTCCTTGCTAAACATCTCGGATCGAAATTAATGGATTGATTCAATTTATAAATTTTTTCAATAATATGTGTTTTTACATTGATAGTCGTTTTTGGAACCAACTCAAATTATTTAATAAGTAATAATCGTGAAAAAAAATAAATTTGTTAAATAATCGATATTATTTCAATTGAATTATCGATAAGGGACCCATAATTAAAATGAGCATGAATAACTTCTATGGTACCTCTTGAACCCAAAGGTCTTATTGGATATTAGCAGTCATGGTAGTATGGCTTATCTTTTACTAGAAACCACCCATTGGAATACATTTCCAACAATATTTTTTGTGGATATCCAATGGTTATACTTCTTGTGCGCGCAATTGGTTGGAAACCCTTGAAAGTGGCTGTGAAAATTTTTTATCTATTACCCATCAGGTGCCCAGTAATATTTCAACTAAAATGTCGATTGAGAGACCCTAAATTAAAATGAGCGTGAATAACTTCTATTGTAGTTCTTGAACCAAAAGATTTGCCAGAGTATTAGAAGTCGTGGCAATATCGTTCATCTTTTACTGGTAACCGTTCATTGGAATACATTTACAACGTCATTTTGACAATATCCAATGGTTATATCACTTATGCGCACATCTGATGGAATTCCCTTGAAAGTTGTCTTGAATCTTATTTCTTTTACCCATCAAGTATCCAGCATAATGCAGCATTTGAAAGTAACGGTTTGAAGAATATGTTAAATAGTGAAAATATTGATCTGTAATGGCGATCGAAATGAAAATAAATAAAAATATAAATAAAAATAACAGATCAGAGATGAAAAAAGAAAAATTACTTGAAAAATTATATTAAAAAGATTAAAAAATCAAAAGTGATTATTATTTCAAAACAAATATATTTCATTAAATTATGTCTAAATTTCATGTATTGCAAATTTCTCATTGTTATAACACTTTATAATCAGTTAAAAGTATATTGTATTAACTTGCGGATTTTTAAATGTCAAATAATTCATGTTATTTAGAGGGTATTTATTTTTTTGATGAAATTATTATTTTTTAAAAATAATTAGAAAAAGAAACTGTTTTAGAATCCAACAATAATGAAAGTAAAGCTTTACGTATGGTTGATGAAATTGCTAAAGAAGTAACAAATGATGAAGAGCCTGATAAAAAACAATTGATATTAAAATTGAAAGAGGTTATAAATTATTGTCGTTTTAAAATATTATTATCATTCTAGACAGAAAATGAAATTGAGACCTTACGTCAGGTTCTTGGTGTAAAAATTAGACTTGCTCATCATCTGAGAAGAACTATTGGTATAACACCTATAGATGAACTGAAGGATGACTTCAATTATGGTTTAAATTTAATAAAATCATCTGATAAGTAATTTTTAAGATCGCTTTAATCAATTTATGTGACTATTCAAGATTTAAATCAACGACAACAGTATTGCAAAATGCCAAATTGAAAACTCAATCGACGTTAAATACAGCTGGTAATAAAATTTCAGAAAAATGGGATATATTAAAGTAAATTTTTTGCTTTCCTTAAATAATTTATCAAATAGTTGATTCAGACAGACAAATAAATACAAGCAACTCACTTCAAAAGTGAGCAATGTCCATGACTCAATAAAAGTAAGAATTTTTATGTAACTGTAAAAGATATTTTAAATATTTATTAATTTAATTAAAATTCCATTTAATTATTTCATTGTAAATTAAACTGTATTTGAATTTAGCTTTCATCATCAATAAAAGACTTCGTAAGATAATTGTTGTAAGAAAATTTCATGTTTTATGTTTAGTGTGCATTTTAATGTATTTTTTTGTATTGTGATGCATGTGTGTATGTTTTACACCTGATTCAGTTCATTAAAAACTCCTATAATAAAATGAAAAAATCAATAATGTTATAATATAGGAACATACATACTTACCCGTGTCTGCATGTAATTTGTTCAACTGAATAAAAACTTATATTATAGGAAAGAAGGAATTAGAAGAAATTTTTTTTTAACGTAAAAACATAATACATAGTAAATAATGCATGTGAACTTTCAAAATATAGAAATGTTCAGTTCAATAAAAACTCTAAAACTATTTTTAGTTACTTTAGACAAGTTTTTTATAAATTAAAGCCGAAAATTTTTGAAAAAAATACCAATAACTCTACTTTGATTTGCAGAGAAAATTGAGAAATAATTTAGTAAGATTTTTCATGAAATTCAATCAATTTAATATTTTTACAACTTTTCAGATATTTCAAAAATATCCATCGAAACTAGATTTTTGAGTTTTTACCTCATTTGCAATTTACCAGGAGCAGTGGAATCAGAACCTTCAAATGAGGAGTTTAAAAAATAAGGAAAACATAAGTTTTCCGTTAACTTAAGTTTAAAAAAAATTTTTATAAAGTATAAAAAATCCAAATCATTAATACCATTGAAAATGAGGAAGATTTTTATAAATTTGGGAAATTAGAAGAAATTTCCAAAGCCCATAAAATCAATAATTATAAAAAATTTGAATTTGTTAAAAGATAAAAAAGATGGCAGACAAAACAAATTTCCAAGGAACAGAGGAATAGTTTATTCGAATATAGAAACTTTTTAATAATAAATTTCATTTTAATAAATTTTAGTTTTCAATTAATCGGACTTACATTTATTCGAAAATAATTCCATAAATTTACATAAATTGGCATAAATTCCTAAAAAAAACTTTAAAAAAATAATTAAAACTAAATTTATAATAAATAATGATGAAAAGTATTATTTAAGAGCTTGAATAATGATCTCATAATATACGAGATCATAATCCAAGCCCTAAAATATACTTTATTAAAAAATTTACCTGTCAGCCATTTTAAAAATGGATAATTCATAAACTTAACCATAATTGTAATTGGTTGTTCATTAAAACTTCTATTATAGAATGTTGGGCCAGAACACAAATAGCCTTGAAAATTGTTTAAATGTATCAGTAATGGAGCACGAAAACCCAGCACCAAGATAACTTAAAATACAATATACAACACCAACTAAACACTTTAAAATCTGAGAGAATTATAAATAAATATAAAATCAAAAAACAAAAGTAAAATAAAATAAATGCAAAACGCATCTAGAACCGCACGAAATCTACATAAAAAATAACACAATAACAAGAAAATTTGACCGTAAAATGACCATTTATATAAAAGTAAAAATTAATGAATTAAATGAATAAAAATAAAATATTTTTGGCTGAATAAATTTAATTAAAAATGTTAAAAATAAATTGCCAATTTAAATTAAGAAATTAATAAAAATTAAATTTAGATAACACCAATAATTTCAAGGTCAAATTTTGTATAATCGCAATAAAAATAACAAGCAAGGTTAAGGCCAAATTATAGGTATATATACTGATGTGTTTTGGCAAATTTCCAGTCTTATTTTTCAGAGAAAAATTTCAGCCTAAATTAAGTTGGTGTGCATTGCAGCTGTTAGCCGTGCATTCAGGCAATTAACACTAGCGGGTGTTTTGCTGAACACGATAACTTTCAGTTGCGGTGCATTGACATTTGGAGCTATGTGAGTAAATAATTTTCGAATGTATTGATAAAATTGATCAAATGTTTTATGATGAATCAATAAAAGATGTTTATGGCCTCATTTATGAACACTGAATCATTGCGAACTTCCAACGATTATATAAATAAACGGTTTTATGCATTCGAGACTTTTACCCGATTGGTACGTTAATATTTATTTATTTCTTTTTCGGCCCACAGCCAAAACATTTTCAAGACAGTAAAATTACACATAACTACCGAACTGTGTAAGTGCGGTGTAAGTCCGCCAACAGTCGTGCCCGTGAAGGTTCCGGCGCGAGAATGCAAGAACCTGAACGTCAAATCACTGAACTAAATAGCGAAAGAGAGTAGCTTGAGAGTGGGTCTTTTGGCTCAACTTTGTTGCACTTAATTTCGATAAAATCGACATAAAATCTTTAACAACATTCGGCTAAAAATCACTAACACTGAGTAGTCCAGTGGGCACTCATCAAATATAACATGAACATACATAGATTTTAAGGACAAAAAAGGAAATGGTAGTGGGAAAAATTGCGAAATCGTTGCAACAGTTAAAATGAACAGCCATCGGAAAAAGATTAATCCGAACGACCAAAATCAGGAAAAATAATGTTTCTAAAATATATGAGTTAAGATAAATTATGTTGAATTGAGACGAAAAATATGGGTAGAACGCTGCGCAAATTTACGCAAATAGTTAAAATATTTATCATAAAACGGTAAAATCAATTAAAAATAGTAAAGTTAAAGTGGAATGTTGTTCAATTGTTAGTATAATATCCTTATAAAACTGAAAAATAAGGATGGATTACGGCTAAATTTTTATATAAGTAAAGTATATTTTTTTAAGCCGAGGAATAAGGACGAATCCCTACACAAACATTTGATAATAATAATGATGATAGTAAGGATGATAATAATTATAATAATATTAATAATAATAATAATGACAATAATAATGAGGATAATAATAAGAAGAAGAATGATCATGGTACTTATAATAATAATGATAATAATTATGATTATAATAATAGTAATAATAATAATAATAATAATAGTAGTAATAATAATAAATGTAATAGTAGTAACAATTAATAAAGGTAATACATATAATAGTAATAATGACAATGCTAGTATCAATAATAGAGAACACAGCTCCAACGTTGATTAGCAACGGGTGCCGAGTGGTAAGCGAAAGATATTTGTATGGGGTTGACTGGGTAACAACCATGTAGTTTCAAAATCTCAACACCCAGAAACCCACCAAGAAGTTTTTAATGAACTGAATGTTCTTAATTCTATCGGATTTTCTCTATTCTAAATTTTAGATTTTTAGAAAGATTATTTGTCTAAAAAAAATAAAAAAAGATTTTTATGGTCTATTTTCTAAACATAATTGATTTTTGTATGCTTTAGAACAGCGTTTCCCAAAGTTTTTTCACCGCGGCACCCTTTTTGATTTCAAATTTTTGACGGAACCCTTATATACTAATATATTCGAATTTTAATTTTAAATATTAATATGAGCTATATATTATTATAGAAAATTATAGTATTTATTAAAACAAAAAAACAATAATACAAAAAATTAAATTAATAAATTCATTTGATTGTTGATCAATCACATATCAAAAATAAAATAAACTTATCAATGAGTAAGTTATTAGTGTGGACAGTGTTGTTGCTTCTTTTCCTGGCAAATCCTGCTTATATTTGGTGTTATTGATGATGCTGAATGAAATGGAATTGGGACATATAAAATAGAATGGATATATGTTTTTTGAGGCAATATCAAATGGAATCGAAAAAGAATTTTAAATTGGATTCGTATGGAATCGAAAATAATTTATAAAGATTTTTTGGAAATATATTTACAAAAAGTTCGCGGAACCCCTGCTATCAGTTCGCGGAACCCACTTTGGGAAACGCTGCTTTAGAATATTTGGCAATTTGAAATATTTACATAAGGTATTGGAGTAAAATGATTGGCTGAAAGTATTTTTGGTAATTGCTTTCCAGTTTTGGTGGTTATTGCTAAGGATTGAAAGGAGAAAATTTAAGAAAATATTTTTTAAAGAATTAATTTTCAATTCTTTGTTAAAATAATTCAATAAACGATAATTTTTAGTTGAAATTTTGTTTACCTTATCAATGACAATTCCTGGGGGAAATCAGGATTTGAGTTGCTTTCATTTTGTGAGTAGTAAATCAAAATTCTATTTTTATGCCGTATTTTTCAAAAGATCTTATTTTTATTTTTTCACGAATTTTTTTCCAAGGATTTTTATAATTGGCATTAGTAACATATTTTCCCAAAATCTAGATGTCACAGGATTTTTATTACCGCTTTTCTGAGAGGTAATATTATTTAAATGAAGTTATTTTAAAAAATTTTTTAATAAATAATTTACTAAATAATTTACAATTTCTCGAGTTAGCAAAACGATCAATCACGTTTTCAACATTTACGGGAATGTCTCTGTGTTCATTAAGTAGGGCCAATCCGACTTGTCTGTGTTCTGTCATTCTTGTTCTCATTCCGGTTTTAATTCTTCGCAGGGTTGAGTAATAATTTGAAACAACTTGTGAGTGATTGGATATTTCACCTGGCCACATAAATCAAAAATAACAGAAAGATCAGTAGGTAGTGATTTGATCCATTCCTCTTCCTTCATCCTCACACATTTGCACTGCCATAGTTCAAATTCCTATGTAAATTCAGGTGCAGGTAAGTTTTGTATATTAAGTCCATTTCTTCGTTGCTACAAAAAATGAATCCAAACTACTCTGTGACTGAAAAGGAGTTATTCTCTTCATAGCGTCTCGAAAACTATTAATAATGTTTAATCGATAATAGCAACAATCTATAATATTTTTTATAATAAACTGATATTAAATTATTAATACAAATATATTTAATTTTAATTTTAAAAGTAATTTGTATTTACTATATTGTTTTTTATCTAACACAACATGTTTGAAAATGGAAGTAAATTAGGTTTATTAAGTAGACTGTTTAAAAGTGATATGAAATTTAATAAAATTGACTGGTTTGAATTTTTAATCGGACTATTTGGATACTAATAAATGACGTCATTACCTAAATCGCCCCCTCCTTACTAGATGGTTTGGATCCGCCCCTGCTCTATCTTCATCCAATAAATACTCAGAATGAATTAAATTACTATAGTTTTTAATTGTAATTTTTACGATTGAAATAATTCGGTTCTATATATTGGTAGAGCCATATATTGGTTTCGACAATTATTATTATTAAAATACTTTGAATTTATAAGAACTGTAGATAAATATGTATTTATTATACGAAAAATGATAATAATACATCTATAGTTTTTCGTAAAGAAATTTCCACTTAGAAGTCTAAAAATGTTTTTAATAATAAAATTTTGCCTAGAAAAAGTCAATTATTTCAAGTGGAAGAAGTCGGTGTAAAATGCTGTAGGCAATTCTACAATTAATATATGAACTGCTTGCTCTCGTTTGAAATCATGATAACATGCGTACACATTGAAACATGATGCGACTATTTATAATAATACAATTAGCAACACGAGTGGTTTCTTTGCTTTTTCTTAGTTTTCTTATTTCTTTTCAATTCTTTTCCGACTCTGTCAAAGTTTTTGATCAATTCATTTTTGTGTCTCCTTACGTTTTATAGTTTGACTTTAACATTCCACTTGGGTACATCTTACTGATACTTTTATCGCCATTTTCTATTTTCTATTACAATTTAGATTAGATCTGAGACTCCTAAATGTTTTACTGTTATATTGAAAACCCATTCCAACCGATCTGAAAACTACTCACCTTTTCCTTTAATTTCACTTTAGATGGGATAATAAGATAATTTTTTGTTTTTTCGTTTCATCATGTACTAATTAAATATTAATGACCGTATTTTTATTATTTTCTTCTATTTCTTTCTTTTTCCAATGCTTTCTTCGCATTTCTTTTTTATATGATTTGTATATGTTTGTCCTTCCGGTTATTTTAATTATTTCAATAAATAATTTACATATTTATTATTTTTAACGTCCTCAACAAATTAAAGTGATGAACAATACCGGAAATTACTTATCCACGTGAACTTGAGATTGATCTATAAACTTCATACTGAAGTTTCTGACACGGAAATAATTTCTGCTGAAATTATAAAAATAAAAATTTACACAATCAGAGAAAAATATTTTTAATTAACAATTGAAATTAATTTTAATGTCAGCTAAATTTATTTCCGGTAATTATCACTCATTGAAATTAAACAATAATTCGACAGAACTTATTTAAACTATGAAAATTATTATTGCAGTTATCGGAATAGAATAATTAAATTTATAATTAATAAAATTTCTCATTGTAAATATTTTTGAACTTTTTAATCAATTTTTAAAAATTTAGTTTAAAATAGTTTATTCAATTTATGTGAAACGTTATTATTATTATTATTATTATTATTATTATTATTATTATTATTATTATTATTATTATTATTATTATTATTATTATTATTATTATTATTATTATTATTATTATTATTATTATTATTATTATTATTATTATTATTATTATTATTATTATTATTATTATTATTATTATTATTATTATTATTATTATTATTATTATTATTATTATGATTATTATTATTGTTTAACAAATAAATAATATAAACAGATTCTGATCACTGACATGAAATTTCGGTAGTCTTTCTGATTGAAACTTTCTTTTCTTTTTCTTCTTGTTGATTTTTTATTGTTTTTAAATGTATGAAAATTAATAATAATTTCTTAATAAATTAATTATATATTACACGAGTACTTTATTTTTGAGCTAGAATATAGAATAACAAAATTTAAAAGTAGGAGACATGGTGTTAATGAAGAGAAATGATAACAATAAAGAAGATGACAAATATGCTGGGCCTGTAAAAGTAATAAAAAAATACACGAGTGGAACTTTGAAGTCGAACAAGAAAATGGAAGGAGATTTATATGAAACATAGAGTGGCTATAGCATTTTAAAAAGGGGGATGTGAGGATAATTAAATCGAAGAGATAATTCTCGTGTTAAAAATATGTAACGAATTTTAATAAAATTATAATGATAAAGTTAAATTATGCAATGTTGAAATAGCTTGATTATAAAATTAATATTTAGGAATGTTTCCGTATTAATATTCCCTATTCAATTGTTATTTCATGCTTGCTAATATATTCTCAAAAGAAATACTAAAAAACATTTATGATTAAAAACAACTTTGGATCGTTGTTTTAATATTGAATTGTTTGCAGATTTTTTGAATAAAGTTTGGAATTGATTATAATTTAGTTTTTAATGGACGTGTAAATTTACGAAATCAAACGGCTAATAACACGAGTACTTTATTTTTGAGCTAGATTATTGAATAACAAAATGTATAAATCAAACAATAATTAATGAAAGGAATAATTTAAATTTTTTATAATAATGTGAGGTAAACAAATAAAATAACAAGAAAAATATTAATAATTAATTATCTATCATGAAATGCCGAACAAGTAGTTAGTACTTAATTCCGAGATTATTGATGTTTCAGAACCTGAAACTCCGTGGCCGTCCAAAGTGGGGAAGGTTGAAGTCATACTAAATATATTTTTCTTTTAATCTCAAAAATGTTATAGCATTCGAAGTAGATTTTAATTACAAAACATTTTTCTCATTTAATGAGAATAAATAATATTTAATTTTCATTACACTACTTATTTCTGGTAGAAATTCTAATACAATTTTTATTATTTTAACTCGGAACGAGTATAAGAATTAAAAAGGATGTCGTTTTTATTATTATTCGAAAGCATTTTTCTATTGAGTTTAATTTGTATTGAAGGGTTTAAATATTTTCAGTATAAATAATATCAGTATTGAGTTGACAAAGGTCTTTTGAATATTTTTCTACACTTATAAAGAAGTTCTCGATTCTAAACAAGTTGTTTCGATAAATGAGGAAGTAACAAATGTTTTCTTAAACAGCCAGAGATGATCCATAAATTGGTTACTGGGCATTACGCTAGTCTTAATTTCATCAATTCATATCAATTAAATTTCGGAAGTCCGTTAAAAATAAGTTGTGTTACCTGTCCTGCTTTGGAAATCTTGAATTATATATAAATAAGTATATATTGCTCTTAAGAATTCCTTCACAATAAAATACGCGTGGTAGAAAGGTCTCTAATTCTACGCACAAAATATAAGCACTAAAATTATTCAGAAAAATTATTCAACCACTCTGTTGCACTCAGAAAATTTTACTTTATATTTTATTTTCGGTTTTGATTGAACTTTGGTCCATTTGCATTATAAGATTTAATACATAACATTGTTAAATTTTCAGAAACATCTGACATCACCACAAGCAGCACCAGCAGCAGCCGCCACGCAGCAACAGCTGAACGCATTTCCATCAAATGAATTGAGTGATGTCACAGAACATGAAACGGATACAAAATCAACAGTTGTATCTGGATGATTTGAAGATGCGAGTGAACACGAAAAAAATTTAATAAAGTTAAATTATGAATTTCTTGTTTTATTCACACTTAATCAATACAATATGCACAAATTTTGAATTGAAAACTAAAAGATTTATGTCGATAAATTTTTCTTTAAATACCACAAGGACAATTTTCATGGCAATGTTCCTCTTCCGTTGACACTAGAATGTTGGAGACCTTCCGTTGTCGGAACCAGATATTTTCCATATGAATTGAGAATATACTCATCAGGAAGTCAATTCTATCAGTTATTTTATTGTCATTATCTCGAATTTCCGTGCAAAGAGATAAAAATTGTGACATTCGAAAAATTGCAAAGCCAGAAATGTATGGCACTGATGTTGTCGTTGTTTCTTTCGGTGATTCCTTTCGCAAAAGTCGTAATCTGGAACTCGTTGCACCAAACGTAACGCCGAATCATGTAAAGACAATTGCGCAAAATGAACCTACAAAGATAGCGATGTGTTGATGATTTCAGCGACCTTAAATCCTGATAAAATAGTTGATGGAAATTGTTTCGTTGAATAATTTCTTCTATTCTTGACTTTGATTCATCGAAATAGTACCTTATTAATAGGGGGTCTATGTAGTTAATGTCTAGAACAATTCTATTGGTAAGCTTAGTTGCTCGACCTGGAGTTACAAAGCACTGGGTCGTGAATTTGTGTATCTGACCTAATATAACAAAATCGTGAGGTCGTAGAAATTTAAATATAGCGGATTTTTTAACGAAATTCATTGTTTCCGCCGAAATTCTGATGATGCATTGTTCTATTCGATGGAGAAATTCCAACAATGCTAGAAACATCTTTTGGCAAGTTTCATTTCGAACCACGTCTAACACGCCTGAGTAAGTGTCACAGTTAAGATATATTTCTTCCGCCAATGCCGTTATTTCAAAGTTCTGAGGGAAATCATTGCTTTCTATGAAACAAATTCCTTTTTTAAGTTCTTCTTCAAATTTCGCTCTGATTGCCAATATCAAATAAGCAATAAAGTTCGGAATCGGAGTCAATTCAAAAGAATTATCCGTAAGAGCGGTTGGAAAATCATTTCGATCTTCAAGCAACATTAAATACTTGTCGAATTTGACATGTTTTTCTTTTCTCATTTGTTTGAAATAAAATTTATCTGGAAATAATTTTATTTTAATTTCTGACGGTTCCTCTAGACTTTCACTTTTTGTTGACAACAGCAAACTGCCAAGATCTAATGTGCTTAGCTGCTTTTTCGAATCCTTAGATCTGGGATTTGTATTAGTATGAGTGACCATCGTTGAATTCCACAAAATTCTAAGAGTCTCTGCTTATTGTCTGTAAATTTATGTCAATGAATATAATATATTTTGAATTGAAAGAAATTTAATTGCAATATTTCGATTTAATTATTAAATTTTATTTATTTTAATTTTTAATTTCAAATCGAATTATCGAATAATATTGAAAATTATATTTAATAATATTAATGACAATTTTCCTAGTCAGATTTAACACTTGACAACATATTTTGAGCGAAAAAAATTAAATATTGCAGTATTGTTAATCAAATATTTAATATGAACATGTTTACTGTCTGTGCGTTACGTGGAGCTACGTGCGTTTATACGTAAATGAATGCATAAATAAGCGTGCGATTTTTAACTCGTAAATAGTTGCAGGACGACAGTTGAGCTGTATGAGCGAATGTTTCCTACGTTCTTTGCTACGTACATATTTCCGAACAAAATTATGTGTATATGTCTATTACAACAAAACCAGTAAATTATTTATCAATAAAATATACGGCGCTATCCAAAAACGTTAAAACAATATTTATAAAGTCAAGGCGCCTTTATAATTATTTATTTTACAATTTGGATTTTTTTTAGATTCAAACAAACCAACTGTTAAAACCTGTGTTGATGAATAGGGTTTATTTTAATTATATTTTTGATGGAGGTAATCAAATATTTAATATGAATATATTCACTGTCCGTGAGTTACGTGGAGCCAGAGGCAGCTGAAGAATTTTTTTCCAAGCAGTGCGTCGTAGGCGAACTTTTATGAAGCGCCTACCTTAAAGAATGCCAATTGAAACATGTTTTAATCATTTCCATTTCTTAATTCAATGTGTAAATATTTCATAATAAATTTTCTATTGAATAAAATATAAAATGTTAATTTCTAAATATAATCATTTATGCATTTTCAATATATGTATATACAATACTGTATGTGCAGTTGTGGGGTTTGTGGTATTTAACCTTGAGCCAATGCATATAACGTTTCCTGCCCTCCAATGGTTACCTGTTGCTAAGCAACGTTGGTACTGCAACCACTGGTTTTGAGACCGCCAAAGGTGAGCGCTACTGAAGAACTGCTAAGGCCCACATACAACATCAACTAAACACCCTAAAATTTGAGAGAACATAAATAAATCTAAAATCAAAAAACACAAAAGTAAAATAAAATAAATACCAAATGCATCAAGAACCGCACGAAATTTACATAAAAAATAACATAATTACAAGAAAATTTGACCGAAAATCGGTTATTTATATAAAAGTAGAAAATTAATGAATAAAACGAATTAAAATAAAATATTTTCGGATGAAGAAATTCGATTAAGAATCGTTGCAACAGTTAAATTGCAAAGCTGTCGGAAAAAGATTAATCCGAAAGACCAAAATCAAAAAATGAATAATTTAAATAACATTTAAGGATTAAATAAATTATTTTAAGTTGAGATAGAAAATATAGGTGGAGCGCTGCTCAAAATTCCAAAAATAATTAAAATACTTCATCGAAAACTGTTAAAAGAGGGTGGAGCGCTGTTTAATGTATATTTTAAATAACTAAAATATCTTAACAAAGCCGAGAAATAAGGGCAAATCCCTGTAAATAATTCGTAATATACAAGAATAATGATAGTAAAGGTAATTCAACGACAAAAATCCGGACCAAAGAGAAATGTTTCTTTAGATTATCCACACAAAAATCAACAATCGTCGTTACGTTATCTAATGTTAACGCTAAACCTTTTAATACAAACTTTTAAAGTGGAAGGGATGCGAGGAGACAAACATACACGAAGATAATCAAATAATCAAATAATGTTGACACTGATAATTAACTGGGTCAGCCAGTGAATAGAATGATAACAATAATATAACGGTAAGAGTACTGATAGTGCTAATAATGGGAACAAAACTCATTATAATATGGACAAAAATAATAGTAATAGCATATAATAATGATAATAATAATGGGATCAGAAATGATAAGTGAAATGGTGTGAATAAAATTTGGGGCAATCGTAGTAACATTCTTAAATGTTATTTAAATTATTCATTTTTTTTTGATTTTGGTCTTTCGGATTAATCTTTTTCCAACGGCTTTCCCATTTAGCTGTTGCAACGATTTTTTGATTTCCACGCTACACTTTCCCTTTCTTTAGCCTTAGGATCTATTTGTGTTCATATTGTATTTAACGAGTGCCCACTGGACTACTCGGTGTTAGTGATTTTGAGCCAATTATTTTTTGAAAATTTTGTCGCTTGGTGCAAGAAACTTGAGCCAAAATACCCACTCTTCAGCTACCTTCTTTCGCTATTTAGTTTTATGATTTGGCGTTCTGGTCTGTCGTTACTCGTCACTAGACCTTCATGGGCACGAGTTGTTGGCGGAGAAATCGCTTTTACACAGCTCGATAGACGTGAATGATTTTACTTGTTTGCACTATGTTTTGGCTGCGTGCCGGAAAAGAAATAAATAAATAATACCATTTAAAGCGAATCCAAGTTTCACTCGATGCATAAAAATATATTCTTCATTAAAATTCTTCACCTCATATTTTCATCACAAATTTTCATAAAGAAAAGCTATTCTAATCTAATTTCATATACTAAACAATCAATTCACTCAAAATAACTACTGAACAATATGACTGAAAAGCAAGACGACAAATTGACGTTGCACACTAATACTGATAAAATCAGTCTGAAAATTTGTGAAAACACATCAGAATATATACCTATAATTTGACCCTAACCTAGTGTGTTTTATTTATTGTGACAGAACAAATTTGACCTTGAAATTATTTGTGTTACCTAAATCTAATTTTTATTATTTTCACAATTTTAATCGGAAATTTTTTTCTTTAATTTTTAATTGAATTTCTTCATCCGAAAATATTTTATTTTAATTCGCTTTATTCATTAATTTTCTACTTTTATATAAATTACCGATTTTCTGTCAAATTTTCTTGTAGTTATGTTATTTTTTATGTAAATTTCATGCGGTTCTTGATGAATTTGTATTTATTTTATTTTACTTTTGTGTTTTTTGATTTTAGATTTATTCATGTTCTCTCAAATTTTAGGGTGTTTAGTTGATGTTGTATGTTGTATTTTAGGTCATCTTGTTGTTAGATTTTCGTGTTATATAACTGATATATTTTAACAATTTTCCGTTTGTTTTCTGGAAAGGAAATACAGTAAATCGGTGATCCTAGATGCAAGGAAATTTCCCCGGAATCAAGGAATTTCAGCTCTCTGTTTGGGAATAGGGAAATTACCTAAAATCTAGGGAAAATTTCAATTATCGTGTTGGGTTTTACATAGAAAGTCGGTGCTTAGGTCTGATTTCTTAGTGTCCTTCTTTAATTGATTCAATTAACCCAGCACAATAAGATTTATTTCCAATTTATATATCACAACTTTGTTGGGGTATTACGAAAAAAGTACAGTAAAGTCAATAAAACACTAAAATGATAAAAGTGCAACATTAATTAAAAAATTTACAAAAATTCGAAAGTAGTATTGATCGTGGGAAATAGGTATGGTTGAACGCCAAATTGAGAGACAAGTCCAGAAAATAATATTATACAAAAAAAATTAATTAAAAAATTAATTACTAATGGGAAGTCCGAGTAAATGGGAAGCCCGAGGCAATGGGAAGCCCGAGGCAATGGGAAACCCGAGAGATGAGGAAAATCCGAGAGATGAGGAAAACCGGGCGTGTAGACGGAATAATATAAAAGGGTAAATTGGCCTAAACAATATTAAATGGGCGCCACTGATTTATGGAGAGGTAATTATTTCCTAATTTGTAATTTAGTAATGGAGCAAACGTTGTTCACAAATTTTGGCTAAGGTGGTCTGTGGGAAGTAATTATTTTTAATAATTTAATAATGTAGCAAATGTTGTTGACAATCGTCTGAAAACAGTCTGAGCAGGAGTATAAAAAGAAAAGGGAAAAACACGAAATGGCCAGTGGTCGAAGCGAACGAGTAGTGTAGTCAGGTCAGTAAAAGAATCTAAACCCAAGTAAAGTCAAAGTTATCTATCAGAAAGGGTGATTATCCATTGGATAACCTACCTTAAGATAATCAAATTTATACAGTGGTTGAAGGGTGCAAATAAATCAGTGAAATTGTGATTTAAAAACATTGAAATTAATCGGATTGAGTTGTTACTGTGATAAAGTGCAAATAAAATTATTCTGTGTTGGGTTTACTTATTTGATTCGAAAAGGACACGAGGAATCAGAGGGAACTGACTTTCAATAATATAACCCAACAACTTTATTCACAACTTTTACAAAAAATCGATTCAATTCTCAATACTCTACACAATTACTCTGCATGATTTCACAAAATTCAATGAGTAGGGATACGTCTTCCAAAGGGAGATGTTCCTATCTGGTGCGCAATTTGTTTTACTGGTTGATTTATCTTTAAGTTTATTACCTCCTTTACTCTTCCCTCTGAAATATTCTCTTCGACCAACTGGTAATTTTGTTGATCTGCCTTTTCTTTTTATACTCATCTCGCAAATCAAAAACTAAATTGGTTTTGGCATTTCTGAAATCTCTGTACAAAACCAAATTAGTTATTCCTGGGCTCCCGGGTTTCAATTTGTGTACAATTATTATTTTGTTTGTGGGTTCCTCTTTTATCCCGGGTTTCCTTCGTCAACCAATTTTGTTTTCCGTAATTAGAAAATTTGTTGACGTTCCGGGTTTCTCACACTGTTCGGGTAACAGTGGAATCCAAAGTATAAATTTAAAACCCTTCTAAAAATCACGCTAAGGAAATCCGAGTTAATCATTTGGATTATCTAGATACCAGGAATATACATAAAAACATGTAATATAGAAATAAACAATCAAAACTAGTAAGAATAATAACTGAGTGCCACACACGTCGGGGTGTCAGTCGAGCTAGACACGTAAGAAAAACAATACCCATAAAACTTCAGAACCTTTACGTACTAAAATACAAGGAAAGAATCAACCAAACTCAAATTAAGCTGATAAAATCAGCAACAACGAATAGGCGTACGAATGAACCTTAAATAAATAACCCCAAGTAATAACAATTATTTAAATTATATGAAGCATACATAGGAACAATAATAATAATAAGACAAATAATAAACCAATTCATTAAGGAATAAAGAGCATCGAGTAACTCAATCACGAACCCCATCTGTCAGGTCTAGTGCGGGAAAGAGTTATTAAGGAAAATCCAGATCTGATCCAATCGACCCCATCTGTGGATTGAAGTGTGCTTAGTGAGGCGAGCTTCGCTGCCATAGGATCTGCCCCTAATTATGAATAAGTAATGATGGAAATAAATAATTCACCTAAGAATTCCTATGATTGTATACAATATGTTGCTTCGAATGAGTATGCTCGATAATCACCGTGAATCCCATTAGAACATATCCTCACATACAACTTGGCATTAGTATATCCATTAGGAAGAAGTGTGGGGCGAGAGTCCTCATCCGATTTACGTCATGGATAATTCCCAGTCCTCATCACTCAGTCTTGTTGCGTTTGGAAATCATCTTGGTTGGTCATCTGGTATGTTTGAGAAATTGTTTATCCGTGTCAAGACTCGGAAATTTTCCGTAATTACTAGTATCGAATCCGAAGTTATTGGCGAATACCGTCGGCTTTATTATTATCGTGGTGACGTTACTGCCACGAGATTGCGGCAAATCAGACATAGAAAGAAGAAATCATAAAATTTTTAACGGAAGCTGAGTAATATCCAGAAATAAATTGGTGATTGCGAAAAATATATTAAATGCCAGATCAATGCCAAAAAGCGATAAATATATTCTGAGAAAATATGACATAACAATGAATTACCTAGCCCATGCGATGTTGAAAATCTGCATGCTGCTCAGCGCTCCCGAAGCTCAGTGTGCATCGACTAGAAGGAATGGAAGGAATCAAACACCCGCACCAACTCAGAACCACTATCAGCAACTTGAGTAATAGAAATTTCTAGAAACAGCAATCATTTGTAGAAAAATTGGAACACAGCAGCTCCAATATAGTCAATAAGCAGCGGCCACGAGCAATAAGCAGAAAATTCTCACGACTACATAGATCACTCCCGCCACAGAACCAGAATAAATATCCAGCTGACCCAATAATTCTCATCACTTTCTTAAAATATGCCAAACATTAATGCGAACCGATTGAAGAAGCGGGATGTGAACCATCATGAAATCGGCTCCGAGAGAAATGAAGAACTCCAGTATGCACCAGAGGATCATGCGGCTAGTAAGAAATTTCACGGCTAGTATTTTAAGGTTTATGTCTAATTTATATGAGTTTTAATTCAATAAATAATGATATTGGTTTTATTTTTCAGGTAATAATTTTGTTTAGTTTTTCTAGTAATAATCGTATTAATTCATGGATAATGTAAATTCGATTTTATTTTCATAATAGTAGTATTAGTCGATAAATAAAGTAACCTAGATTTATTTTCCATACATTATAGGTATTTTCGGAAAATAGATAACGTCATCTGTGGTTAAATGTGTTATTCCTTGTAAATTCAGGGTAATAATAGTGAAGTACTTTTGTCTGTCAATGGTCTATAGGCGTATTTGATTAAAAATGAAATGATTTTATTATGTCTGATCCACAAAGGAGTAAGTTACCTAGTTTTGAGCACAAACACCATCGAACAATCATAGATAATGCTATATATTTCGAATTGATAGGTATGTCCGCTCGCAGATACAGTCACCTTATCTAATCGTAAACCCTGATAAGTATATTGGATTGATAGTAACCTGAACTTCGATCGTTTTTGAACCCTTATGCATTTTCAGATCGAGCCAGTAAATAGGGTAATTTCGTTCTGTAAACTTCCATACATATTCATCTAACCATAAAATGTTTCCGTTTGGTGAACGAACTGTTGGGATCCTGTAATTATGATATTGCATGTCGAAAATACGAATAATATTTATTTTGCTAACAGCAGGAAATTCTCGTGAATGTTGGAATGATGACAGTAGAAAAACGCTAACGATCCCTAGCAGATTCGCCGGAAGATATCATCAAGCGCTATGGGATCGGGGTTATTCACTCACTACATACGGAACTCCAGAGTGACCACATCGGAAATCAGGATTCAACCAAGATATCGGATACCCAGCGTAGCGATCAAAAGGGAACCCGGGCGGAATCCGGCCAGAGAAATAAGGCACAAGACCGAATATCAACTTCAGCAATACGAGTATTTCGTACGGAAATACCGCTGGAAAGCCGCCAACCAGCGCCGAAGACTGGCGAGGATCAATGCCGACATCGCTAGCGGCAGGATCCCAAGTTCGGAATGCCATCTTCCCAATTATTCAGTAGCTTTTGATCCGAAGGACCCAAGGTTACTCGAGCTGGATTCACCGGTACACCTAGTCGTGCCAAAGAAAATATTGCAACCAGAATTTCTACGAAATTTGACCGAACGAGATGATGAACATGCATATGCTCGACACCCTTTACGGAAAGGAATCCAAGCTAAAAATTAACACTAGAAAAGACGTTGCTAAATGTGTAAACGAAAGCTAAACTCAGTGTCATGAAATAAATGTTTTAAACAAAACTTGTGATACTCTTTTTCCTGATCAGTGTTAACAAAAATTTTTTTTTTAAAGATTGTAAATTACTTGTACTTATAAGTCGGAGGTCGAATTAATCTATTTACCTATAGCTAAAGAGTTATCCAAATAAATAGGAAAATCTACGAAATTATGGATTAAGTTTTCGCCAATTAAATTAAAATTATAGTAACTTGGTTAACACACAATTTGACAATAGAAATAAAGAGGATTAGCCGAAGGAAGTTATAGTTAATATTTAATCTATGAAAAGTAGAAAGGGTTATTGTGAATAGAGTAGGCAAATTTGAGGGGTAAGATAAAGTTGGGATTATTATTAAATCATAAATATTTAAGATTAATGATTGCTCTGAACGTTGAGGTCGAATGCTGGTGATTAGAAAACGTGCATTGAAATAAATTATTGACTCTAATTTTGATTTATCAATGGAAGCGATAAAAGATATCAGTAATGAACTGAAGAAGTTGAGGAGGGAGAACACCAGTCTCCATCGACAGTGCATTTAGTTCAGTCGAGAGCTGTAACAGACAAAGGCAACCTGAGTAGAGCCCGAGCAGATGAAAAACTCTATCAAAGATTGACGACGGCTCAGAAGAGCTGGGAAGAAGAGAAGATCTTGAGCCAGGCCCTGAGGGTACAAATTCGGGGATTGGAAACATCCGTCGCAGCAAGCCAAGAGGGGAGCGCTGTCACCTACCCCTTAGTGTTTGGCCCAGCGCAGTTGGCATACCAGGGACAGGACCAGCCTAGGAAGGCACCGGGCAAGCCAAAAATGCACACCAGGGCGGGAAAAGCCGAGCGTGAGCGTAGGAAGCGTCAGAATCAAACTCACTAAACGATTTTGTGATACTTAGTTAAAATTTGTGGCGAGAATGTAATTTGTTCTATATCGGAATTTAATGTTTTGTGTTTTAATTTGTTATTATATAATTCGAATGTCATGCTGAGGAAAGGAATTTTATATAAAAAGCGAGTCATGAATTTTATGAGTAAAAATATGAAGAAAGTAAGGGACATAAACGCAAGACGAGCATATACCTCCTATCGGTAGCTCGCTGAACCAGTTGTAGACCGGGTCTTAGCAGTTTTGGTAACAAAGCTTACCTTTGACGGTCTCAGACCCATTGGTTACAGTACCAACGTTGCTTAGTAACGGGTAACCAGTGGCAGTTAGCAACACAATTGTATGTAAGGGGTCAAGGTTAAAATACCCACAAAACCCCACAATATGGCATCCGACCATACCCGTTTCCCCCGATAAATATTTATTTTAAAATTTTAATTGATTTTGCCTCTTTAATTATTTTTTTGAATATCAATGTTTTTATTGATTTTCCATTTTTTACTTTTGTGCATTTTGTTAACCCCAACAATCATAACAGCTTTTAAAGCAAAACATTTTACTTCTTTCTATAGGGAAAAACGAATTTTTAGTTATCTTCGAACAACAATGATGGAGGATCGATTAAATTCATTGGCTTCCTTAACAATTGAACAAGAAATATCAAGAAGCCTAGACATCTATGATTTAGTGAAAGATTTTGCAAAATTGAAAGCAAGGAAAGTGAATTTTTAATGAAAATTATGATTATGTCTTAATTTTTTATTTTCATAATTATTATTATTTACTGTGTTGGGCCAGAACTAAGTTTTGTCTAAATGAAATGGAAATAGCACGCAAACATAACATGCAGATTTAAAATCAGACTCATAAAACATCAAGTAAACACCTTAAAATGCGAGAAAGAAATAATTAAAATATAAATCAAAAACATTAAAATAAATTAAAATAATAACAACATGCACCAAGATCGCACGAAATAAACATAGAAATAACAAAAGAACATAAAAATTTGAGCGAAAATTGACAATTTATTTAAAAGAGCAAGAGTTTATGAAAAGTGGAAGTAAAATTAAATAATTTTAATTGTAAATAATTCAATTAAAAATAAAAGAAATGAATTGTCAAACTAAATCAAGAAATACTAAAAATTAGAATTAGATTATACAAATAACTCCAAGGTCAAATTTTTTTATCACAGTAAATTTAACAAGTAAGGTTAGGGTCACAGAACAGGTATATATACCATTCATTTTTACAGAATTTTAACTCAAGTTCTATTGAACCACTATTGCAACCAATTTGGAGAGACACTTTCGACGGACCAAGTTCTACTCAAGCCAATTTTACTTTGCAAGTGGACAATTTCGAAAACTACTTGACGCTCGTATAGGAAAACGTTGTTTGTATGTTGAAATGCCAATCGTGTTATGCCGTTATGATCAAATACATGCTTCGAATGAAAGATATGACTTTTCAAAATTTTTCCGACCCACAGCGGAAACATCACCGCAAGATATTAAAATCTACATAACAATTCGAGCTGTGTAAGTGAGGTTCATCCACCAATAGCTCGTGCCCGTGAAGGTTCCGGCGTGGGTAACGCAAAAACCCAAACGTCAATACATTCCACTTATAGGGGAAATTGGAAGATAAAGGGGTAGTCTTTTGGCTGCTCCTGCATCATTCATTTCCTGAAAAATCTAACAAAAATTCTTATTTCACATTGGCTCAAAATCATATACACTGAGTAGTCCAGTGGGCACTCGTAATATCATAACATTAACATATCTACCTTAGGATCAAATAAGGGAGGGGAGTGTGGGAAAGAGTCGGAAATCGTTGTTATGTCGATAATAAATAAAATAATCCTTCTTCACGTTCGGAAAATTAAATCAATTGTTTTAATAATAACTATGACTATGGCAAAGTCAATTTAATAAATTGAGAGTTTCAATAACATTAATCTTTTCATTGAAAAAATAAAGCTTAAAATAATGTAAGAATTTTCCCGCAGTAATATTCACATCGAAATAAAAATCAATTTCAATAATCCTAACCAATTAAACCGCTCAGTCTAGAATTTTAATGACAATAACATTCACGTTAGAATCAAATCAATATAAGTACGCCCAAAAGCTAGGACGCAAATTTGAGAAATCCAAGAACCATAATGCTCATGATAAATAAAATTAACTACACAATGTACGGAAAATACTTATAACGATAATATTCACATTAAAATCAAATTGAACTAAACGAATTGTAAACGTTAAGACCACTAGATGAGGAATCCCGATAACGATGTTATTTACGTCGGAAATGAACATGCAATTAAACAATCGAGATAATAATTCGAAAGGGTTATGAATGATAATGCAAGTTGCTAATAACTCATAAAATCGATAACCAGAAAGTGGCTCTTTAAGCTGAAGGTTCCGATATCAACGTCATCCATCTTCAAAAATAAAATCTAACTAAATCAAAATGAATGTCTAAAATTGCGAACTTTAATTCTGACAAGGCTACCATTAAAATACATGATAGGATTCGACAAATAAATTGAAATGATAATGCTCCATCATAATACTGAACAGAACGAGTGTTAAATCCACAACGAGAAGGTTAACGTAGCATCACCCATCATTATGAGGATCACGTGATTAATTAATATAAACGATGGGGAAAAACTTAGTCAATTAACTTCCAAAATATAATTAGTGCAAAGTAAATAGACCCAACATCATCCACTAAACTTCAACAACAGATCCTCGTTAAAATAAATTCAAGCATAACCAAACAACACAAGGCGATTAATCAGATGACATGAAGGAGGTCCGAATCGGGAATCAGCATCATATGGACATGTCGCTTTACATCAAATAGTCATGGAATTCCATGTAATATCAGGACATTGATTTCTGTTTCCTTCATGATATCATAACCTCGGAGGATCATAATATTGACCGAGCTCTGAAGATTTGAGGGCGGATAGGACGTACCAAAGATCGTCAGCATAGATTGCACTAACGATAATCCCTGACAAATATGATTTATCAATTAAATATAAGAAATCACTTACTGGAATTACCCGGTAGAGAATAAACAGAAGCGCAAGATATTCTGATCATAGTGAATAAGATTCATAAAAACTAAATCGATATAATTCCATTGATTGCATAGAAGAATATGAATCAACATGTTGACAATGTGTGTTAGATAAAACAGACACACTCACTGCTTGCAGTAATTACACCCACGGTGAAATAAAAGGTTTAAATGCCACGTAGCCAGGGCCGAAAAGAGTAACAGGAAGAGTAACAGAAGGAAGGACCTATGGAAAAGAAAGGAGACAAGGTGTAGTTACATTGTTAATAATTCAATTTTTAATTTTCAAAAGAAAAAATGAGGAATCATAACTCGGTCGGAATGGAACCTACCCAGATTTGCATGCAATTAATTCTATGGCGAAAAGATAAGGGCCATCAAAATTAAATTTCGCCTTCTCTGGCGAATTCATGATCTACAGACTCCATGGACTCCTAGCAAGGATCAGGGTTTCATATAATGATGATGAACGTGATATCTAGTATTCCGACTGGCGAAACGACTGAACTTGACACTTACGTGTACCAACAGTTTCTATATTTTTCTTAGCGATTTAATAAAATTTAAAATAAATTCGTTTTTGTGTGTCTTCAAAGGATGGATTAATCTGATGATTTGTTAATGCATATTACGCTACTCACCAAGGAGCGAATTAACTTAATTAAAATTGAGATCCACCTAGAACCAAATTAATACTTGCACGGTTCAACGCTCAAGTAACTTTTCTCGGAAATGCAGTGGTTAATGCTCATATCACACATTGACTAGAAATATGCAAATGTCGAAAGTCCTAAGACTCCAAAGCAGTCAACACATACAATTAAGTGAGATTGGAGTCAAGGTATGGATAAGTCTCGATGTTTGACTGGGGCAATAGGTCCCGATGAACTATCCTGTAAAACGAAATCTCACGAAAGATGACGGTATGATAGATAGGTAGACCAAATCGCTAGGACCGCTTGAATAAGTATTACGACCCAAGGAAACTCTAATTGGTTCTCATGATGTGATAATTGATAAAGAATATCGAAGAACTTAATAGGATATTGTTTTAACATTTTTGGATAGCGCCGTATATTTTATTGATGAATAATTTACTGGTTTTGTTGTAATAGACATATACACATAATTTTGTTCGGAAATATGTACGTAGCAAAGAACGTAGGAAACATTCGCTCATACAGCTCAACTGTCGTCCTGTAACTATTTACGAGTTAAAAATCGCACGCTTATTTATGCATTCATTTACGTATAAACGCACGTAGCTCCACGTAACGCACAGACAGTGAACATGTTCATATTAAATATTTGATTAACAATACTGCAATATTTAATTTTTTTCGCTCAAAATATGTTGTCAAGTGTTAAATCTGACTAGGAAAATTGTCATTAATATTATTAAATATAATTTTCAATATTATTCGGTAATTCGATTTGAAATTAAAAACTAAAATAAATAAAATTTAATAATTAAATCGAAATATTGCAATTAAATTTCTTTCAATTCAAAATATATTATATTCATTGACATAAATTTACAGACAATAAGCAGAGACTCTTAGAATTTTGTGGAATTCAACGATGGTCACTCATACTAATACAAATCCCAGATCTAAGGATTCGAAAAAGCAGCTAAGCACATTAGATCTTGGCAGTTTGCTGTTGTCAACAAAAAGTGAAAGTCTAGAGGAACCGTCAGAAATTAAAATAAAATTATTTCCAGATAAATTTTATTTCAAACAAATGAGAAAAGAAAAACATGTCAAATTCGACAAGTATTTAATGTTGCTTGAAGATCGAAATGATTTTCCAACCGCTCTTACGGATAATTCTCTCTCTCTGATCGAAGATTGATTATCGCACATAACTTATTCGGCCATAATTAATAATTTTTAACGGAACACACAAGTAATTCAACAAAATCATTTATTTCATGTAATATTTCTCAGTTCGACTGTTCGGAAGATCTCAAGGCACGTCGCTTCGCCCGCTCGAACTTTCTAGGGCGGCGTTGTGGTGGTTTTACTTCCGGTTTGGTCACATTTGTCGAATCCCGATACGCCAGTTGAGCCGGCGCGAAGACTAAAGGGTATGTGACGGCTTGGCCTTCTTGACAGGCTGCAAGCGCCACCTCTAGCCCGCGAATTTGCGTTTTCAGGGCTTGAGTCATCCTTTTCTTCTCAGCCCATCCACGTTGGGCGGCGGTTACTCGCTGGTATAGAATCTTTGTCTTTACCGGTTCTATCCACGTCGATTTAAGTTGATGGACTTCTCGGGTCATCTCCAACATCTGTCGATGAAGGTCCTTGTTTTCTCTTCGTGCGTCTTTCAGTGTATTATTCAGGACTATGCCAGGGTCCATCTCTGCAAAAAGGAAAAACAACATAAATCACAAATGTTTTAATTTATATAATGAATAGGGATTGTAATGAATATAAATATAATAAAGATTTTGGGCGTATCAATCTGGAGTCTTAAAAGGAGCTTTATGATGGCGAGTATTTTATAATGATTATAGATTTATGAAGTCAAACTAATATTAATGTATTTGGATTAACCACAATGTGAATCAAGATAGTTTCCAATCAAATGTGGTGTGAAGTGCAGGGTCGGTCTCTGGGGTCCTGACGTGACGACCATTGCTTATAGGTATGGTCCCACTCCGGTCTTTGGCTCCGTTTCTCATTCGTTTTTCTTCCGAAAAAATCTTCTTTGGTACCGACACTGTCATTGGTGAGATTGGCCGATTCGCGTATGGATCATCGAGCTCGAATGAGATGCCATACGCCGGGACATACCCATCCGTGCTCGGATCGAGCCAGCCGCGATATCTTTATTTATTTGTTTGAGATGTTGGCGAGCCCGATTTACTTCTCTGTTGGATTTCCGCCATTGAGCTTCGAGTCGGGCCAGAATATCTTCTGCCCGCCCTCGAAGTTCACGAGCCAGGTTTCGCCCGGGCTCCCGTTTGATAGCAATATATGGCCGTTCGGCGTCCTCCATGTCATCTTGTCTCTCGAATTTGGCCGTTCGTACCGGGGAGATAGAATACCCTTCATCCCACATCGCCTGTCGACATTTTGCGGCGGAGTGGGATGGGAATCTCATCGTGATACGAGATTCGTCCATCCAAAAACCTGTGAATACAAATTTATCAAATCGCTTAATAAGCTGAATTGTTCATACGATTTTAACAATTAAACAGATAATTTGTTTGTAGCAGTTATAGTGAACTGATATTCATTTTCAAGACAAATTAATTAGATCGTTGAATAAATCGTTCGCGTAGAGCTATTGGACCATGCATCAACCTATAGATGAATTAAGTTTTCGTAATGGGTCTTATCAAGTCAGTAGTCAAGGAGGTGGTTATGACGGGGAACTTGCATGTGTGTTAGTTTGTAAATTCGTTAGGATGGTTCCTGATTTCATCTCGTGAGGCCCAAAACGCGATCCATAAGTTAACTGTTCGATTGCGTTGGAAAAACCTAGTGATTTTACTGACAAGTTCAGTATGATAACAATTTTGTGTTTATTACTCTACGGAATTCCTTAAACATAGAACAGAAGTTCGACATTCTTCGCTTACATCTGGCATGTAGTGTAGTCAACTGTTGATCTAATGTTTTTTTGACAAGCGTTTAAGTAACGGTTATATGGTTAGACGTGTTGCTGGTTTCATAGCTTTTGCCTTAGTCATTAAGCTAGATATTTGCTCGATGTTCAACGAAAACAGTTGGCATGTGTCGTCAGTGAATTCCGGGGGCTGGTGAGAGCTTAATCGGGACGACTTACGTGGTTTTCATTGGTCTGCATAACATCATATTGTAATGTGGTTTCGACGCTTACATTCATTTATCATCAATCATACGTAGATAGCATTTCGTTTGTTTAAATAACAATCATAATTAGACAACTTTCATATAACAGTATGGAACATTGTCGTAATACAGTTCGAAGCATTTCGTTTGTTTAAATAATAATTAGAGGGTTTTCGTTTGAATGTGTAGAACCCTTTCACAATAAAGTTTTGATACGTTTCATTTATTCAAGAGTAATTGTAATAGTTTTGATCATTTTGGTTGCATAGGGTAGTTGGCAGGCTTAGATGACCGTTTTCTCTGATGTCGGTTGATTCAGTACATAAATATTTTGTACAATTAAAATTTGTTAAATGAAAGAAAATCTTACTTCCTTGAGCATCTGTTCTTCGCTCTAGCCGGATTTCGTCTGCATCCTGGTAACGCTCGTGGTGGCCTCTGGATCGTAGTTCATTGGGTCGGTTGCTATTCATACTAATTACGACAAAAATTGTGCATAAATCATCTGATCGCTTCTTTTATAGTTTGTTCGGTTGAGTGTGCCTATCGCCTGCTTTTCCTCACCGCTATCTGACGGTGTGTCTCCATTTTCTCACTTGTCGTGTACTCGCCTGTGGTGTGTGTTGACAGATGTCAATTGCCACGTTGCTATTTTCCTTTCCCGTTTGTCAGCAAGTGGTTGTGCCGTGCCACGTTGGTCATATCGTTATAATCATATTGATTCATATTTGTTCTTCCTTCCATTTAATGAACCATCTGTTACTACTTTATTGATCATTGTCAAAATTACGATTTTTATCAGAAACGAAATTTAGTTAGAATTCTTTGCTGATTGCCTTATTTTAATTATAATTATTTTCAGGGTTCAATGGGGTTGAATTGGAGGCCTGATGAGTGTATCTACCCCCGTGGATGTCAATCTACTACTATTTCTCGTCCTTGTGAATATTGGTCAGGGATTACGTTAACTCCGATTGATATCATCATATTTTAGGTACGTATCTCGCCTTATCATCTATGATTTATGTAATGAATTCAATAACTCGTGGGTGTCAAGAGCTTATTAACTGAGGTCGTTCTCTACGATCTATAATTCGATTTCCTCGAGTATCGCCTGAATTTTCCGTGGATTCGATTAACGTTCGGTGATGATCTTATTTTGTGCATGAATCTACTATGTGGAACTGTCAATAAAACTTTTGATAATTTTACAAGTTGTTATGGCGTGTTATTCTATTGTTTTATTTTGAATTTGAAATTATTCATAATAAAACTTTAATTGAATATTATAAAAATAATTTTTAATGAAATTAAAAATCAATTTATTGGCTTTTTAGAACGCCAGTGACATAATAATGCCATTTTCTTGAAGAATTTTCGATGTTACTCATTGCGCATACTTTTACCACACCAGCGACTTTTTAAACGGAACTCCCATCTTAACAAGTAGATCATAAGATGCTGGTGGAACAGATCCCATAGAACCGATTATACAAGTAAAGATTTCAACAGTAAAGCTAGGTTTGGCAGCCTGTATTTGTTTTTTTAAAGAATCATTTTTTGCCAAATTTTCCTTATTCACAGTTTTAAACGTGACCAAAGAATCAAAAGGACATTTAATATCAACCATAAGAATCTTCCTTTTCACATTATTAGTTATGATCAAATCAACTCGTTGTTTAGAGTTTGATGCCAAGGAGCAAGTGTGGTCCACAACAACAATCAGTGAAGGATTTTTCAAATGATGAACTATTTGTTGAAGGCAATCGTTGTGACCATTAAGTGCAAGAGTAAGATGAACCTTGCAATTTTGCAAAACATGTGGCAACGTTTCATCTTGGTTATGACAACACCTGCACAATCTATTCTCACCTTTTATATAGGGTTTTGCAAAATTAGCAAATATGTTTGTTGGGGCACGATGAATAAACTTCCAAGGATCCTCTCGTAATTCTCCTTTAAATATTGCTCTATTAATATTAGGGGACAGAAAAAATGTTGATGAATTACTAATGTTACTAATGGGACTTTCGAAACCAAATGACGATCGACGTCAGTCAATATTATTGTTCTTTTCAAAGCTGTTGTCAGGCGAAGAATTTATCGACACAAACCCAATATTTAGCCAAAATATCTCACTTTAAAATTGATATATTACCGATAACTTTCATTAAAAACCCTATATTTATCTGCACATACTCAATATTGAGCCATAATTTATCCCCTAAAATTGATATATACTGATAATTTTCATGTAATATCTAACATTAAATGAATATTTCTACTCAATATTTACCCTAGATTAATTTCTTTTAACACTGTAAAATATTGAAATTACTCATACTGATATCCAAATAATTATTACGTCATAATTGATCGATTAAATTTCTCACTGAATATTTCTCCTATTAATTTACTACATCTAAACTCGAAATTCCAACTTGTAAAGCATACTAGAATTAATAAAAAACCCAATCTAAAGTGATAAATCTAACCTCTCCATTATATCTAAAACTCTGAAATATTCTTACGTTGAAATACTCTCTCTAAAATTGATACGTTTCCCTTAAAAGTTTACATCAAATTCACAATAAATTCTTTAGTAACATCAATTGACATTCGATTAGATATAAAATTCATTAAAACTATATCGAGCATCCTAAATTTAAACTAAAATATTTAACAGGCTCTATATTATACTAAGTGGACATACATGATAAATTAATATACTAGCTATTATTCAATACCTTATTACAAGTTTTAGTCTAATTAAACACAATTTCCATATTGATAAAAGACAAATAAATAGAACCAATTTAACGATGTATGCGATAAAAATATTTAATCGAATATCAAAAGTTGATAACTAACTCTCAAAATAAACAAAGACGTAGCATTTTCAAATTGAATACTAAAATTAATTAATTCTAAAATATAATTTTTTAATAGTTTTAATGTCCAAAATTTTGGTTCATTTAAAATTATTTAAAATCTCTATAGTTCTTCTCAATTATTGTTATTAACCTAGATCAATAACATTTCTTATAATATAAGTAGTTTAAATGAAGTTGGGATTAATTTTAAGTCAGATTGTTTAGTATATCTAATCTTCACTCTAATTTTTAAAAATAATCGACGTGACTTCATATGCTACAGCTTGAAACATATGGTAAGTGTCGGATTTTAACAAAATTTTATGTTTTTTAAGTTGAATACTAGTATTATTATTGATTTTAATTTATTTTAATGATCAATTGATCATTTAGATAATCTTTTAGTATTCTAGTAATCTATACTAAAAAATATATGTTAATATTCTTAATATATTTTGTGTTGTTTATTAAAATTTCAAGTAATTTATGTAAATAATTTATTGTGAAGGTTTAATTAGTTTCAAATTTAAAAATTGCGGTAAATAATATTTAAAATTTGTGATACAAGCCTATTAAAACAATAAAAATATTCAATTATTCTACCTAATTACATTATTTAATAAAATATTGTTTTAGAAAGAAATTGTGTTTTGTTGAAAAGAACCATTCCAAGAACCTTGTGTGTAATATTTTAGTTAAAATTTAGGATGCTCGATATAGTTTTAATGAATTTTATATCTAATCGAATGTCAATTGATAAACATTGTTGAAGTAATCTTTATAAGAAAACTTTAGAGTAATGAATTATGGTTATTGTAGCGTTTTACAATGCATGTAATTTGATTCGGATAAGTTTTAAATGAAATAAGTTAATTTATCGGTGATTAGCAACAAGTTCAACATGATAATGATTTTGAATGACTTCGGTTTTCTTGATTTATATAAAAAGATTAATGAAATTATGTTCGATTGAATAGTATGATTTCCTATTGACTAATCAATGCGGTACCAATAATATTTAGAAAATAATTTGAACATTAAAATTTGAGTTAATTTGAGTCGTTGTCATTGGTAATAAATAGAATTAACCAATTAAAATCAAGTATTCTATAATTTCATTTTCAAATTATTATTTTCATGAAAAACTAATGATTTTAATTCATAAATTTATTAGTATTTTCAACAACCGGTTTTAGTTAAATAATAAGTTTATTGAAATTTCAATATGGTTTGTACGTTTTCAAATTATTTTCAAGAAAAATTACAATAAATATATCGATAAATCTATTCAACTTTTCATCTATTTTTAGTTTAATAATAGTTTTATTGAAAAATAGTTTGTACGTTTTCAAATTATTTTCAAGAAAACTGTAATAGTTTTAATATATTGATAAATTTATTAGTATTTTGAACATGAGTTTAGTGATTAAATGTATCGAAAAATAGTGTCGTTGTCAATATCAAAAGTAACAGCCAGTCAAAATCAAGTATTTGGTTTCTACTTTTTCAAAATTAATTTCAAGAAAAGTTATTGAAATATGGTTTTTATGTTGTTTCAAGAATAACTTTCTATTGAAAAATAAGTTCAGTCAATAATATTCCAATTAATATTTCTAATTAACAATTGCATTTAATCAATCAATAATTTCACGAGTTTATTTACATCGACGATTAACAAATTTATATACTTATTAATCTAATTATTAATCTTATTAATCTAATTTAATATTTTTAAATTAAAATATAATAAATTTATTCATATTTTCAAACCATTAAAATCTTTAACAGGTACTTAAAAATTGTCAACGATTTTTAAATATATGTGTGTTTTTTACCAATTAAGCAACTACTCTTTATTAAAGACATGTGTTATAATATACTTGGTATTTAGTAATTTTTGGTATACATAAGGTTATAATAGTTCAAACTTTTAATCACATAGGGTTAAAGTTATTACCTCTTTTATCCTTTAGAGTTAAAATTATTAAATATTTCATTACTTTGGGTTAAAATTGTTACTTCTTTCATTACTTAGGGTTAAAGTTATTACCGTTTTCTTCAAATAGGGTTAAAATTCTAAATCTTTTAGATAACTTTGTAACAAATCATGTAATAGTTTATCCATAAATGTATCGAAAAGTATTATAATATACATAGTTTGAATCATGGAGTATTGAAATATTTATTAGACCTGGTGAATTTTTAATGGTGTTTTAATCAATTTTGGTTGCATAAAGCTTTAATGTCCAAAATTATTGGTTAATTAGCATGTTGTTAATGAATGTAAATCTAATTTTACACTTTTTGGTATAAACATTAAAAATGATGAGTTTTAATTAGTATTTAGATATTTTCAAAGCTCTTATTAAAAACCAAAGTTTATTTAAGATAGCATTAGTATCCACTTGACTGATATTGACAATGTTTACTAAATACTTGTTTGTAATAAATTTACGTGTGAAAAAGTTTTTTGTCTTTTTTATTGTTGTGAAAGTTAAATTGTTAATATCAATAGCGTTATTATTACCATAATTTTGTTAGCATTAATTAATCCAGTATGCATGAATTTTTAAAAAATATTGATATAAAACTCATGGATCGATTATTCTTTATCAATTTATGTAGTGAGTTCAGTGACTTTCATTTGTAAACCCAGTGACTTATTTTCATAAAAACACTAAATCTAAAATAGTTGTTACAACGAATTTAGTTGGTGGTATCGCTAATAATTTATAGAGTAGGATGAACTTGAATGATTTTGTAAATTAAGTACTCTTTTACTTGCAATTGTTTCAGATAATCTTTTGGACACTTTGAATTATGATTCTAGTCATCGTTTGTATTCAAGAAAACTTGACTCAGTAATAGGTAAATTCAAAGATGAGAGTAAGGGACTTGTATATAAGGAATGGGTTTTCTTACGACCAAAATGCTATAGTCTTTTAGTTGGAACTGAAAGTAATACAGCAAAGGGAATTACTTTAGAAGGAACTGAAATAAATCATCTTTCTTATCTTGATTGTTATAGAAACGAAACAATTTTTTCTGTTCCTAAACGCGAATAGGGACGAGAAATCATCAGTTCTTTACTTTTAAAAATTGTAAAATTGCTTTAAGTAACAACGATGATAAACGTCAATGGGTAGGTTAAAACAAAAGTTTTTCATTCGGACATTATTTAGGTATCAATGCCACTGATGTGGAAGATTAAAACCGAAGAAGCTTTTATTTAAATAAATGTTGCCTTTAAAATGTGTTTGTCTTTTTATTCTATTGTTATGTAATTATTATTATTATTATTATTATTATTATTATTATTATTATTATTATTATTATTATTATTATTATTATTATTATTATTATTATTATTATTATTATTATTATTATTATTATTATTATTATTATTATTATTATTATTATTATCAAGCATAAAATATGAAATGGAATTCGAGGACGAATTCTAATTAAAGGGGAGATATGTTGGGGTTATAATAAAACATGAATAAAAATAATAAAATTTTAAAATTATCAAAATCGATTAAAATTAATTACAATTTTGAAAAAGTAAAAGTCAATATGTTTTTCGTGGGAAAAAGTGCTAACCCGTGGCAAATTTGATTTTGAAGCGAATAAAATACTATTAGATTGAGATAAGGTATATTGAAGGGTCAGTAGCCCAATAACAAATTAATTAATTAATTCAATTATTTACCGATGAACCCATTAATCAAGGGTCCTTAGCTGAACGTCAGCTTAATGGGTTTCCCGGCATTAGTAAAATTGACAATAAATTGTCCAAACTGGAAAAATTGTTTCCAAATTAATCGGAACCCAAAAATTATAAAAGGAACTGACAACAAAATAAGTTGCCAGTTGATCGAAGAGAGAATCTAACGAGTTGGAGAAACGAGTTAAAAGCAGTAAACAGATAAAAAAGTTAATCAGATTGCAGTGACTTATTTCGTGATACCCTTAGGTTGTGTACGAGAAGTAAACAATTGTATATCGTGGTGAATATTTGTCAATAACGATTTCTTTGTTGGGATTTTGTCCTACTGATTATTGAACACGATGAGTCGGATCGAGAGACCTATTCATCTACGAATATCCCCACATCTTTTATTAATGATATCGATGATATCGATGATATCATTGATGATATTTTAAAATCCAAAGTTTTTATTTTTATTTCAAGACCAACATGATCTCGGTACTTCCGCGGCAAATTTCTATATAATAAAAAATAACTGATGAAATGGTGAAAAGTATATAATAAAAATTGAAGTATAAAAATATTTGATCAAATCAAACATATTCCGAAACATGTAATGTTTATATCCACAAGAAATATGAATATAGGCGTGTTGAAACTAAAAAACATTTATGAAAAATTAAAAGAGAAGGAAGAGATATAAGATCCATGATGTTCAAAGGAGGAGATTTGTAACAATTAAGTTCTAAATTACCTGATTTTTCCTGGATTAAATATCCCGGAGAACATCATCTCTTAAAATATAATTATTTGGGTCAACTGGGCTCAAATGTGTTTTAAAAAACATGCTAGTGTTTGCTAAATTCACATTAAAATGTCTTAAAGTGTGTAAGATAAAATTAAATATTTTATGAATTTAGTAAATGCAACACCTTCACATTGAGGGAAATTTAATAAAGAAATTCGGGTAATGACCGATCCTTATGGTAAAAAAGATCAAGAATATATGGACAATCCGCAACACGACTCCTAAGTTTGTTATGATTAGAATATGTAGATTGATCAGAGACTAAATGTTGGTGGGGATAAAAAGTTTAATCAACTTTGATGACTCCTTAAGATATAGTCCGGCTCTCTTGGAAACTTGAGAGATGTTCCACAAGAAACAAATCTAAATATTCGACTTAATGAAAATGATAATCCTAGATCTGGAGAATAACCAATAAATCGAGTTGATGCAGCGCCTCTAAAATAGTACATAGCTTATTAACAAGAAGATATAAGAGAAAGACAAAAAGCAGAAATTGATTTGATTCAAGACCTTAATGAAATTGAAGACCCAACATTCGGAGAAAGATTTGCACTGTGTATTGCAAAAGGAGCAATGAAAGTAAAAATCATGTTAGGAGGAGAAATGCCTTAAATAAATCAAAATAAAACTACTCTAGCGAATGAACTACATAAAGAATATCGAAATAATAAAAAATATTTAAAAATCAAAGTCTTTGATAAAGATGATATTTGGTGTGTGAATTTAATCGAAACTATAAATTCAAAGAATAATAAGAATTATAGATACATTTTGACTATTATTGATTTATACACTAGATATGCTTGGGCTATTCCATTATTAGATAAAAAAGCGAAACAATTAACCAAGGTTTTGAAAATTTGTTTATATCTAATACGAATAGAATTCCTAATAAATTATACGTTGATGATGGTAAAGAATTCTACAATAAATTATTCCTTGAGTTTTTAGAGGAAAATGATATAAAAATCTATTCGACATTTAGTCAACCAGATGAAAGAACACAAGGTCCATCACATAATCCTATTATTGAACGATTAAAACACTTAAAAACCTAACGTACAAAACATTTACAAACGAGGAAATAGACAGTAGTTTCTAGTAGTAGTCTAGTTTCTTTTTATAATAATAAAATTCACCGAATGATAAAAACAACTCCAACAGAAGCAAGTAATGATCCAAATTCAATTCGAGAAATTACATTTGAAAATAAAATTGCAAATAACCATTTAATTGAAAAAAAAATTTTAATATTGGAGATCGATTAAGAATATTCAAATGGAAGAATAAATTTGAGAAAGGAATAAAAAATATTATGGAGTAAAGAAATATTCGTAATAAAAAAAATCTACAATACAAAACCTGTACCAAAGGGAGCTCCAGAGAACTAGTTTTTAATTTTTATCAACTCCAGGTTTTTTTAATAGGATTTGTAGAGTTTATATCTTTTAATTTATCTCTTAACAAATTAAATTATTCCAATCATGGTCGGAAATACCGCAAGGTAATTTAGTTACTTCAATTAAATCATTTAATTCTTTCTTATGCACAATCAACGGCCATGAATTATTTAAATCTCTCCTTTTCTCACCATAAAACATTATTATTATTTTATTTTATTACTTATGTTTCAAGAAATATTTAAAAATAAAAACCTTATAGTTATACGATTTAATAATATTTTTCGAAAAATATTTTTAGGTCTAATAAAACCTCTAAAACTACCCATCGTATCTAACACAATTTCTCTAAAATCCCAATATTTTTTCTCAGAAATAATACCGGGCAACTCAGAATAAGAATCAATAAACTCGTGCATCATTTTCTTGTGTTCCTCTAAACGTATATTACATGCAAGCATCCTATCACATATTTTTTCTAATCGAATTATTCTAGGATCCATTTTATTTTAATTTTGTTACTTATGTTTTATGAGATGTTTTCTCAGGTTTTGTCTTTATAGCTCTAAGAAATAAACTCCTATCAGCCTCTGGTTTTATAGCTGTTAATAAAGTATCGATCAATCCTTCTCCATACTCGCTATCATCTTGTAAATTTTCATCCCTATCTTCATAGTCACTATTATAATATATTTTCCCACCTTTCGGATGATTGAAAATTCCATTCCCTGAAATTCTTTTCCTTTTTATTTTCAAAATCGAATTAAATAACCATTTTATAGGATTCAAAAATGGCCATTGATGAAGATGATTTCCAATCAAAACTAAAATTCATTGTTGATTCCAATAAACCCAAATCTGTTAAATACAAAGGTAAGAAAGTATTTGTCACAAAAGAAAAAAAGGAAATAAAAGATTAAGAATTCTTCCTAAAAGTTTAATTTTCGGAGGCTTAACTGCAGCTGCAGGAACCTCTGCGGGAGTCACAGCTGCAGTCAAAAATGTTAAAGAATCCCAAAAACATGATGAGGAAAAGGAAAAAGTAAAAGCAGAAACTGAATTCACTAAATCCAAAAATAACACCATTGACAACCGTAGAACCAATGGTGCGGGAAGTGTTTTAGATAAAACACAATCGAAAGCCCTCACGAAATATTTGCGAAGTGTTTCGGGAAATGGAATATTAAATGATCTTTTGAAAGTGATCAGGAAAAGCTCCATTGATGTAGTAAAAGCCAGGAGTGCAATATTCTTAAATTCTCATGATATAAAATGAATGATATTCTCCATATTTGGAATGATAACCTGAAGAAATTTAATCATAATGTTGGGCCAGCACACAAATAACCTTGAGAATTGTTTACATGCATCGGTAATACAGCACGAAAACCCAGCACCAAGATAACTTAAAATACAATATACAACACCAACTAAACACTTTAAAATCTGAGAGAATATAAATAAATATAAAATTAAAAACATAAAAGTAAAATAAAATAAATACAAAATGCATCAAGAACCGCACGAAATCTACATAAAAAATAACATAATAACAAGAAAATTTGACCGTAAAATGACCATTTATATAAAAGTAAAAATTAATGAATTAAATGAATAAAAATAAAATATTTTTGGCTGAATAAATTTAATTAAAAATGTTAAAAATAAATTACCAATTTAAATTAAGAGATAAATAAAAATTTAATTTAGATAACAAAAATAATTTCAAGGTCGAATTTTGTTTAATCGCAATAAAATTAACACGCAAGGTTAAGGCCAAATGATAGGTATATATTTTGATGTGTTTTAACAAATTTTCAGTCTTAATTTTCAGAGAAAAAAATTTCAATCTAACCTGAGTTAGTGTGCGTTGCAACTGAGAGCCGTGCTTCCAGGCAATTAACACTAGTAAGTGTTTTGCCTGAACACGACAACTCTCAGTTGCTATACAGTGGTGTGAAGCGATATAAACGATTGCCTGAGGAATTTTCGACAAATTATGAAAATATATGCACGAATGTGGATTAACTTATTGATCAATTGTGAAGAAATATGAGTGAATACTGCATGAATTTCTTGACAAAATTTGATTAACTGCATTGGGATGAAGCAATGAACAATGATGATGCCAATAGACGTCCGATTACTATGAACTATTTCATGTCAAATAAACCGTACTATGCTCGAAACTTTTACTCAACTGAATATGGTAAACTTTAATTATTATTCCTTTTTCGGCCCACAGCCAAAACATATTGCAAGACAAAAAAATATCAACACCCAGAAACCCACCATATAAATTTGGGGGCTCAGTCGGGATGAAAGCTTCGTTATTTGGAAAGATCAACACAGCAAAGTTAAGAAATAACAGAGAGTTTGTCAGTTCATCCTCAGCCGGTAATGAAATGATTTGTTTAGCCAAACAACCAAAGTAGACCGAAACAAGAATCTATTATCAAGTAGAAAATGTCGAACAAGAATGGAACTTAATAAAGAACGATAAAAAACGATTAACCCGACTATAAAATGAGAAAATATATTAATGAAACCATATGAAACAAATTTGGGGCTCAGCAAAAAGCTTCGTTATTTGGAAAGATCAGAATCATCCAGTTTAGAAATAACAGCGAGTTTGTCAGTACACCCTCAGCCGAGATAAAATGATTTTGTTGGCAAAACAAACAAAGAAAACTGAAATAAGAATCTGATATTCAAACAAAGAAAATGTCGGACGACATTTTGTCGATGATGAACTAAGGAATGGAACTTAACAACAAACGATGGAAAACAATCGACTTATCCACGATGAGAAAACAGTTCGATGAAACAAATTGTTCGCCCACCAAATACAAATTTGGGGCTTAGCTTCGTTATTAAGAAGAATCAAAACAATAAAGTTAAAAAACAATAGAAAGTGACCAGAGGATACAAGATGCAAAATTCGAGTTATTAAACAGAAAATGTCGCGACAACATTTTTCCAAAGAATAGAGCTTAATAGCAAACGATGGAAAACGATCAAATTGGCTACAAAATAAGAAAACAGTGCAGTGAAATAAAGTATTAGACCCCACATACAAATCTGGTGGCAATAAGAAAAGAGAGATTAGCGGAAAGTTATGGAAAACGATGGATTTGTCTACAAAACGAAATGAAGCAAGTGACTCGACAAGTACAAAGTTGAGGACTTAGCAATGAACAAAGGGAACAATATACAAATTTCTGTTAGAAACAATAACAAGTAAGGAAACGTCGAGACGACATTTCAGACAATTGCAGGAAAAAATAAATTAGAAGGAAATAAAACAAAAACTATGAAAAACGACCAACTTATCTACATTGAAAGCAAACTAACGAGTGAAAGGAATACAGAGATAAGAGACTAGTGCGAAATAAGAATCGAAAAACTATGTTTGATCATCTGAAGCTGAGATCTAATGATTTTTTTTACAACGGAAAACAAATAACAAGGAAAATTAAGAAACTTCAAATATTCTCGAGGGCACGCTCAACTTAGCATGAATGACGGTTCTAGATGGAAACAAATAACGATCAAAAACAATAAATGTTGGGACGGAATTGCACTGAAACGCAGACAGATAACAACTGGAAAATACTGAAAGAAACTTTGGAAAACGACCGGTTTGTCAACATGGAAAAAAGACACTCACAGTAGGTAATGGAAATCATCGTGTAAATATCATCCAAAACAGTAGAAGTAAGAATAAAAATATAAAAAATAGATAAATAAATAAAATAAAAATAATAAAAACAGGGAAAAGGTGGAAATCACGATTAGAAAAGGGGAAACCACAAAAATGCGGGTCGTCTAAGAGTTCGTAAAACATTGGAAAACTAGAAATTACCGGATTAAAATTGTTTGAAATAAGACGTGATCACCAAGTCAGTTAAAATAATTTTAAACGAAATAAACGATTAATTGAAAGTAATTAAATTAAAGATCAAAATATTAACGGAAAAGGTTGCAACGATTTCGAACCCCTACTCCTATAAGCTGAGAAATTGTAGCGGAAATAACGAACGATCGATTGTGCGAATTACAAAAGACATGAGGCCAATCAAAGCCAAATTAGATACTAAACGAGAAACAGATAATCGATTAAGTTAGAGAAATTAACGAAAAGATAATCCAGATGATGGAAAAACTTAGGCGTGGATAAAAGGAAATGTTCTGTTGTAAATGAAATGAATAGGTAGCAATAAACGTAGATATATAGAATGATGATGCTTGTCACAAATGAAAATAAAGGATTGGAAGTAATAATGAATTATGAAAATAATAGCCAGATACCAGAGGAAAATAATGATTTAAAACGAGTACTATGAGTTGAGATTAATAATAATAATAATAAATGAGACAACAATAGCAACCGAAAAGTGTAAAACATACGGAAAAAGCCGAACACTTCATGAAAGCCGTTAAATAAATTCTGAGTGGACAAGTAAAACACAACTTAAACAGTGGAAGCTGAAAAATCACACATAAGGTACGGTAAAAGTTTCGATGCATCTCATTTTTTTTGTTAGTGTATTTTGTAATGTTATTTATATTATATTATATGGAAATAATACTGGAAAGTAAGATTTAAAACCGAGCTATCATAACGATAGTACGCTTATTCCGATGGGAAACCCTGATCAACCCGAGGAGAGGAAGGTAGTAGGATCCGTCGCAAATGTTGGGGAGTTTCTGGCGAGAGATTGATCACCTCTCTGGGGAACAAACCAACGCGATTACTACAATTTTTGAATTGGGAAAGTGAGGGGGAAACCGAAAATAAAAATAAAAATTGAAAAATGCGCATTATTTAGGAGCAGAAGGTGAGAGAAAATGCGCATGATTTAGACGTGAAAGAATTAAAAGTATTGTAAAGGTACCTAGAGACAATTTTTCCCTAGCTGGTGGTGAGGCAACAGAGAACAGCTACGGACTGTCGAGTTCAGGATGTTACCAGCCAAGGGACTGGTAGCGCTGGACCGTTCGATACACAACCCGGATACCACACCGAGTATCGAACGAATTTTTTTTGCTGCGCAGGGACTTGATACAACAACCCGGATCCCACACCGAGTATCGAGGCCCAAGCGGTAGGTGAGATGTGAACTAACCGGTAAATGGTTCATACTCGAAAGGCCTACTAAGGTTAGAATTCACCCAGCCAAGTAGAGCTGGACCTCTGACGGGAGCGGGCGGATAGTAGACGAAGAATTATCGCACCCCTAGATCGCTTCTTTTTCTTTTCATTATTCGGGAAATCAAGTAAAGTGTTTTTGGAACTTGGTTAAACGTCTAGGCATGTCCATTCTTTTATATTCTCCGAGGTACACAACCCGGATCCCATACCGAGTACTGAGGGAATGTTTTTTTAGTTTTCCCAGCATGAGTTCGGTACAATAACCCGGATCCCTTACCGAGTACCGGATATCCGAGTGGCGGTGAGGTAAGCGTAACCGGACAAATGCGCTGCCAACAGACGACCATGGATTGAGCGTCAGTGTGAGGCCTCAAACTTGTTCACCAAACCAGTCACCCAACAGACACTGACAAAAACTGAACCCCGATTAGATATTAAGGCCATAGAGTGCCAGATGAAATAAGATTAGATATTAAAGGCCATAGAATGCCAGATGAGATATGATTATTAATAGATATTAAAGGCCATAGAATGCCAGATAAGATACGATTATGATTAGATATTAAAGGCCACAGAGTGCCAGATGAGATACAATTATGATTAGATATTAAGGCCATAGAGTGCCAGTTGAAATAAGATTAGATATTAAGGCCATAGAGTGCCAGTTGAAATAAGATTAGATATTAAGGCCATAGAGTGCCGGTTGAAATGAGATTAGAGATTAAAGTCCACAGAGTGCCAATTAGAAATAAGATGACAAAGGCCCCAGAGAGCCAACGGAATGATAAGGCCATAGAGCGACTAAGGATTAAGCAAACGATTTTTAGATCAGGGAGACTTAAGAAAAATTATTAACAGATTGAATGATAGTATGATTGCAGTGATTTTATTTGATAAAGTATAGATAATTGATGCGACTACATAGATAATTGGTAAGACAATATAAATAAATAATACGAGATTAATACGAGGATGATAGATAATTGATACGAGAAATAGATAATTTAAAATAGATTTAAAATGAAGGGAGATGAATCAAAAGGAAAACGATCACAGCGAATAAAGTTTAAGGAAAAAGACATGAGGATTTAAATAAAAAGGCTCATAGGGCAACAGCGGATAAAGTTTAAGATAAAAGACGAGAGTAGTTAAGTAAAAAGGCCCATAGTGAATAGAGATTAAGAAACATTTTTGGACCACTGATAAAGAGATAAAGGAGAATAGTTAACGAGACGATTATTGATATGATGGTGATGATTTATTTGATTAACATAGTTAATTGATACGGCAATATAGATAATTGATGCCACTATAAGGATAATTTAGACGAAGCAAATAGATACTTGATACGAGTTATAGATAATTTAAAATAAACTTAAAATGAAAAGACAAAAATTAAAAAGATAAAGAAGTTGACGCAGCGAAAAGAATTAAAATAAGGAGAAGCAATGAGAATAATACGATAAAATTAATGCGGAAATTTATGTAGAATAATATGTACTAGAGGTGTTATTTATTTTTAGATAATTGACAAGGAATAAAGAGATCAAGTAAACCAAAGGAATAAAGAGATCAAGTAAACGACGAATAATAGAGTCGATAAACTAGAGATAGAATCAAGAAAACGAGTTACGAGAAACCGAAATCAAGGAAACCATTGAGTAGAGAAACTGAAAATATACCAAAACAAACAGAGAACAAGGATAATGAAAATAGACCATTTCATTGGAATTCAAAGAGAGTGAAAAGCAGCAACAGATAGAAAACTTAATACAGTAGAGACAGTAGAACTAATGATTACAACAAGATTAGAAAGTTTGGAAACAGAAATCGAAAAATATGATAAATCAAATGAAAAGTTAATCAACAAAGGAAACCACGTCAAATTACCAGAACCAAAAATTGCAATGCGGTTGAAAACAAGTACAAGTAAAGAGACGAAAAAACTTCGAGAGGAAATTAACCAAGAGTTGCCAAGCAAAAATACGGATGAAACAGAACTATATTTGAGAGAACTAACAATGCGATGAGGAAGCAAGAACCAATATATTCTAGTTTAAAGATGAATATACAGGAGATGCATTCAGAAAGAAAATGCAACGAAGAAGATTTAAACGACAAAAAGGAAACTGGAAATTTGGAAAGGAAAACATTTGAAACAAAAGAAGCTGAAACCTGGAAAACGGAAATCATACGAGAACGGAAAATATTAACCACAATGGAAGAAAGAGTCGAAAGAGAAAATGATCAAACCGAGGTAAACAATCAAGTATCAGAACCAATAAAAGTAGTAATGGAAACAATGAGCCGAACGAAAGAAATTTATTCGCAAACAAATCAATATATAAAAAAGCCATCACGAATTTGCGATATGCCAGTTAAGAGGATTCAAGACAGTAGAAGTAAATTTATAAATTGTAATAATTATTTCAGGATTAACAACGCGAGCTACAATCAAGTATGTAATATCTGTTCAAAAGAAGGATGCCGACCTGACCGAGATTATCAACTAAAGAATTGCCAAGGATGTGATAGAAGAGTTTGCACAAAAAGTATCAACAGACAATCAATAGTAAAGAACTCTACACGAAACGTATGAGAAGAAATGATAATCTGTTTTAATTGCGATCAAACTGGTCATATGTCAAAGAATTGTCGAATGAGAACAATACAAAGTCAACAAAAACCATACCAATTCAAGAAAAGTTCACAAAATAACCCAGCACAAGAGATTAGATGTTTAAGAAATATGACGACAATGAAGACAACCACAAGATTCGACTATAGAACCTGTTACAACTGTCACCTAAACGGACATATAGCTGAAAATTATACAATAGAGAGAAAATCGAGACAACCGAAACCAAGCAATTATAGCCAAAGTACACAAAACAATCAAATACAAGAAATTGAGAAATGAGGAGGTATGATTCAACGAATAGCCACAGATAATCAAATACAACGAAGTAATACAAGGAGAAACATGAATGATGTTAGAAGCAGCATGATATTGGTGATGAGAAGGAAGATATCGGTAATAAGCCCATATATACAACCTACTATCCCTTACAAAGAAGTCGAAAAACCCCACAATCAATCAATCAATGCAAAAATTACCTGTAGCAAATATGTCGAGATATGCAGAAACCCAAAGGATACAAATTACGAACTGATCAACTTCTAAAATACCTAATGCCCAAAAGATTAAAACAAGAAAAGTAAATAAACTAATAATCAAAGTGAACGAAGCCCAAACTTAGACAGATCGTTCAAACCCTTAGAACTCTAGAAAATCAAATCCAAAAGTCAATAGAAAAGGAAACACCCATCAAGGAAATCATATTCAAATAATCATGGATGCTCTTTAGAAACCCTACAAAACAACAGAAAAGAACCGAAAATCAAGAACAAATAGCGCAAATCGATAACCAAAAAGAAGTAACCCAAACCAACCTCAAACAATAATGAATAATCCCAAACCGATCAATTATCATCAAACAATCGAGACAAGATAATATGATAACGAGTCATCTATCCACAGAACCCAGTTTAACTTCACCCAGTTTGAAGATGCTAAAAAGTCAACAACCATAAACAAGAATATCTATTCACAACCCAAAACCCCAAATACACCATCAAAAAAGGAGTCTTGAACGAAACACTCTTTCTATTCTTATCTGAGATTCACTAAGACTGCCAATCTTCCCAACAATCTGTATCTAATCAGTCCTATATCAAATAAAGTCAATTCTCCAGACTAAACAAAGTCTCAAAGCTAAACTGCACAACAGATATAGATTCGTCAAAATCAGAACCTGCTTAAGAAAGATTTCAATCAGAAAACAAAGAAAACCAAGACGTTAGTGAAATGAATATCTAAGTGGCAGAATATTGAACTCATGATTAACAATGAACTAATAATCCTTAGACTATTAACTATTCTTTATATGTGATCATAACCGGACTGTATGTCCTCTTTCACTTTATCTTGTATTCTATATATTGATGTATACTGTATGATTTTTTTTTGCATGTGGGTTTTGAGGTCACGACCCGGTACCTCGTAGACCCAATTGAATGGAAAACGTAAACTCTGTTTAGTTCATAGCTTGAATCTTTTAGAAATTGCGGGTCGCAATTTTACGGGCCCCGGAGTGTTTTATGTTGGGTCAGCACACAAATAACCTTGAGAATTGTTTACATGCATCGGTAATACAGCACGAAAACCCAGCACCAAGATAACTTAAAATACAATATACAACACCAACTAAACAATTTAAAATCTGAGAGAATATAAATAAATATAAAATTAAAAACATAAAAGTAAAATAAAATAAATACAAAATGCATCAAGAACCGCACGAAATCTACATAAAAAATAACATAATAACAAGAAAATTTGACCGTAAAATGACCATTTATATAAAAGTAAAAATTAATGAATTAAATGAATAAAAATAAAATATTTTTGGCTGAATAAATTTAATTAAAATGTTAAAAATAAATTACCAATTTAAATTAAGAGATAAATAAAAATTTAATTTAGATAACAAAAATAATTTCAAGGTCGAATTTTGTTTAATCGCAATAAAATTAACACGCAAGGTTAAGGCCAAATGATAGGTATATATTTTGATGTGTTTTGACAAATTTTCAGTCTTAATTTTCAGAGAAAAAAATTTCAATCTAACCTGAGTTAGTGTGCGTTGCAACTGAGAGCCGTGCTTCCAGGCAATTAACACTAGTAAGTGTTTTGCCTGAACACGACAACTCTCAGTTGCTATACAGTGGTGTGAAGCGATATAAACGATTGCCTGAGGAATTTTCGACAAATTATGAAAATATATGCACGAATGTGGATTAACTTATTGATCAATTGTGAAGAAATATGAGTGAATACTGCATGAATTTCTTGACAAAATTTGATTAACTGCATTGGGATGAAGCAATGAACAATGATGATGCCAATAGACGTCCGATTAATATGAACTATTTCATGTCAAATAAACCGTACTATGCTCGAAACTTTTACTCAACTGAATATGGTAAACTTTAATTATTATTCCTTTTTCGGCCCACAGCCAAAACATATTGCAAGACAGAAAAATATCAACACCCAGAAACCCACCAATAATCCCATTCACCCAAACTCATTTCGAATGTTGATTGTTGGATAAAGCAAATGAATTATGGAATGAAAATATTATCACCAAGAATAAGTCATTCAGTTTCTTGATGAATCAAAGACAATTATTAGATCCCGCAAATCCTCGTACTGCTTAAATACATAGTTTCGTATTGTATTTAAATACAGAAGCATATAGTATAAGAAAAAGCCAACCGATCCTGGAGGAAATCTTTAATACTTGAAGTAGATAAGATCGAAAGGAAATTAATTTTTGAGGATGTTACATTTATTATTACATGTGAAGAAAACAAGTTTATATTTTCAATTCACTAACCTCCAACAAATATGAAATAACCAAAAATCTTAAAATATGCATTGAAGGCAATGCTTTTGGGACTGGAAGAGTTAAGGAGGAAATATAAAAAGAAAATCTAATTATAGATGACATTTTATGACGTTCCGCACCCAAAAAAATTACCAAAGACATCCGTACGCTGCATAAATTAATGTTTGTAAGTTCTTCGGAGTCGATCCGCAATTAGGAATGATGGACTTTAAGAATATGATGTGAATATTACAATAGATATGGAAAAACATAACGATTTCAAAGGGAAATGCTATTGCGTTATTTTGACTGAGAAACAAGTTCAAATCCAATTGAAAAGCGGGAAGATAACCAATGTCTATTAATCAAATAATGAATAAAGAAAAAAAGGAAATCGTAAAGCAATTCGAGAAACTCGCGAATATTCTATCGACAAAATACTCAACGTATTTACGCTTCAATTCCAAAATCTCGGATTTCACAACATCGTTTTTTATTCCTCTAGAACTCAGTCTCGATTATAATTACGAAATGGAACTGGCTTGGTTTTCCGTCTACAATATTATGTTCAACATCACTTCCGACAATAATGAATTTGGAGTTCGATCACCACCAACCTTTGGAGTTGCAGCCGGGCATTTTGTAATGACAATTTCTCCTGGAACGTATGAGCTTGATGGATTATTTCTAATAATGATTGATTTAAACAAAAAGAAATTCAAAGATCAAAACCCAATTGAATTCATAATCGATCTGCCTACAGCGAAATTATTCATGAAAATCAAGCAGGGATATTCATTTTTATTTATAGATAAATTAAAAGAGTTTCTAGGATTCACGAAACAGGAATACTCGGAAAGTTGTTTCTCGGATTAAAATATGTAACGAATTTTAATAAAATTATAATGATAAATTTAAATAAGTTTCAAGGTTAAATTATGGAATAATGAAATTGCTTTATTGCAAAATTAATATTTTGAAATGTTTGTAATTTAAATATATTAAATATTTATTGAATGTTTGTGTATTAATATTTCTTATTCAATTGTTAATTCATGCTTGCTGATATATCCTCAAAAGAAATACTAAAAACATTTATGATTAAAAACAACTTTAGATCGTTGTTTTAATATTGTTTTGTTTGTAGTTTTTTTGAATAAAGTTTGAAATTTATTATAATTTAGTTTTTAATGGACGTATTAAATTTACGAAATCAAATTGCTAATATGGCTACCACGATGGCCAACTTTATCAAATTAAAAAACTGCAAAAGTGTCAGTAAAAATGTCTGCAAGTGTAAGTCACATGACCAAAGATCTCAGAATCTTTGTTATAAGTATGTTGCAAAAAAATATATATTGGGGCCGATGATTGATAATAACAGCAAAATTCACATTTTTGAACATTCAAATGCATTGAGAAAGTCCTAAATATTATTATATCTTTATAATATTTTGGCTACAGTGTCTCTATATGAGCCATCATCAAATGCTGGGTTGGTGGAAGCTTAATACTTAATTTGAAATTTTTCCATTGTGGATGGGAACACCCTAATGAACACGGGCGGATTATGGGATTAAAATAACCTGTATTTCCATAACGGGAATCTTGGCAGTTTCGACCGCAATGTTTTCGGGTTTTGGGTCTTTCGGAATACCTGCAGTTATTTCTATTATTTTGGCATCGGTGCTTGGAGGATTGACTCAAAAGAAAATCTGCAATAAAATGGTCCTATCAGTCTAGTCAATAACCAGAGTGAAGAAGAACCTCAATCTCCCATCGCTTTATAAATCTTCTTCATCATCATCATCAAAAAAGAAAAAGAAACAAGAAAAACAAGAACAAAAACAATCAATATCAAATTTATTCTGCACGGAATGCTCAAAGCAATTCAAACTGCAGAGGACATTTAATGGTCATAAATGCAATTTAATAACTAAAGACGTTCTTGCATCTGGTGTTTATGATGATGTAAATGATGTAAATGATTTAAAAGAAATTAATGCAGAGAAGTATTCAGATAAGTATCTAAAAACCCTGATAGATTCTTCAAATTTTTGAAGTAAAAATGGACGAGCGATTGATGAAAATAACACTAGAAAACTCTAATATCAAGAGACCCTAACCCCTTTATCCAGTAGTGATTACCGAGCATCCGTATCGATGTAATCAGTAAAAGAAATACGAGCATGAATGGAATCTCGAAGAAATTTCTTTCCAAATTGATTTGAATGGAATAAAGAAATTCTCAAAGTAAAACCTCGATAAAATTAAAATAAATGTTTCTACAATTGATGATAATAAAAAGCTCGGGAATATTTATCGAGATCATTTAGACCATAAAGGATGTAATTTAATGCTGTATAGAAACCATTATTTCTTGTGCAAGAACGTCGCTGTATTTCTCACCAACAGTAAAATGGACGTATGTTTCCCGTGCCTGAATTGTTTCACGTCGTTCAAGTTGGAGAATTTCTTGTCTAGTCATCAAATCCTTTGCGTCCAACATGCAGAGGGAATTGCATCTTTCTCCCATGGTGAGTACCATGAGTTTACCAACTTTCTATTCAGAAATAAAGTCACCTTCGCATGTTATAATGATTTCGATGCATTAAATTAAATTGAAAATTATAATGATGTGAAAAGCGAACAACGAGGATTTTTTACTTGATATACATAAAGATTAATTACCCGAAATTAATGGAATATCGGCATTTGGTGTATAAAAGAGAAGATGCGGTATTCAAATATGCCGATACTCTAAATGAATTCAGTTCGGAGTTTAAAGAATTATTAAAAACCAAATTCCTTATTGATTTCAGTGAAGAACAACAAGAGGAATACAAGAAATTCACGAAATGTATTTATTGCAATAAGGAGTTGGAAAAGAATAAAGTAATGGATCATGACCATTACATCGAAAAGAATAATTATCGAGGAGCGACACATAGTTTCTGTAATTTGAAAGCTAGAAGTAATATATTTGTTCCCATCTACTTTCATAATGGAAATGGGTATCATAATCATCTGATTTTCCTCACACTTGCTCCAAACATTTCCTAGATTATTTCATGCACTGATGGAAAATACAAGAGCAGGATACAAGAGAATGAAAATCCTCTCGGAAGAATGTGCTGCTGTTTATTTTAAGAACAATAAAATAAAATTCGATAAATTCAATTATATCGGATTCGTTGTGGTAAAATTTTCTAAACTTGTCATTTATAAATTCATATACAACGTCTTGTGGAAGACGTACGAGAACAACTTTAAAACTCATATTCGTAGATACTGATTCCATAATCCTGGAATTATTGAATTATGAGAACATCAATAAAATCGATTCGTACATTCACAATACAAAGCTCGGGTACTTCAAGGATGAAATGGGACCTATGAAAAGATTTTTGGGATTCTACGGTCTTAAAGCAAAAATGTTCTTTTTAAATATTAAGGATTTAAGTGATAATAGTTTAATTTTACACAAAAGAGGCATTCATGAAAATCGGGTATGAAGATGCGAAAGCGTCCTCATTGAATTATTCGAATTATTCATCGATAGGATCATGGAGACATAAAATACATTTAGATTATTTTGAACGTAAAGGCCTAAACAACTATGATGATAAGCGCTACATTTTGAGTTGTGGAATTACAACACTTCCATATAAAAACCACAGAATTAAATCCATTGAACTTGTAGGGGAAATCAACAAGAACCATGGAACTGAATATACAGATGTATATTTAAATGAAATGAATTTTGAAGTTATTAAATCCTTGATTTAATTTCACAATTGATTCTAAATAACTTTGTTAATTATTCACAAAGTTATTTAGAATCTAATTATTCCAATTCAATATCAACTCAATTAACTTCATTTATTCAAGTCATTCAAATAATTAGATCGAGCATTTTAAGAAAGAATTCAAGAAATGCTAGTAGTGTGTTTTTAAGCATTTTCGGCTCATGGACCCACCCGAGAAATCGGCAAAAATCAAAAAATTGCAATTTTTCAAAAATAAAAATCTCTTAACAGAATTTGTTAACTTGATAAAATGCACACTATCAAAATAACATTTACTCATTAGGGGGTTTCGCCCAAAATGCTTAAAAACACACTACTTGGGAAATTCTCTAATATTGAAAATTAAAAAATTTCAAAAAATTATAAATTTCAAAATTTCAATATTTATATTTTTAAAAATATGGTAATTCGAGAAAAATATCTTTGTCAACTTTGCAACAAGGAAATTTCAAAAGCACACAAAGCAAAACATGAAAGAACTAAAATCCACCAAAAATGTCTCACACTTCATACCTTCACAATTCTAGAGCACCAGCGACTGCCTTCGGTGGAGATTTACAAACTGTAAGTTCTAAACTTCAAGAATTTTCATTGGCAAAATATCCAGGAGAACATCATCTTCCAAAATACAATTACTTGGGTTGATGGGGGCTCAAGTGTGTTTTAAAAAAGAACATGATAGTGTTTGCTAAATTCATTATAAAATAATTAAAATAAAAATGGATTTAAAAATTTGTAATAAATGTAATATTGAAAAATCAAATGAATCTTTTAAAATTATTAAGGGAACTGGAAATTCCTATTTTTCGTGGTATGTGTAAAGAATGTGAAAGTATATATGATAAGATAAGAGAACAAAAATATAAAGAGAAACGTTTATTAGGAATAAGAAATTTAAAAACTACTTTAACAATAAAAGTATGTACAAAGTGTAATATTGAAAAACCTATAAGTGAATTTAGGAGTAGATTAAAGAGGGATAATAATGTTTATAATTCAGAGTGTAAAGAATGTGAACAAAAATATGCACAAAATAATAAGGAAAAAATTAACGAACAGCATAAAAAACAATATAATGAAAATCCTAAACTTAAATTAACTCATCATTTATATGGAGGTATTAGAAGAGCATTAAAACAAAACAAAGAAATTCAAACATTAATGAAGTATTTAGGATGCTCAATAAATGATTTTTATCAATAGATTGAATTTCATTTTATGATGGAATGACTTGGGAAAATCAAGGTTCTTATTGGCATATAGATGACACATTAGCAGTTTCTAGTTTTAATTTTGAAGATGAAGAACAAATAAAAAGATGTTTTAATTGGATAAATTTAAGACCTTTAAAAGCAAAGAAGAATTTATCAAAATCGAATAAAATAATTTTAAAAGAATATTTATTACAAGAAATTATATCTCATTATTTTATGAATTTAGTAAATGCAACACCTTCAAATTGCGGGAAACTCCTAAAGTCTTTTTCTACCACTTTATTAGAGAAATTTAATGAAAGAACTTGGGTAATGACAGATCCCAATGGTAAAAACAAAAAAGAATAGATGGAAAATCTGCAACACGTCTCCCAAGTTCGTTATGATTAGAATATGGAGATTGTTCAGACTAAATGTTGGTGGGAATGAAAAGTCTAATCAGCTTTAATGATTTCTTAAGATATAGTCCGACTCTCTTGGAAACTTGAGATATGTTCCACCAGGAACTCATTTAGATATAAGACTTGATGAAAATGATAATCCTAGATCTGGAGAAGAACCAATAAATAGAGTTGATGCAGGGGCTTTAAAACATGATACAGCGTATCGTCAAGAAGATATTAGATCTCGTCAAAAGGCTGATATTGATTTGATTCAAGATTTAAATGATATTCAAAATCCAACATTTTCTGAAAGATTTTCAAGAGCAATAGGAAAAATAGCAATGAAAACAAAGATCACATTGGGAGGAGCGCAAGCGACTGTCTTTGGATAAACACCAAAAAACTCAGACAATCAAAATACTAATCTAGCGAATGAATTACACAAAGAAAATAGAAAACCTAAAAAATATTTAAAAATAAAAGTTTTCAATAAAGATTATATTTGATCAGCAGATTTAATTGAAACCGTAAATTCTAAAACTAATAAAAATTATAGATTTATTTCAACAGTTATTGATTTGTATACTCGATATGTTTGGATTTTACCATTAAAATCCAAAACAGCAAATTCAATTAAAGAAGGATTCGAGTTTTTATTTGAAGAAACCCCAAATAGAATTCTTAAAAAATTATATGTTGATAATGGTAAAGAGTTTTATAATAAAATATTTGAAGAATTTAGACAAGAAAATGATATTGAAATTTATTCAACTTTTAATTCACCTGATGATAGATCAAATTATGGTTCACATAATCCTATAATTGAAAGATTTAATAGAACATTGAAAATTTTGATGTATAAAAAATTTACAGAACAAGGAAATAGAATTTGGATAGATTTTTTACCAGAATTAATTAATAAATATAATAATAAAATTCATAGAACATTAGAAGTTTCTCCAACAGAAGCAAGTGAAAACCCTTATTTAATAAGGGAAATTACACATAAAAATAATTACATGTTTAAAGATTTACAAGAAAAACAAAAATTTAATATTGGCGATCGATTTCGAATATTCAAATGGAAAAATAAATTTGAAAAAGGTTCAACACATAAATGGTCTAATGAAATTTTTATAATTTCAGAAATTAAAAATTCCTAACCAATAACTTATGGAATCAAAGATTCAAGCGGTGAAGAAATTCTAGGTAAATTTTATCAAAATGAACTCCAAAAAACCATTTTTTAATAATTTCTATTAAAAATGGTTGATGAAATTATTGATACACAGACTGTTGATAATTTAGAAAAAAAATAAGAAAAATAATAGAAACAAACAAACCTGCATCTGTTGAATATAATGGTGAAAAATATACATTTGTAAAAAGAAAATAACAGAAATTAAACAAAAAGAAGCTGAACATTCTGGAGGAGCGCAAGCGACTGCCTCTGGGGGAATTCTTCCTTTAGCTGCATTATTACCATTAATCTTTGGAGGAATTACAGCTGCAGCAGGAGCAGCAGGTCAAATAACAACTACTGTTAAAACTTATAAAGAATCAAAGAAATTAGATGCAGAGATTGAGAAGATTAAATCTGAAATAAAAAAACCAACAACAGGTACAAAAAAAGCAACTGGAATTCATTTAGATCCATATCAAGGTCATGGAATTTGTGATTTTATAAAATATATTAATAAAAAGAGTCCTTCTAATAATAAAAAGTTAAAACAAGTTTTGAAAAAATTAAATAAAGGAAATATTCAAATGGAGGTTGATGGGGATGGAATTTTTCTTTCGCCTTATAAAAAATAAGTAATTTTTCATTATTAAAAATTTTACTATTTAAAATGTCTTCTTCAAGTGAAACTTCGTTTACACCAAGTTGGAATAAAAATATTATGAAATTCAATCACAATCCTATTTTACCAAATTCTTTAAGAATGTTGATAATTGGAAGTTCTGGTTCTGGAAAAACAGTTTTGTTGTTAAAAATGATTCTAACTCCTAATTTTATAGACTATGATAATTTAATAATTTTTTCTAAAACAATTGACCAACCTGAAATGAAAATAATTTTTCATGAGTTAAATTCTTGTTTAACAAAACAATATATTGTGGGATTATTTCAAAATCAAGATAAAATTCCTGATGATACATCCATTAGAAATTTATGTGAAGAATTATATGAAGAAACAAAATGTGGGGAATTAACAACTGTGGAATTAAAAACTATTAATAAAATAAATGTTACAATGAGTAATAAATATCAAGAAATAATTCCATGTGAAAAATTAGATCGAGCAAAGAAGAATTTAATAATTTTGATGATTGTGTCAACATGAAAAATCAAGAAATTATGGAATCTTATTTTACTCGAGGTAGACATAATAATTGTAATTTATTTAGATCAAAATTATTATGATTTACCATCTAGAAGTATTCGCGGTAATTCAAATTTTTTTATATTCTTTAAATTAGGAAAAAGAAATAAAGATAGCATTTTTAATGATTTGTTTAGTGATACTTTAGACAAGGAAGAATTTAATAGTTTTGAAAATCATCTATCTATAAAATATAATTATATTGCATTGGATAATGAAAATCAAGTATATGAAAAAATAATTATTTAGTGAATTATTGAATCTCAAGATTACTGAATTTTCTTAAATAAAAATGGTTAGAAATGTAAATTAATTTAATCTTGATAAATATATTCAAGATTGTAAATTATTAAATATTCAACAATATATTTGGAATGATAATTTAATATCCAAAAGACTTTATATTCAAAATTTTAATTTCATGGCTACAAAAATTGAACAACCAATAATTGATGCTATTAAAGAAACAAAAAATGAAATAATTTTAAATCAAAATAAACCTTGAGAAGTAAACATTTTTAAAGAACCTCGAAAAGATTTTTTACGGGATGAAGATCCTAACTTGATTATTTTTCAAGATAGAAGACTAATTCAGGATATAGAAACTAAAGATCAATCAACACAGATTAATCAAGAAATCATAAAACAAATTCATCAAATAAAATTAGAATTGAATCATGATGTCATTAAAGATAACAAAACAATCACAGCTCTTTTTACAGATATATACATTCATGAAAAAGATGGAACCATATTATCTATTGGTGGTAAAAAATTTGTATTAACCAAGGAAGAGAATAACATATACATAACATCAAATAATAATGAGAAAAAAATGTTTACTAATGGATTGAAAAAAAAATTGAAGGAAATGCATTTAATTCTAAAGAAGAATTAAATGTTTCAATAAGTGGTATTGAAACATATGAGAATTTAACAAAAGATATTAACTTTATTACAAAAAATGATTATCATATAAAAAAATAAAATCATTTGTTCAAAAACCACCAAAGTATGAAAAAGAAGTCGAAAAAGTTAAAAAAGTTAAAAAGCAACAAGAATTTACTGATGAAAAAAAACAAAATATATTAAAAAAAATGATGAAAAATTAATCAAGGAAACAATTGAGAAAAAAACAGGTGAAGGAATTAAAACTGAATATTATTATTTATCTGATAATCCTTGTGAATTATTTTATGAATTAAGAAAATATTTAGCTTCTAGAAAAGCAGGAAATAATAATTGTGAAAATCACATAAATGCAATTTGGTCAAGATTATTAACCAAGAAATTGATTGATAAAAAAAATATCTTAAATTTTCCAATTATAAATTCTAAATACTGAATTCTTAAATTTTTGAATAATAAATAGAATGTCAATTTTCAATTTGTATAAAAATAGTAAATTTAATCATTTATTAAAAAAGAAAGATTATTTAGAAATTTTACCATCAACTTCATCTGCAGAAGCATTAAATTCACCTGGAAATTTATTATTTCAAATTCAACAATCATCAAATTCAATTGATATTTGCAATTCATTCATATATAATAAATTTGAAATTACAGGTGTTGATCCAACTGATGATATACCTTTTGAACATAATTGGTTTTTAAATATATTAAATCAAATTTCAATAACTTTAGGATCAACAGAAGTTGAAAATATAAGATATCCAGGTGAAATGAGTTCATTATTACAATTTGTTATGACTGATTCTAATTTTAAAAATCAAGATGGTGAACTAAGTGGATGGATTCCAGATACTAATACTGGTGATGAAAATAATAAAGGATATAAAATTAGAAAAAGTTTTTATTCAACCAAAACATTTGATGGAATATATCCTTTAAAAAATATATTTGGATTCTTTCAACAATATAATAGAATAATTTATTTAATACCATTTGAATTGAAAATGGAAAGGAATAAAGATTATAAAAAAGATTTTTTATGGAAAAACTTTAAAAGAAGGTGAGGCACAAAAAATAAAATTTGAAAGAATGATGTTGATGGTTCCATCAATAACTTGTAACCCACATTTAGAAACTCAAATTCTTGAAAGATTAAACATGATTTCAAAACGAATCAATGTAAATTTTCTTCAAAGAATACAAGGTTGTATAGATATTTTAGATGGAAATACATTTTCATGGAAACCAACAATGTTAAATACTCGACCGAGATTTATTTTGATTGGAGTTAAAGATTCAACAATTAATTATACAACTAATAATTCAAAATTTATTCAATCAAACGGTAATGATAAACAATTAAAATCTTTAAGTGTTTAAATAAATTCAAGTTATTATCCTGGAAAATCAATAGCATTTGATAAAGCAAAAAATTATCAATCAATGCCATATAAAAGTTATATTTTAATGTGTCATGAATTTTTAGTTGAACCACAATTAAAGTTTTCAGATTTTAAAAATTTATATTCTATATTTTGTGTTGATGTTAGTGAGAACAGAAGGATAAACTAGCAATTAATGGAGTTTATTTTATCAAATCAATTCCAATATAAAAGCTGGCCAGACTTGCACATCAGATCTAATTTGATAATAGCAGCACGCCTTACTATTCGTTTCTCGCTCGAATGCGATTTCACCGACGTTTTAAGCGTGCTGCTCGAAAGAACAAATGAATTCGTAAGCGAATCCGAAAGAGGTTCGAAAATAAACAAAGAAATAAATGTGCACATTGTGAGGATCGATCCCAGGTGTGTTCGAAAGACTGTGACGATGATTACCGCTTCGCCACCACACCCGTTCCAATAATTTTTTTTTCATACTTGTGTCTAAAAAATTAATTAATTAATTATAAAAAATAAAATATACACACAAGATGTATTTCCTAAGATACCCAGACTATATTATTTTTATATATCTTAAATATTATTTTCAAATTTAAATTGCAAAAAACTAATTCTAGTTGGGATTTGAACCCATGCATATTTGAACCACTGTGTTACCATATTTTACATTTTTTTCACTCTTTAATCTTAATAATGTAATAAGATAAAATAAATTTTCAAAAAAAATAAAAAAATAAATCTTATGAAACAATAATAATAAAAATGTCGAGTAATCGAAAAAATGGAAAACCTAAGAAAATTCATGTTCCAAAGGTAGTCACTTGCGCTCCAAAATCTCAAGTTTCAAAACCTAAACCTAAATAAATTAAATGTGTTCCTTGTGATAGAATATTTACTAGATGATCTGCTTATACGAGTCATTGTAAATCTTTAGATCATTTAAAAAGAACTGTTGGTCTAGATGATTCAAATTCTATACTTTGTAAAAAATGCAAAGAAAGATATTTAATAAAAATTTTTCATCTTCATTATAATTCTTGTGATGGAAGGAAAAAACTAAAAAGAAATGAACCTGTTGAACCTATAAAGTTTGAAGATAGCTCGTGTGAACATAGTTTATCAACTGATAGTGAAGATCTTAAAATTGAAGAACCTAAAGTTAAAGATCGAAGATCACTTTTGGTAGTCGCTGACGCTCCGACTCCGTTTAAAGAACCTAAAATTAAAGAAGATGAAAATGATATTGGATATTCAACTTTTAATGTTACTGTTACTTTTGTTGAAGTGATGACATCACCAATAAGTAAAAATAGATATATTGATAAGCACAAAAAAGAAATAAAAGAAAAGATGGAAGTAGTTTTAAAAGTTATGAAAGTTGGAAGATTTTATGTTTTAAAATATAAACTTTCAATAAAGTTAAATATTATAGAGGAAATGAAGATACTGATACAATTTTAGATTATAGTTATGATACAAGTTATTTACCATTAGCAACTATAAATGGTTTTAATTCCAAACTTAAAAGAATTAAAAAGGAAATAGAAAAAGGTTATGAACATATAGAAGATACATTGGGGGATTCTGCTTTAATTTTACATTCTTTTCGAAATATTAAAATAATTTTTTAGAAACATAGACCTCCAAGACCAAAATCATACATCAAGACTCCATTTACTTCAAGTTATATTGTAAATGTTAAAAATATAGATAATAAATGTTTTCAATGGGCTGTTATTTCAGCTTTGTATCCTACAGAAAAAAAGATTAAATAATTATATAGATTATGAAAGTGAAATAAAATATTGGGATGGATTTGAACATCCAATGAAAATAAAAGATGTTTATAAATTTGAAAAATTACATGATGTATCAATTAATATTTATGAATATGAAAATGATGTAATAATTCCAATTCAAATTACAGATGCAAGAAGAACCGAAGGAAGACATATTAATCTTTTAATAATACATGAAGAAACTGAAAATGAAATTGCTTCTCATTATGACTGGATAAAAAAATTTCAAAGTTTTGAGAAAGAGAATTGCAAATTCTAATTATAAAGAAGATTGGGTTTGTGAAAGATGTTTATTTTATACATCAACAAAATCTATGAAAGAAAAAAATTCAAGGTTATGCGAATTTAATGAACCAGCACTTGTTAAAATGCCATCTGCTAACAAGGCACAAATGACTTTTAATAAATTTGGAAATCTTGTACAACCTTTAGCATTTATATATGGTGATTTTGAAGCTGTTAATATTAAACAAAATTTAAAAAAGAATATCTTAAAATCCTAGAGAAATATAATTTAATAGATTTCTATGGTGAATATAATTATGTATATAATGAAAATGAAGACAAATGTGAAAAGATTAAAAACTTTTTAATTGCAATAAAGAAATCATTTGAGGTTCCCTTAACAAATCAAAAACCATCAGCATTTTGTTTATATTTAAAAAGTATTTATCCCGAATTAATCGAATCAGAAGAAATGTTTTACCGAGGAAATAATCCTGAACAGGTTTTGAAAATATTTGTTGAATATATTAACAAATTGAAAATGTATTATTTAAAACAATAAAAAAATCAAAGTATGAATTAAACATATCAGAAGAACAAGAATTAGAATGTGAAACAACTGAAATTTTTTGGATTTGTAAAAACGAAATCTTTGGAGATACCTCTGTTCGAGATCATGATCATTTTATAAAATTTAATAATTATCGTGGTGCAGCTCATAAATCTTGTGATAGTAAACTTAAGAAACCATCAAAGATCCCAGTACCGTAATTATCCGAATATAAGACGCACCCAATATAAGACGCATCATTAAAAATTGACTGAATTCAATAAAATATAAGTAACCCAAATATAAGACGCATGTATAATTTACTGCTTCTGGAAACAGAAGAAAGGTTGATTTAGAAACTATTTACAAATGGATTCAACTATCATGGGATGCAGTTAGTGAGGCAATTATTATCAAAGGGTTCAAGAAATGTTGTTTGAGTAATGCTATGGATGGATCAGAAGACGATATTATTTGGCAGGACGATATATCTGATGTAGGGAATGAGGAAGATGATATTGATGATATGGAAAATGAATTAATGTTTGGAGAAGTGGACGAGTCCATTGAGATTGAGAATTTGATGGAAAGTGAAGATGAAAATAATGGTCTCTGTAATGAAAAAAACATTCTGTAACTAAAAATAAACATTTTGTATTAATTTATACTTTATTTCCCTTGCCCATACCGGTTTTTCAGAAAATTTTCTGAGTAGGAAAAAATATTTCCTGTTATACCCATGTATAAGACGCACCACGATTATCATCCCCAAAAGTGATGAAAAAAAAGCGTCTTACATTCGGATAATTACGGTAATATTTCACAATTTATTCAATTATGACATCCATTTATTTATAAAAGGTTTAGCAATCGATAATAAAATTCTTTTAATATTATAGGAAAAACTAAAGAAAAATATAAATGTGTAGAATATGGATGTTTGAAATTTATTGATTCAATAAATTTCCTTAGTGGAAGTTTAGATCAAATATCCAAGGCTTTAAAGCTTGAAGATTTAAAATATACAATGGCAAATATTTTAATACCTAAAAATATTCCAGTTGAAAAATAATAAACTTTTTTACAAAAAGGAATTTATCCATATATACAATATATATTGATTCCTTTGAAAAATATGAATCAAGTGATATTATTGAAAAAGATGACTTTTATTCAATTCTGAATGATTGTGGTATTAATGATGAAGAATATTCAAGATATTTAGAAATGTATCAATTATTTCAATGTAAAAATTTGGAAGAATATACAGATTTATATTTAAGACTTGATACATTTATATTAACTGATTGTTTTGAAACTTTTGTAAAGAAATTTGAATTAAATACTTGTAATTATATTTCAACACCTTCATTATCTTGGGATTTGATGTTGAAAAAAGTGGTGTTGTTTTGGATTTGTTGACTGTTGTTGACATGTTTAATATGATAAAAAATAATATTCGTGGTGGAGTGAGTTCTGTGATGGGAAATAGATTGATTACTTCTTTGAATGAAAAATATCTTTATAATAAATATTATGAGCATATAACAAAACTTAAAAATGAAGAAGAATTTCAAGAAGTTATGAAATGTTTGAATGATAAATCTGATTTAATTTATATTGATGCAACTGCTTTATATTCTGCAATCATGACACAATATTTACCATTTTCAAATTTTAAATGGCATATAGTATCTGATGAAATAATAGAAAAAATATTATCAACTCCAAAAGATTCAAAGATTGGATATTTTTTAGAATTTGATTTGGAATATCCACAAGAAATTCATGATAAAACAATGTACTTTCCTTTAGCACCAGTAAAAACAAAAATAAAATATAAGAATTATCACCATGGCCAAAATCAAAAAAATTAGAAAAGAAAGATTCAGCTGTTAAATTATTATGCACTTAGTATGGTAAAGAAAAATATTTATGTCATTACAGAAATTTATAATTTTATTTAAGACATGGAATGAAATTGAAAAAAGTTTATAACATTATTAGTTTTGAACAAAAACCATTCATGAAAAGTTTTATTGAAGATAATATTAAAAATAGAAAAGAAGCAACATCAAACCAGTATGAATTTGGTAAAATGTGTTATAAATTATTAAATAGTTCAGTCTTTGGTAAAACTATGGAAAATATGGATAAATATGTAAATATAACTTTGTTAACAAATAGTTTTCAATATTTAATAAAATATTCTAAAATACTTTCTAGACCAATATTTAAAAATTGTGAAAGATTTTCAAATTAATTGGTTGCTGTTGAGATTAGAAATTATACAAAAACTTATAATAAACCAATGTATGTTGGATTCAGTATTCTAGAATTGTCAACATTTCGAATGTATGAAATGTATTATGACAACCACATTTTGGAACCTGGATTTCTTTACATTTAATGGATACCGACTCAATGTTTTTAGAAATTAAAAGAGACGAAGATTATGAAGTTTTATTTGATGAAATTAAAAAAAATGAAATAATTTAATAAATGAATCTGGTGAATTATTTACTTATAAAGAAGGAAAACTTGGAAATCCAATATTAAGTGTTGTTGCCATCAGATCAAAACAATATGCATTAAAAATGATTAAAGGTGAAGAAAATAAAATAAAGGTGTTAAAAAATCTGTGAGTAAAAAAATAAAATTTAATGATTTTAAAAATTGTGTGAAAAACAAGTTGAAATAAATCATAATATTAAATCAAAAAGTCATGAAATTTATCTGGAAAAATCTTTAAAAACCACATTAGATAATTATGAGGATAAAAGATGAATTTTAGATGATGGAATTACAACTTTACCATTTGGATATTATAAAATTAAATCTCCCCCAAAGGCAGTCGCTGGTGCTCCATAATTGTGAAGGTGTGAAGTGTGAGACATTTTTTGGTGGATTTAAGTTTTTTCATGTTTTGCTTTGTGTGCTTTTGAAATTTCCTTGTTGCAAAATTTACAAAGATATTTTTCTCAAATTACCATATTTTTAAAAATATAAATATTGAAATTTTTGAACTTTGAAATTTATAATTTTTTTAAATTTTTTAATTTTCAATATTAGAGAATTTCTCTATTTTCAATTTTAGGGAATTTCCCAAGTAGTGTGTTTTTAAGCATTTTCGACGTAACCCCCTAATAAGTAAATGTTATTTTGATTGTATGCATTTTATCGAGTTAACAAATTCTGTAGAGATTTTTATTTTTGAAAAATTGCAATTTTTGGATTTTTGACGATTTCTCGGGTGGGTCCATGAGCCGAAAATGCTTAAAAACACACTACTAATGCTCGATCTTTTTTTATTTTTCATCGAGATTATCGAGAAATCATTGAAAACAAGAAATCATCGACAATAAAGAATTAGATGCTCTCTTATTTTTCATCGAGGATCATAAGCATAGAAGAAAGAATTAATCATTATCGCTAGAGTAGTATGATAATGGCATACCTAAAGCTACAATACTCACAGCTCTCATAGTTTTCCAGACTCAATGTACTTATATAACCTTCAGATAATGTAATTTTAAATCACGCAGTCTGTACACTCCAGCAATCATTTTATCAATACATTCAAGAACTATTTATTGATTTGTGAATCAATAAGTTAATTAATTAAACAATATCTATAAATTGAAAATTATGTGTGGGTGTGCGTGCGCTTGCGATGATGCTATAAAACTATAAAATTAATTCATGAAAAATACATTTATTAAAAAATATTTTCACTTTGGATTTGAACCCCTAGCTGATAAGATGTAAAATTAAAAAAAGTGTATTACATGTACTGCACCACTTAGACCTGTAAAAATAATTAATTTTTTTCATTTTTGTTTTATACACGCACTAAATTAAAAATTAAAAAAATTATTTTTAATATTAATGAAAGCAAATCAGTGTTTTTTGATTACATACACGAACTATAAATATCGACATTAAAACTAAAAAACATTTGAAAAAATAAGGTGAAAATCTTCAAACCTTTAGTTCTAAATTACCTGATTTCCCATAGTCAAAATATCCTGGAGAAAATCGCTTTCCTGGATTTTCCTATTTGAGTCCGAGAACTAGTTTAAATATAAGAATTGATGAAAATGATAATACTAATGATGATAATAATTTAGTAATGTAGCAAACGTTGTTGACAATTATCTGAATACAGTCTGAGCAGGAGTATAAAAAGAAAAGGGAAAAACACGAAATGGCAGTGGTCGAAGCAAACGAGAATTGTACTCAGGTCAGTAGAAGAATCTAAACCCAAGTAAAGTCAAAGTTATCTATCAGAAAGGGTGATTATCCATTGGATAACCTACCTTAAGATAATCAAATTTATTCGGTGGTTGAAGGGTGCAAATAAATCAGTGAAATTGTAATTACAAAACATTGAATCAAATCGGATTGAGTTTTAACTGTGGTAAAGTGCAAATAAAATTATTCTGTGTTGGGTTTGCTTATTAGATTCGAAAGACACGAGGAGTCAGAGGGAACCGAATTTCAATAATAATAACCCAACAGTGTGCACAACGTGCATAAGCATATCTTATTACAGCGTTGTGTCGTTGTGCGCATGAGTAATGCGATTTTATTGCATACTGCACATTAATTATCTCTTGTCAGTCTGGTGAGCGGTTGCATTCATTTCTCAGCGTTAGTGTATTTGAGTAATTCTGTATTGAAATTATTTCTTCATAAATTAGCCCTTATTTCAAGACATCAGCCAAACAGAAAAAGTGTCGGTAATATTCTATTTACTATTTAAAATTTGGTTTTGTTACGTCTCCTACAAGTCAACAATTGCTAATGTATCTAATCTGTCAACACGTATTTTCTAACGATGCAATGAAGTCATCACGGTTAAATGAACATCTTTTAGAGAAACATTCCGACAGAATAATAAAGACATATTATATTTTCAATAACTTAAGAAAACATTTGAAAGTCGTAATACTCTTAGCAATGTTTAAAAAAATCAAGTCAGAATGAAAAAGGACTAAATTTATAAAAAAGAACAAATTATTGCAAAATGTGGTGCACCACTATCTTTGGAGAAAAATCAATATTATCATCTATACAAATTTTCATTAATAATATGATCGGGTAGAATCAGCAACAGATTCTTTCTTCCACCGATTGAGCAATGATACAATTTTAAGAAGAATTGATAAGATGGCAAGCGATATTAAAATGCAACTATGTTATGAACTACAGCCCAACAAATTTTCATTACAATTGGATGAAAGTACTCTGCATGATAATGAATCTCTACTTCTTGCTTATGCACGATTTGTGTTGAATAAAAAAATTATCGACGAAATGCTTTTTGCAAAATAACTTATTACTATCATGCTTGGTGCATCAGTGTTTGAAACTCTTAAAAAGGTTTTCGTCGAAAAAAATATTCCCTTCGCTAATGTGATTGCTTTTGCTACTGATTAAGCACCGTTATGATTGGTCGTATCGTGGTTTTATATCATAATTGAAATGTGGCACCAAATGTTCTAACAATTCACTGCCACATTCGCCGTCAACACTTAGTCGTAAAACATTATTGGTGGAAGACTTCACAAATCGATGAGTACTCGGTGTTGTGAATTTTAGCCGATATGTCCATATAATTTTAGGTCGAGGTTTGAGAGATGGGTGAAGGAGAGTCAGCCAAAAGACTGACTATCGATCTTCCCACTGCAATTATAGGGGATTATAATTGACTTTCGGGCTCGTCGTTATGCACGATTATACATTCTAGAACACGAACTATATGCGGAGAAACCGCATTTATATCGTTCGAATAGTTGTGTACGATTTTAATGTCTTGCTGTATGTTTCGGCTGTGGCCCGAAAAAATTTCGACAAAAAGAACTTAATAGTTTTTTAAATAAGATATAATTGGCTTCATAATACACATTTGGCATACAACTAATAGAATCAACACCATGCTCACTCACTTTTCTATAGGACACGCTTAAGTAGAAACTTACTTGTAAGTTTACTAGAATACGTATCATTCTACGTATCATTACTAGAAAAGTATCATATTGCAGTGATACTGATTCTTTTATGATAAAAACCTATTTATGATAAAATACCTATTCTGTGACCATAACGTTGCGTGACCTTTTTACTGTGATAAAACAAAATTTGACTTTGAGATTATTTGGGCTATCTTATTTTAATTTTTTATTATTTCTTGATTAAATCGACAATTTATTTCTTTGATTTTTTATTCGAATTTCTACAACTAAAAATATTTTATTTTAACAAATTTTATTTGATTGGTTTTTGTTTTTCCAAAAAATATCAATTATAAGTCAAATTCTCATGTTATGTTATTTTTTGTGCGGTTCTTTTATTTTATTTTTGTGTTTCTTGATTTTATATTTAATTATATTTTACTCGGATTTTATGGTTTTTAGTTGGTGTTTTATATGTTTATTTTGAATTAGTACTGTCGTGTTTACATGTTATTTCGATTTATTAGAACAAATGTCAGTGTAACTTAGTCTTGGCCCAACATTGTTGTAAATGAACATAATGTAAAGTCTGATGAAAATACAGAGCTGTTGTACATTGACATTAACAATCTATATAGGTGGACACTTAGTCAATTATTGCCTTGATGTGAATTTTGTTGGATAATTGATGATTTAAAGTTAAATAAAACTTGGATGACTGTGTAAAAATACGGACGTGAAATTATTGTCTTTTGGTTACACTATTGAAGTAGATCTTGAAATTCTTTCTGGTCTTCAAGATAAATTAAATGATTTTTCGGTTGTGGCTAAAAAAATGCGTGTTTCAAATGTAAAATAGTTGTTATTAACTCATTACAGTAAAATGAATTATGTTATTCATTGGAGGTTGTTGAAGTTGTACTTGATTATTGGTGTTAAGGTCACTCATGTAAATAGCAATGGATCATTCAAACAGACTCTTATTTTTAAAAAGTAGATCGATACAAACATATGAAATAAGGCTTTATCAACAAACACACTTGATAAAAATTATTTAAAATTATTAAACAGTTTGTACAGAAAAACAGTAGAAAATTTGATAAAATGTACAAACTTAAAATTATGCAACTCCGCACAAAAATTATTAACGTATTGTTTGAAACCAAATTTTTAAAGAAGCATCAAAATTGCTGATGATTTAATTGTTCCTTTATTAAGTAAAGACTCAGTTTGCTTGGTCAAACGGTCTTGGATTTATCTAAATTTAGAATGTATGAGTTTCAATATATGGACTATGATAAATATCGTATAAAGTATAATTGCAGCTTTAACATTGTCGCTGGGAATACATATTCTTTCTTTCTAGAAATAAAAAGTGTAAATTGAACTTTCTTTTGGCTGAAATGGTTAAAGACCATCCTTTGGACACTTCTAATTATCCTATTGATCATCCTCTTTATTCAAATAAATCGATTATGTCATATATAAGTTTAAAGACAAAAGTAAAGACTAACGTTATGATGAATGGATTTTCTTAAGACCCAAATGTTACAGTTTGATAGAAAAATCAAAATGTTTCAATGCTAAAGGGGTAACATTAAAAGACACAGAGTTAATCATATAAAGACTGTTACCTTTTCTGTTGCCTCAATTTCGTATTCGTACCAACAATTAGAATTTATACAGTTTCCAAACAACTAAAGTCGCACTTACAAATAATTGCGATAAAAGGATTTTGTTTGGGAACTATGAAAGTCTGGCATATGATCATTATATGATAGGGAATAGCAGATAATTAACATAATAATAATCAAATGATCATAAAAATATTTATCAAACTTTTCATTTATCATTGTTCTATTGTTTTAAAAAATTGTATAGTGGTTTCTGATTTTAATTACTTATTGTTATATTCGTAAAAAAATTGGAATATAAACTGAATATCTATTATGTATGTGTTAAAAATATTAATAAAATAAATAACTAATTAACTAAAATAATAAATAAAAAAAATAATAATAAAAATAATAATGATATAAAACTAGTAATAAAAATAATAATAAATAAATTAACTTAATTTAAAAACTAAATAAATCAAAAAAAGTTAAATTAATTAAATAAATTAATAAAAAAGATAATAATAAATAATTAAATAAAAAAATAATAATTAAGTCCATAAATTGAAATTAAATACATAACATCACACTTTATTTATAATATAATCTAATTTGTAAGTAGCATAAAGGTGTTGAGGATACATAAATAATAGAGTAAAATAATTAATAAACATGTAAAATGTTTATGGGAAACAATGAGGAGTGAGTAAGATGTGGTTCTGGAGCTTAATAAAAAGGGAATGAAAAAGAAATGTTGAACAACGAGAAAGGAATAAGAGAAAATCAATAAAAACAGACAATTAAATCAAAGAAGGTCATTTATAATTAACAAGTGCAAATTTTAGAAAACAAAAACAAAAACAAAATTTGCACGTTATCTTGAAAGCCCTTTCAAGATAAGGGAAGAAATATTGTTTGGAAATCCGGGAAAGGGAATCTGTAAAAAATTAGTTATCTGGACAGCTGTAAGTGATTATGGAGGCCCAAAAGGAATTAGCGTTAAAAGATATCAGAAATTCTATTCGACATCAGTAAGTATTATTGGATGATGGAGTATAAAAAGGAAGCGCAATTGAAATCAACAACACAAAAAAATAAGACAAAAATTGCAGAAGAAAAAGAAAGACAAAAGGAAATTAAAGAGAAATTTGAAACAGAAATTAAGCAAGGTCAAAGCAAAACAAAGCAACTAAGTCAGAGTTACGGATCTCAGAAACACACCACAGTAGTCAAGTGATTGTAAAGCCAATTGATCCGAAAAAAGCTATTCTTCCCGAAGGGTCGTAATAAGCACCAAATTGTGATTTATTCATAATTCGTTGTGTCATTTTAAAGTGGACATCAAATGTATTAATCAATAAAGTTTTTATCGTTTGGAGTTCGTTACTCTTGTTTTAAAGCACGCTTTGTGTCAGATTGACAAAAATTCCTATTCGAATTCACCGACAGCCCCAACAAAGAGTACAAAAAGTGCGCAAGGTAGCACACATATCACTTATAAATTTCAAAAGAGATAAGTAATTAAGTCGAAAAATAGACACGAGAAGTCGAAAAACTACGAAAAATAATAATTGCACGATGTCATATAACAGAGTCAAATCATCTAATACAATTGCATGTGTTCACGAATGCTTCAAGTATGGCTTATGGAACAGTAATATATTTATGAGAAAGTTTAGCAGACGAAATAAAAGTAAGGTACACAATTATGCCAGAAACTATAAATTCTTTGTTGTGAATCACATCAATCTGATACAAAAAATCCCATTCCAAAATAATGGAACCATGTTTCTACAAAAAATCCGTCAGATCTCACATCTAAAGGATTTAAAGCCAGGAAAACGGTTGAAAGTGATATGTAGTGAAAATGGCCAAATTTGCTTATGAAATCAGAGGAAAATTGGACAAAGATGGAACTAGTAGAATCGACGGAAATCAAAGAATCAAAGAAACTGAATAAAGATGAAGAAGAGTGGTTGGTAAAAAAGACCAATAATAAGAAGAAAGAAAGAATTTCCGGAAATCAGAGATATAAGAGAAAAAATAGGGAATTCGAATGATATAATCAAGATGATGCGGAATTAACACCAAGGAGTTAAAGGAGGAGGATTGTCAATTTCAAAAAAGGGTTAAATTAAAGTGAATTTAATTATAAAATTAAGTTTTAATTGTGAAAATTGTGATTTTATTTGAGAGAATTTTTTATTTTATCCAATCAAATAACTACAAAGGCGTAGCTAGGGGAGCACGGGGACAGATGTCCCCTGGCGCCAGACGTTGGGGGCGTCAAAATGAGGTTAGAAACTTTTTAATTTTGTATCGTGTAACTTTTTTTGTATCGTTTTAATATTATATCTATCAAGATTGAAGGTTCGTCACTCTCGTGCAGCCAACGTTTTGTTATGCACTATCAATCTTATTGTGTTAACGTAATATTGTTACACTTACTTAACCTAGTCTATAGACTTCAGATTTATTAACCTACATATGACCAGATACATAAATCTTATTTGGATTTTGGCCTATCGGGTTTTATGCACAGTACTATAATACCACTGGCTACGAGGAAATCGAAAGAGACCCGAATATAATCAGATACGCTCAGCAGTCAACTAACGGTCCTCGTCTGCATCAAGGCTGCAAATGAGTTCTGTTATAATCAGTGAGACATATAAAGTAATCCAACTTGGATTATCCAAGTTCCAACACATAGGAATGGATGCAGGCAGCTAGGAAGGAACTGGGCTCATTGGCTTGGCATACTTGGCATCAAACTTAGCAGTGAGCTCAAGCATCCCAACGTGTGTGCTGTAGTCGCGGCCAGTAGATATGATTATCAATGATGAAAAAATTTAACACATTGACAGTCGATAGCACCGGGCAGAAATTGCCAGCTAACAGTTTTGAATCTAAGAATTCTTCTAATTCTGAATCTGGATCCGACTCAATTTCTGAAGACAACCTGGAAACGAACATTAAAACAAAGAATGAAAACTGGATAAAGCAATTTAAAATTGAAGAACACTTGCGAAACAATGATAATTTCACAACCTTGAGAAATTGTTTCTACAAATATGAAAAATATTATAAAAAGTTAGAAACTCTCGAACCAAACAATTTGATATTTAAAATATTCTTACTAAAAGTGAAAAATAGTAAACTCTACTCCATGAATTTTAAAAATTCAAAACATGAAGAAAATCCTAAAGAAAAAAGTATTTTTATTGAAAATTTTAAAAAATCAATAATAACTAATGGGAAAAATGAAATGGATTTAAAAATAAATGGGGATTTTAAATCAAAAAACACAGTCAAAAATGAATATATTTTTAAAAATAATTCTGATTTAAAAATTGAAAAAAGTGAAACTATTTTAAAAACAAATGATGAATTTAAATCGAAAAACTCTTTAAACAATAATATTGTAACAAAAAAGAAAAAAGGAAAATATCTTGGAAAATTGAAGAAATTAACAAATGATCTCTTTGAAATTATCAGCTCCAAACTGTCATTAAAAACAGATGATCAGAAAACAATCGAGAATAATTATCTTCTAATAAAATATATGCAAAAGAAATTCTTACTGATGGATAATACATATAATACTCCTCATACAGAAACCTCAATAATTCCTGAAAATATTACTGAAAGTGTTCTTAAAAAGCTAATCGATAATTATTCTGAACTAATTAATAGTGAAATTATTTTAAAATTTAAAAATAACTTTCAAAATGAAAATTGTAAATTTTTCATAAAAAATTATATTTTTATAATTCAGCTGAAAGTTAAATCACTAATTAATTTGTTTAACTATCAGAATAATACAAACTATATGATTATCAATGATGAAAAAATTTTTCGCGCGCACCTGGCGCGCGAAAATAGTGGACGCAGCTCGCCGACCTTCGGTCGACTCGCCAAAATTGTGCCCTCAACATCCTGCGATGAATCTGTTCGTGCGCATGAAGCGCACGAAAATAGTGGACTCAGCTCGCCGAAGAAATTGACAAACTGGCATATACCTTGCAATCACAGAAAGCCGATCCTGAGTATCAATAAACAACCTTGCTGGTCATCAAACCCATTAGGTGGATTTGATCTGACTTATCGCAATTATAATAACAATGAAAATAAGATTTCAGTAAATAAAATACTGAAAACTTTACTCGTCAAGAATCCCTGTGATGAATCTGGTCGAGCATTTGAGAAGGATGAAAATAATGGACAAAAGCACGAAATGCATGAAGTAAAAAATGGATGCAGCTCCAGTTCATATAACAATATAACAAGGAATAAAGATATCTGTGAACATATCGAGAACGAGATCAAATTAACTACAAAAAAAATTAATACCCGAAGAAACGTAATATTAAAAAGTCACATCGAACATTTTACAATTGAATATGACCCGAAAACGGAGAGATATGCTACACATAGTGCGGAAGGACAGAAACCTTATGACATCCCCGCTATTACCACAGATTATGTTGATACCTGGACAAAATCGACAAACTGGCATATACCTTGCAATCACAGAAAGCCGATCCTGAGTATCACTATACAACCTAGTTGGTCATCAAATCCCTTCAGTGGTTTTGTTTCAACTTATCGAAATTATGATAACAATGAAAATAAGCTTTCAATAAATAATATACTGAAAACTTTACTCGCCCAGAACGCGCCATCTAATACCTATAAACTTATTCAGGTGAATGAGATGGATGAAAGAGGAAAAACAAATTGATAATTATTAAGATGTGTGAGTGTATACGAGGCAACGCTGGTAACTGCATAATTGATACTACTCTTTCTTCTGTATACTGCAATTTGATAATTTTCAAACTTAATTGTAGTATTGGTATTCATAAAATGTTCTAAATTTTAATTTCCTTACAATATTGTACTTCTGGCACACAATTCTGTGTAAAATCAACCGTGTTCAGAAGCGGCTTCAGGATCCAACTATGAATTTCAAAGATGATGCAGCTGATCTGGAATCACTGGAAATAAATCTTGTCGAAATTCGTCAAGATTTTGCTCCAATTCTGTAGAATAAGTCAAACCAGATGCATAACATGGGGAGTTGAATTCGAAAACGGACAAGATGAAGACGTCGGATGACTGGAGAATTAGCAAAAAATGCTGGTCTGTCGGCAGAGGAAGAACTAACCCGTGTTATGAAAGGCGTTCTAGATAGACTTTGACAATAAATATCGACACGATTTTCGAAGCTGAACGATCTAAACTTGAAATTTGGAGTTTTACTATATGTAAAAACTTTATTTAATAACGAAGATCAAGATAATAATTCATTGAGACAACACTGTAGAGATTGTTGAAATTTCTATGATACTGATATCCACGGGGACGAACTTTGACTGACATTTGTGACTGCCGAATGCTACTTCTGGTAAGAGATAATGCTTTACCAGTAACTCCATTGGATCTTTTGTCTTTCATCATTTCTTATGTTGAGGACGTTTTTCCAAAACGCGAATATCACTGCAAATCCTTCTAATAATTTCAATATCAATTGCTAGCTGTAAGCGTTCTTTCAGCAAACTGTGGTTGATTTTGTCCTATTTGCGTGCATCGACGGGACAAGATCGTCTTAGTAACTTTGCGCTTCTCAGTATTGAACAAAACGAAAAGGAAAAGTGTGATTTTGATAAATTTGCCACAGTGAAATCTAGAAAACTAAATCTCATATGAACATGTTTGGGCACAAAGTTTGTATACAGTTATTGATATAATACAAATTAATATATTATTTCGTTTTAACTACTTCTTGATTGACTAATCACGTATTTCGTCTGCAATAGTTTCTTATCCACTTAGTTCATTGGACAACTCTTAATTTTTCAGTAAGGGAGGGGGGACTCCAAAAATGAATCTTGTCCCGGGCGCCAAACACACTAGCTACGCTTCTGATTAACTAAATTTGATAGTGATAATTAAGAACTTTGTATTTTTTTAATATTGGATGATTTTATTGGTATTATATTTATTATAATTTGAATGGTTTATGAAGTTGGACGTTGATGCTGAATTTTGCTTTGATTTTGAAATTATCTTGTGAATTTTGTTTTCAATACTGATTTTTAATATCAATTTGTTTTGAAAATATAGTTAAATTTAAAAATATCCGCTGAAAAAATGGCTAATGATCAAGGAATCCACACAACTCCCAATTGTGTTGCATTTACAGACACGGAACTATTGAATTGGTATGCCACAAAAGATCGAGACACAATAATAAGAATTTCGATACCAGGATACCGATTGGGGTAAAAAATAAAAGTACAATCATCGTGACAAAATTATTTAGTTATTATTTTCTAATTAATTAGTGTTTTAATCAATTACTAAGTTTCATTTGTAATTAGCATAATATTAATAGTTACAATATAAAATATAAAAAGAATTTTCCGTTTTTGAGGTTTAATATTGTGTAATAATACTAATGAAGCTCCCTCGAGTAATTTAAGTTAAGAGTATGCAAAAACTTAATTGGGTAGCGAATCGTATTTTCCCTATAAACTTCAATGATTAATATTATATTCATCAGATGCTAACTTCATAAATAATGAATTGTTCATAATTACTGCCATGTCATTTGTAGGGGTTAGAATCTCCTTTTTAATAATTTTCCCGGACTCAACGATAACAGTGAAATAAATGTTTTCAAGAACAGTCGTCCATGAAAATAATTGGTAATGGACAGGTAAAAAAACTATACAGCATTTGTAACGACAAATTTGCTATATTTACGTTAAAATAAATGTGGTATTGTATATCGAGCTATCGAAAAGCCTGTTTTTAGTTTGCATTTTTTGTATCAAAGTTATAGCCCTATCTACGCTATGGTCGGCAACCCGCGGCTCTTTGGATGTGAAACTGCGGCTTTAGTGACATAGGCAAATATTATTTATTTTATCAAAAAACATTTAAAAATCTTTATGAATCGATTATTGAGAATAAGGCACCGATTTTATATCTCAACCAGTTGTACTGGCTTTTCACCGCACCCTCCTCAATGACAAGTATCTTCACTGTCATCAGTCCGTCAGAAGCTTTCGATCAATGCCGTCGCCAGATGTTTTTATGAGGTTTGGCGTCTTCACCAGTGCTTTGGCTGTGACGTATAGTCATGCAACTCAGGTGGCCTTCCGACTTGTCTTATTTGCCACGAAACACTCGCACACAATAAGAAATTAAATTTAGAGTGACACTTCACTAAAACATACTCAGTTTGATAGTAAATATCCAGCCGGCGAAGAACGAAAAAATGCTGTAGACGAGCTTCAAAAATAAAAACAGCAATCAAGTTCCATATTAAGTAACTGGACGCAATCTACAAGTAATATTTATCTGGCGGGCTTTGCAGTATAACTAGAAATTGAAAAAAGGCAAACAATTATCAGATGGTGAGTATGTCAAAGATTGCTCGTAAGTGCATCTGAGGAACTGTTTCGTGATTTCAAAAACAAACCAGAAATCTTGTAAATAATCGAAGATTTGCCACTATCCGTTAAAACAGTACAATATATAATAGCTAAAATGCCTTCAAATATAACATATTTGCAGCTGGAAAATATTCTACTTTCTCCTGCATTATCACTTGTTATAGATGACTATTGCGTAATAAAAGATACGGCACAAGTTGCCCTTTTTGTAAGGTAAGTCTTTTCAAGGTTCAAAAGAAGAACTTCTAAAATTGCTACCGCTCTTGGGACAAACCTTCGGGAAACATCTAGAGAATGCCGTGCAAAAATATCGCAATATAGAGATAAAACAAGTGCAACTGTTGACACGAATTACTTCAGAACATTTTTATAAACAATTAAAGATGAATTTTCTGACAGATTTGAGCAATTCAAAACCAACAAAACAACTTTAAACTTCAATAGTAAATCCTCTCAACAAAAGTAGTAACGAAATCTACATTGAACCATTTGGAATTGATACCGGATCTCTGTAAATGCAATTAATCGATTTAAAAAGTAAAGCTTTGTGTATTGAAAAATTTACAAGATTGAAGAGTTGAAGGTCCAAAAATTTATGCACGTAACGCAACAAAAGTAGACAACTTTTAAAGAAATGTTGCGAGTTTAAGCACTTATATTCGACGCATGGAGTAGTCTTCCAGATTGCTACAGTGAGTTGAAGAATTTGGCATTTGGAGTGCTGACTATCTTCGAATCGACATATTCTTGCGAGAGCTGGTGTACTGTGTAGAATAAATTTTGTTTAAATCTGCGCTACCTATTTTAATCTATTTACTTTAATAACTCTTAACTGTTCTAGGGTAACTTCGATATCACCCAGACGCCCCACAATTTTAACCTTACCGCTATATACCCATGAGCAAGCTCATGTTGGTACTGTATATAGAAGCCGAGAGTCCACATGCAGGTGAACCCTATTTCTAAGACTACTCCATGTAATAATCTCGCTTTCGGGTTCGTGACTGCCGATAGAAGGACTTACGTCTACTTAACTCTTCTGATCCCCTTGAAATTCATACTCCATTTACCATTCTTTATTATCGATCTTATGTATACGTCCGAGATAAAGTTTTCTCATAGTCTCTTTAGTTCATCGTTAAATACTAGTACAAATTAGAGTTTGAAACATAATTATCTGAAACTTAACTACCTATTTATCTTTTACTAATTTAATTTATATAATGTTAATTTAAATATCTAATAATTGATTCTTAAATAATATAATTCGGAAATTTCCTGAACGGAAATCTTAATTATTATGGTTTTCTATTCCTCTTTCTCTAATTATTAATTTTTGGTATTAAATCCCCTGAATTACTACAAAAAAGTAAAATAATACTATCAACCTAGAACTTTGTTTTAAATTTGTAAAATTTTATCTTAAGTAACATGTGGTAATTTGAAATTGCATCTAAATTATTAAATACGCTGTTAGATCAGCTGTTTTAGATTTAATAAAATTTTCTTTTTAATTTAAGGAAAAATAAAATCATCCTAACACCCATTTTTCATCTTTCATTTACAATTACTTTTTACTACTAAACTACTTATTATTGTTCGGTGACTCGGATTGCTGCTTCCTCGAGCACCTTAGGCTCGATGTCATTCACGGCGTCGCCGGTTTTTGCTTGGGTTATGCTTCTTGCTCGTTTTGGGGGTTTGTGCTGGGCCGATTGAGCTTTTTTCTGGAATGTGATTTTCTGGTATTAGGTTTAGCTGTATGGCTAAATTTCGGCCGGCTATTCGCTTGGTCAATTCGGCCTCGGTAAAAGAAGCGATTAACACGGCGCTCTGGTCGTTGATAACGATCCTTTGAGCCCGGTTCCCGGAGATCAGATCATCGCGACATTTCGTCAAGCGATGGATCTGCTGGTGTGATACCTTGACGGCCTCCGGAGCAAACCAGATACCCAAGGTACGTTTCTACTCCGCGGCCAATTTATTATATCTTTGTTGGCATTCTACGTGGGAAGAATCGTCATTTTTGAGATTGGATTGTGTAGGTTTTCCTGGTTTTGACGGCGTTATTTTTAGGATTTTATATCCTGATTGCATTTCGACGGATTTGGTGATTTTTGCAAATGATTTCGAAGAGAAAAATTTTCTTTACAACGTTCTCGGAAAAGAAAGAAACTAAATGGGAGAAAATTTCGTAATGTAAATTTGTTTAATTATAATAATGATTATAATAGAAATAATAATTAATGAATATTTTCAAACAATCCGATCTTTCATCTATAGTATAGTTGCTATTGGCTACTGTGGTATTTTATTTAATGCAAAACTCGTTCGTTAATCAATGATGGTCAATTTTGAAAAATAAGAAAGCTGATGCTCCGACCACTACCAAATTAACAAATTTATTTTTAAATTCAATATTGTCTGTTTATTTTCTATAAGGTGTGATTTAAATTCACCAAAAAAAATTAGATTCCGTTGATCTTTCTATCCTTACGATTCTTAACCCTAGTCGATCCCCTCAATATATTAAATTTCGACAGGAATTTGAAAAAATATAAAATTCGTATTATTCTGCTTAAACATTTACACAAATGTTATCCCCTTAGTTATGGCGATCTTCCCGCATTTTCCCCTCTTACCGCTCCTACCAACATTGCAATGGCCGCCACGGTGAAGTACGACGGTGTCCTACCCCGTGATCAGTGCAACAAGGCGTGACCAGACTAAGCAGACACCGAAGAGTGGTTAGTGACAATGCAACACGTCAACATCCTGCCAATTTAACGGCCGGAATTGAATGTTGCCCTAACATCTTCCACAACTACCATGAATATATATATATATATACATAATTAAATTTAGTGGGACCTGTCGCAGATACTAAAAAGTATCGCGGCCATCCATGATAAAAATTTAATTAAAATCATAATACATTAACATAAAAATGTATTCATAGTACAAAATCAATAAAAATTCACTTACGATCAAATAGGTTCACAAAGTCGATTAATAGTTTTACAGTTCAAAGTTTGAAAAGTTTTTTAGGATTAAATATTATGAAAATGGCTGGAGTATTTATAGTGATCTTGTGCCTGTGTGCGACCAATCAGCGAATTTTAAATCTTTTTTGGCCATTTTTTGGGGTTTTTTAATGACTTTTATTTATTTTAATATTTTTCTCTTTTTCTATTTATTTTTCTTAATTTTTTAATATTAATTTTATTAAATTTACATTTTTTATTTTTTGCTGATTTTTATTTTTATTCTGGTCGCCTCTTCCGCCTGTGTATTTTCTAAACCTTATTTTGCAAGGTTATAGGCGGTTTTGTGTTTTACTTTATTTTTCTGTATGCAATTGTATGCGAAGTTTATTAATTATGTTATTTTTTATTTTTGTTTTAATTGGTGTTTTATTTAATTTTGTTTTCTGTTTGCGGTGTATGCTTATGTTATAGCAGCCATTTTGACAATTTCCGAACCTCATTAATCATTTTGTTTTAATGATGGCTTATAGGACAACACGAGCAAACGTCCTCTTGCATGAATACCATTCAAAGCCAACACTCCATGGAATTTGTTTGCTCAATTGTTTGTTTTTGAAGTACAAGTTAGTGTTGAAAGTAAATGTTTAATTGTTTTAATTTTTTACTTAAATAATAAGTAATTATATAATAACGCGATATATATTTATTATTTAATTTGTTATGAAAAACACTACTTATATATAGATAAATAGATTAGTTTTTTTTATCAAAAAACGTTATTTATGCGATTACTATTTATTGTTGACAAAAAAAATTTTGTGGCTCTTTAAAAATTTTTTAAATTGTAAGTTTTGGCTCTTCAAAAGGTAGCCGACCCTTGATCTAGGCTAAACGAACAGCGAAATGTGGCAACAAAACCATAAACGTATTTAGAGTTTTATATATTAGAGATAATCTTAGACAAGCCTTTTAATGACATCAATATTTATTCAGAGTTACAAAACCAATGAAATTATTCTTAAAATTAAGAACAAATCCTGAAAATTTAAATCCAAATTTTACAAATGACCATAAAATCCAAAATAAATTAACATTAATAAGTGAAATTATTAAATAATAAAAAGCAGAAAATTTTATTTCAACGTATGTACTCAAAAGATTGATATGATTAAAATATAATTTCATCAAAATATAAATCGTTTAAAAGTTTTGGGTTTCAATTAAAATGCTTTCTGTTAATTTCATTCGTTCATCGGATTTCCTAAAAATTTATCAAAATTCTCTATTTGCAACAAAGCCCGAAAAGTGCTGCGACAAATCGGACAAGACGGAGACTAAATAAAATAATTAATCAATTAAAAAAAATAAGCTACAACTTGTAGTTTCTAAATTAGTTTTATTAAATCAAATTGACCGGATAAAACACCAATTTAAGAGTACTAAGAAAATTTCTGTCTTGAAAATAAGTACTGCATATAAAAATTGCATTATGACATTAGATGTTTATTTATCACAAGATCCTTATTCATTGACGGGTGTAATTCAAGAATCCATTAAACCACGCATAGATAGTATAGGGTCATTGCATAATTACGTCAGACTGACACAAATAATTTTAGATTTTTATCACAACATGTACAAAGAATAAAACCTATCTGAGCATAGGAGATATTATTGAATGGCTTGGAATAATTTAACTGGTGTCGCATGGAGTTTGCTACAGTTTTAAGAAATTGTTACACAGCATTAAATTTTGTCTGTAGCAGTTATCAGTGATCGCGATTCATTGTTAGACACTTCACATGAAAATATTTTGTAAAATAATGTTGAATTTTAAAATTTTGCTGAGCATAAAATGAAACAAAAAACATTTTTAAAATTATATTTGTAATTTCAATAAATCCACTAAATGGATTTAAATTAAGAATATTAAATAAAACTTTTTAATATTTGGATGACCATAGACATGTTCAAGAAAAGTAAAGTTAATAATATGCCAGATTTGTACCAAGATCTAGTGAATACGTATGCGCTTGCACATCCTGACAAATCGAAGCACAATCAGCTAACACAGGCTTTATGGAACGAATTAAAATCAGAACCATCTACATGTCAAACGAAATTGAACGAATTAAGAATGTTTGTAGCAAAACTAAAATCAAAGATTCTGTGTTATTGGGTAAACATTCCAGCAAAGAAAACATTGCAGGAGATACAATCTATGTCTATTGAATCACCTGATGGTACACTGTTGTTGGCGACAGTTATGGACAAAACAATCAGCCATACTTCAGTTGTCGACGAATCGAAAATCAACACCAGTAAATCGAGTATAAATGAAGCTGAAAAATGGAAAGTCATACACCAGCAGAAATCTGAGAACAAAAACGTTTGGATGAAGTAAATGCCAACATATCATTCTCTGTATTAAAGCAACAGAAAGGTTTAGGTGATTCAGAAGCTGTAGAAAAATAATTGAAGAACTTGGAGACTAGTAAAAAGAAAATTCAACAAGCTATTCAAATATTTTCGACTTAACCGTTCTCGAGCACAAAAATCTCCTTTGAAAAAAAAGGAAAAATACAAAAAATTATGCGCAGCTACAGGTGAAATATTACCTGACAAACCTGGGCGTCCCGAAAAGAAGCAGAAATATCCAGATCTTCTCAACGTGATTTGGGAACTCGTTTGATTTAATGAAGGTGGAGCTGATCCTCGGCGTCGATCTGAATTATTGTAATGTCCGAAAACTTTAGATTATCTGACACTAAAATTCAACGAAAAAGGTTACAATATTGAAAGAACTGCTGTATACAGGCGTCTGATACCACGTCGGTGGAATACAAATGAAGGCAAAAGACATGTACAAACGGTTCCGGTGAAACTTATCAAAGCACAATTCAAAGCCCTGGAGGAAAATGAAGATTCCCAGTTTGGTTTGGCTGTTGTCAGGCTTGTTATGAAACTATGCACACTTATTGGTCCACAAAAAATGCTCTTGGAATTGCTGCAGCAAGTAAAGAGCAGCCAATAATGATCAGTACAGAGTACCGCGTAAAATTGCCAGATCATGTTGGGGTGGTAGCCGAGAAACATTAATTTATACCTTCAGTTTACGCCTTCCTAACTATCAATGATGACATTGTAGGTGAAAAGGCAATCGGGATATCAAATACTGGGCAAACTTATATAGCGATTCGTTCAGGAAAGCATGATTTATCAAATGCCAACAGTCATGGCACAGACTTACGCCACATAGTTGATGATGAACGGTTTGCGAATATTGTCAAAATACCATCCGGAAATGTTAAACCATTTTGGGTGTGACGGTCAGATGGAGGACCATACGAGAATGCACGGTATCCGAAAGTTGTTGAAGAGACGATTAATGTTTTCCTGGAATATGATCTTGATATGTACATAGTTGTTATTACTACAAGAGGCTAAAGTGCATATAATCCATGTAAACGTAGAATGGGTGAGTGGGTCAAAATGGTCATTTTTGGCATGACGTAATTATGCAATGACCCAATATACGTAAATAATATAACTATTAAACCTAATGATTGTACCTAATTTTGACTCATTACGAAATCAAAATTCGGCACAGGTTGAATTCAACACACAAAGTCAATTAAGTATAGGTGATTAAAGATAATTGCTGAAGAAATTGCGAACATTTTATTTAAAAAAGGCATGCATTTAAAGCAAGTAATTCAATAAAGTTATCGCAGTTGCCTATTTGCCTACCAAAGGAAATAGCAGAAAACTGTGTTTATCTGAATCATATAAAGTCTAGATTTTAGACTATTAACTTCTTTGAATGTGCGGGAATTTGAAAATGTTTATCATTTTATAATCAGTTTCGAGTAGTATTTTCTCAACTCATTTACTTTAATTAGAACCCAGAACCAGTTTTACAAATCGGGTTCCTCTGGATCTTCATGTCCTTTTGTAAAAAAATAAGTAAACCCAACACAGAATAATTCAGAATGTATCACAAATACAACTCAATTAATTTATTTCAATCATTGTCACAATTACAACTTGATAATTAACTTTCACCTTTCTCACTGAATATAAGTAGCCATAGTAAGGTAGGTTACTCCGCGGATAATTGCAATAAACTCTCTTTTTTTATATTATTAACTAAAGTTGTTTTAAAAAGGTTTTTGGTGGAACACGTTTAAATAAAAAATCAATAAAAGAAATTAAACTTAACTTTAATAGTTATTTTTAATATATATAAGAAACCAGTGCACGTTGAGATTTCAAAAAACATTTTGCAACCTAAACAGTTCTTTGTAGCCAATTCATATTGAAATATCCTGTTTTACAAAACATATATGTTCTAAAAAGAGAGGATACTTTTTACCAACATGGTATTCCAGATTTAAATGGTTTGAATTTGTTTCTGCCGTCGAATTTTTTTTTCAAACACTGCGTTGTCTGACAGAAGACACATTCAATAAACACAACTCGTCCAAACAACACTAACAAGTCAAGCGATGTGGAAAACATTCAAAACAATTAAACAAGCTGATATCATAGTGGCCGAACAAATTAATCCATTACGTCAGCGTCTGAAAGAAGAGAACAAAAATTATATGCATTGTTTACTTGAATTTTCCATTTTTAAGCGGTAAGACCTATGATTCCGTGGAAGAGATGAATCACAAGATTCTTTTAATTTCAGATTCATCAACAATGTATTCGAAAGAAATACAGGGACAATGTTGACTAATCTATAAAAACAATCTATTAAGAGCTAATAAGAACAATGGCCATGGTAACTAGAGAACAAATTCACAATGAAATCGAAAGAGCAGGAATGCTTTCTCTGTTGATCGACGAAAGCTTGGACAATTCTGATGATGAACAATCAAGTATATATTTCAGATATGTTTATAGCAATGAAATCAACAAAAGTTGTTATGCATTTAGGAAGTTAAAATATTTTGGTGCAGCTAATATTTTCCCATGCTTACAAACAATAGTAACTAAAATAAATAGTTTAACACTTATATCAATTAGTGCAGATGGGGCTACTCAATGTTTTTACAAAACATGAATTTGATTTAGGATATAGAGAAATCATTAAATATGTGATTGATACGAGGAATGCTAGACCAATAAAGCAACGATCTTACAATGTACTATATAAATTAAGGGTTAGGGTTATATAAAATAAAGGTGAAATATTTCTTTATATAAAATAAAGCGATAAATAAAAGAGTTAAAAGAGGCAGGCGTAATAAAACAAAGTTTTTCACAATGGGCATCACCCACTGTACCCATTAGGAAAAAAGATGGTGAAATTAGAATGTGCATTGACTATCGTAAATTATATGATGTAACAGTTTAAGAGATTCATACCCATTCCCGAAAGCAAAGAACAATATGATAAACTTAGAGACACTAAATGCTTTACAGTCATTGATGCAAATTCAAATGGAATGAGGGATGCGGAAAAACTGCTTTTGTCACTGAGGACGAGACTACCTTTAGGGTTAACTAATGCATCAGCAACATTTCAGCACCTAATGAATACAATACTCGTAGATGTGTAACATAGTGCTGCTTGCATGGATTACATATTAATAGAATCAAAAACGTATGATGAACATCTAAAAGACAGCAAATGTACACCAAATGTACTCCACGTACAGTATGCATAACTAGAAAAAATACAGAGCCAAAGACAAAAGCACATCTACACCCAATCCCAGCTACAACTTCTCCACTGGAGCTATGGATTTTTTATGTAAACTACATACCACTAACAACGGAAATAAACATATATTAGTTTTTAGTGACTACTAAATGGGCAGAGGCACTTCCAACCAAAGATGAAACAGCGGAAATAGTAGCCAAACCATTTATAGAAAAAATCATTTTGAAATCGGTACACCGAGAAAGCTACTAACAGATAAAAGGAAACATTTTATGAGCGTAACCATCAAAAGGGTTGCTAACATTTTCAACATGCACTTAATTATTACAACCGCTTACCACCACCAAAATGATAGGTTAGTAGAAAGATTCATATGGTACACTTCTCAGTAGATTAGCGGTTTTTGTGGGAAAAAATCAAAATGATTGGGACGAATACGTAAGTCAATATACATATATGCGCAATATCACACCTAATGAAACAACGGGATACTCACCATATTTTTTAATGTTTTTAATGAAACCTGCAACGCCTATTGATACAGTTTTTGAAACACGATTATCACAATATTTATATGCACCAGATTATGTAACATTAATGAAAGAACGAATGGAAGAGATTTATAATATCGCTAATTTAAAGGTCAGATTTAGACAGGCGCAATACAAAGATGACTACGCTAAGACAAGTAAATCCTATACTTTTAAAGTGGGAGCTAAGGTTAGACTTATGTCTCCATATGTAAGTAAATGTAAAACAACAAAGCTAGCAAGACCATTTAAAAGCCCCAAGTAACTCTGAAAAATATTAAAAAAATACAATAAAGTAATAAATGAAAACTTACATATACAAAAACATAAAAAGGAAGATTCAATAGTAGTACAGTGAAAACTCCCGAAGACAAAACCTCAACGGGCCGCGAAATATTTCCGTCTTAGACAGTTTTGACTGTACATGTGAATAGATGTAAATTAGCAAAAACTGAAATAGTAGAGACAACCCCATAAATATAATCTATGATCACAGAATCTATAATGTCAGCTGTCTTCTTAACAATTTTTGGATTAATAAATACAGTCAACGTCAAAGAGATACATAACTGAGTTTATGGGAGATAAAGATATCCTAATAAATATTTCACCTTACAAAATTATTGTACTCAATCTAAAAAGATAGAGACTATACAAGTAAAAAAGCGTAAAATAACCGAAAAGTCATTATAAACACAACGCCAAAAATAGAAAAGCAAATTATTTCGACCCAAAAACAAGCACAATAATCACCAAAGTAGCAACTCAAACCATAATAGATAAAGAAATGAATTATAAAACTTATATAATGACCGAATTACCAATTCAACTTAAAGAAAAGCTAATTAAATTACTGGTGGGTTACAGGGTTTCACATCTTGCTTATCTTCCTGGCGACCCTAGTAACGCCATACAAAATGATACTGACCCACTTGGCACCCGTTGCTAAGCAACGTTGGAAATGTGTTCAAGTGGTGGATTGTCCGCAAAAATTGAATACCATTGGCTAGTACTATAGTTGCTCGGACAACCCTCGGGTTCATGAGCTGTCGATAGAAGACCTATGCTCGCTTTGCTCTGTCCCTCGTAATTATTCACGATTAGTGCTGAATTGACTGCGGAACGAATTGGTGTTGGTATACGGTTATATTAAAATAATAATTCAACTACATTTAAAACTATTTTATTCGATTCTGACACATGTACAACCGTTACTGCTGGGCGTGTTGGAGTTGTGTTGCGCGACGTCGGGCACGCTCCTTACGTCCCGGTCGACGACTGCTGGGGGTGATAGGTTGTTCTGCTGACTTGGTAGCTGTCTGCGGCACTTGAGTGGGGGCGAAGATGAGCGGGTAGGTTACCGCTTCACCTTCCCGGCATACCGCTAGGGCGACTTCGAGTCCCCGAACCTGCGTACGCAGACTCCGATTGAGCTGGCGTTCTTCGGCCCAGCCTTTTTGAGCTGCGGTGAGTCGTTGATAAAGGATCTTCGTCCGTTTAGGGTCTAAACAAGTCGCTTTGACCTGCTGCATCTCGCGAGTTAATTGCAGGACCTGACTAAGTAACTCTGCATTCGTCTGCCTCGCGCGATCTAATTCCGTCTGTAGGATCCGTAGAGAGGACATCGCTGCAATTAAATGGGTTGTTACACGTCAATTTATGATTAGTCTAAATGTTTTAATTTTTTCAAACAAATAGAAAATTCATTTTCAGTTATATGAGAAGGAAACACACGCAGTTCTAATTATTATCAAATCACTACATCAATTTGTCCGTTAGTTCAATCATCCGGGCAGTACCGCTCTAGGCTTCTTTTGAGAGCTTCCACCGTGTAGGGTCGCCTAGTGTCTCGAACCGGACGAGGTGGATAGGCGACGGCGATCCGCCCGGCAAGGATGTCATCCATCACGTTTGCAAGGTACATCCTTGCCTTGACTACTTGCAAGTCCACCCGCTCCTGCACCCGCTCCCACTGGGTGAGGAGGTCCTGCGCGTTAGAAAATATCTCGGCAGCTGGGTACTGCTGTCTATTGAGTCCCTCAGGGTCGTTATTTAGATCCGGTGCCCTCCGAGTGGCAGGGTACGGCCATTGCCGACGAATTTTTCCGATCGTCCCCGTTCTCCTGGGTGACTCCTTCCTGGATGGCGTGTCGGTCGATCTGGCGTCTGTCCATTCTAGAGACATGTTTGGCTGAAAGCAATGTATTATGATCAATCACTGGCGTACGATGAACGAAAGAATAAAGCGGATTATCTAAATTGTGCGTGCGATTCATTATCTGACTCGCTAATGGCTAAGTGATGGCTGTTGGGCTTTCGTATTGTTTAATATTATGTTGTTGAGTCGAGTAGAAACTTGCGTTCGGTCGCGTACTGTCATTTGTCAATGTGGGGCGGAACTTAACGTTAGATCTCGTCTATATTAGAATTGTCGTTAACATTAGGGTTAGGACTACTCCTTAGTTCAACCCAAGCTTCATGGTTACGGAGGGGTTTCCATTTATTTGTCAACATTTCGTGCCCTCAAAGTATCGGAATTGGTCAACCTTGATCCATGTCTCCTATTTAGATGGCTTGGCCATGCACCTCTACAAAAGACAATAGTTGGAATTTACTTACAAAACTACATAGGTTTAGTCGTAAAGAAAAATAGGATTTGACGCTACTGGGTAAAATCTGTATTGTTTAATATAAAACAGTTATATTTTGACCTCGTTTGCGATGCTTATTTGAAATTTACTTTATATTTTTGTAGTCACATTAGAGAAGCTTCAAGCCCATGTTTACAAATTAAAAATTTTTGTTTGATTTCGTGAGCTATTCGATCAATTTTGGGATTCTACTAATTCGCATAAGTAAGTCGATCCACGTGCATGTTTCAGATGACGGAGATGCACATCCGCCCCGAGATAGTTTATGTTTAGATTTACGGCGTCTATTAGGTCTACTGTAATTCGATCTGTCTGATCTGGCGGTAATATTTTCGGTCTATGTTTATTGTTAACCGATAAACCGGCTATATTTTTCGTTCGGCAAATCTATTATTCAGTTTTATTTAATCAACGTACTATCCAAAAATTTTCAATTGCAAAGCTCGGTCAAATCAACTAGGGTAAGTTATCGTTTTAATCGCTTCTTATACCTTTATCTGTTAGATTTTTAGTGTCACATACGCGCTCCTACTATGGGTTTTGATGGACTATTTCCCGTATCGTTTGGATATTTTTATTTACCAGCGGTTGGAAGTTATTTCAGTTCACATCTACTTTGGTCGATCGTAAGACAGACTTGCATTCTCCTGATCTATTGGTTGCAATATAAAGTTGAGTTCTTTTATTTTATTTGAGTATTGATGGACTTTCGAATGTCGTGAATTATTTATTACGAAAATCCCCGTGATTCAAATCGCTTAGTTAATTTGGTGTACCTAATTCCATCACTAATTTCTTGTCGCTAAAATATGATCTTTAACTAGCTAGCCTATGGGTTCTTTACTGCTAATTGATGATCCTAATCAGTAGATTGTCGAACTTACTTATGTTAGATTGTAATTCATAAATTGTTTTATCTAATGTTCACTCGATTTTTGGTCGTAAATTATTAACAATTTAATGTCATTATAACTTTATTCCATCGGGTTTACTTGAATTAGGTTGATGGTTCGAATGATTTTTACTCGTTTACTGCAGAAGATGGGATGGAGTTAAGTGTAGTAACTAAAACCATTAATTCCATTTAAATAAGCTCTACTAAATCTTTTCTACGACATTAAATGGATTTATTCGTTGAAATTGATTGCAGCTAATATAGCTAACTAGGAACTCATTTTATTTCTGGCAATCAGGTTCACCTAGTTTTATTACTTTGCTTTACTCCTAGGAATAGATTTTCTATCCGATTCGTTATCTCAGTAAACTCATCTGCCAAAATTGAACTATAACTTTAAATTATTACCAACAATTACTATTCGCTAATGCAACTTCCTCGTAAGTTTCACTTAATGAGTTGATTTGCCCTTCGTCTAAAGAGTTTAAAGATTTACTTGCATTTTGGGTATCTCTCGCACTCAAGTTCATTTAAAACGTGAATTTGGTTTACTATTATTATCACTAAGGTTGCTTAATCTCTTTGAACCATCGACCTTTACCGTAGTGTTGAGTTTTATTTAAATCAGGGGTTTAAATTAATCCTAAGTGATATCCAATTTACTCTAAAGATTATTTCACGAGTTTTAGTTATATCAGTGATTTTTATTTAAGTTATTACAATACCCTTCTCACATTCTATTTTATCTCGTTTACTTTAATCCTGAATCAAGGAGTTAGTCTAGATTGAACCGTGAGTCACTTAAATTTCCAATAATTATTTTATTAAAATCAACTTTAATTAAGGGAAATTCTGTTAACTTGATGGATAAATTCGAGTTAAGGAACTCACTGAACGGTTTACGATATTTATGTTTTATTTTCGATGAGCTAATATACTACCAGTTAAATCATTTTTAAACATCACTTGAATTTATTTATTTATACCAACGATTTCAGTTAATTAATCCCCGTACCCTTTCCCTTTAATAGATCTTAAGCGCCTTTGTGTTTATATTATATTTATTGAGTGCCCACTGGACTACTCGGTGTGATGATTTTAAGCCGTTTGTAAGATAATTTTAGGTCGATTTTACAGAATTGAGAAACGAGGAAGCAGCCAGAGACTTCTTCCTTATTTCTCGCTTCAGCTATAGGGATAAATATTGACGTTACGACCGCTGCGTTGCGCACGCTGAGTCTTCACGGGTGCATATCATTGGCGATTTTCCACGCACTTACATGCATTTGCACTATGTTGATTTTACTAACTTGCGTGATGTGTCGGCTGTAGGCCGGAAAAATTTCGACATTTAAAATTTATAATTTATAAAGACATATAAATTAAGTTATACATATTAATAAAATTTATTAATTAGAAAACAAACAAATTTACCTATTTGACCATTCCATAAAACATCAAATCAATATATAAAATGACATAAATGACATAAATACCTCTCTTCCCACGCCAACGCCGAGCAGAGCTCCATTGAGATGCAAGGACGTGAGGTGGAAAGAGGGTTCCAACCAAAATGCTTCTTACCTAAAAAAAAGGGTTTCCGAGTACGTCTAAAATTAATTCAAGATTTGAAAATATGGTTGTTTCGAAAAACGGTTTTTGGTTTTTTATGGTTAACTTTAATGTGAAAATGGATCAGTATATATACCTATTTGTATGACGTGTGAAATTTGATGCAGTAAAACAAAATTCGACCTTGTTATTTTCTAGCAAATTCTATTATTTATTTTTATTATTTTTCGAGTTATTTTTATAATTTTTTATTTATAATTTTTATTGAATTATTGCTAATTCAATTTTTCGATTTTAATTCCACTTTAATGAACTTTAATTGATTTTTCTAATTTCGTCGAATTTGTCGTGTTTTCTTGTTGTATTTGTGTAGGTATCGTGCGGATCTTGGTGCATTTTGTTATTATTTTATTTTATTTTTATGTTTATTAATTTATATTTAATTCTTTTATTTCTTAGATTTTATATGGTTTAATTGGTGTTTTTCAGGTTTATTTTAAATTGCGTGTTGTATCTGCGTGTGTGTTTCTGATCCATTTAAACATTTTTCAAGGCCGTTTACGTTCTGGCCCAACATTACCTACAGGAAGACCAATCCTCATAAACAACTAGAATGAATTACGAGCATTCCAAAAGAAAACAGTTAAACCACGATGGCCTTTTTAACTAATATCATTAGGCGTTTTGGGAATAGGAATATTAGCGATAGTACAAGTGGAAAAGACAGAGGTATAGGCACCGACAATTCAGAAATGTACCAGGGCATTTTCATCTGGACAAATATGTACCATGTCAATATACTTTGCCCACTTTCGTCTCATATAATTAAAAATAAAAATAATGAAATATGTTCAATAATATTAATTTACACTGAAAGTAGATATAGTTATGTATATAACTTAGCTTATGAGAGAATGACTCAAATGCACCAAAGATGTATTTTTATATTTTATTTTTAGAAAAGAAATTACAACTCAAAAACAATCCAGTAGTATAGACAACCCGCGAATAAAAATTTTTTTCATCATTCACTAACGTTTATTTCTTAAAATTTTTTAATTTCCTGCTTGCAGATTTAGAGTTGAGTATATCTATATATCTATACTGCTCAAAAAATAAATTTCCATCTAAAAATAACTTCATTATCTATATAATAATAATAAATCTGCAATAGCAAAAAGGAATCTGTGAATCAATGAAAAAGTGTAATAGTGATGTGGTGCGAGTCTTTATGATACCATTTATACAATATTATACTTGTATATCTATTATTTTGTAAATTTATTATTTTTACCTTAAATAGAAACCGTCCATTTATATTGTGATAAAACATCTATGGCATAGGTGAAATATATTTTTATGTAAAAATCTATATCAAGTTTAAGGTGTTTTAGATACAGGATAGGAACGGAAAATTAAACCGCCCAATAATATTGTGAGAAAACACCTATACCATATGTGAAATATATTTTTATAATGTAAAAATTTATATCAAGTTTAAGATTGAGCATTAGTTAAATTAGCAATGAAAGGAAAGATTGTCATAGGCGGTGGACTATCAAGGATGGCAAAAGATGTAGACAAGAAAAAGATTCTTGAACAAGTAGGACATGGCAATCCAATTTATTTATTAATTTCAACAGAATCCCAAATAAAATTTACCCACGAATTACATCATGAATTTAGAAAAAATAGCAAGTTTTTGCATGTTAAAGTACATGATAAAGATGGCATATGGTCTGCTGATTTAGTTTTTATGATGACCAAGTCACTCTGAAAAATATTAAAAAAATACAATCAGTCATAGATTTTAATACAAGATTTGCTTTTGCAACATGACTAGAACATAAAACAGGATATTCTATTACACAAGCATTTGAAAATATATTTGAACAACATTAAAGAATTCCAAGATATTTATGGTGTGATAAAGGAACAGAATTTTACAACAAAGTTTTACAAAGTTTTTAAAAGAAAATTAATAAATGCACATCATATCCAAATAGATTATGAAATATCATCGGAATTGAAACATCATGAGCAGCACTTAGGTAATTATTATATTCAATAAAATGATCATGATCTCTAATCTTTAAATCATTATTTTTGAATGTTTTTTACAAATCCAACATTCTTGAGTATTTTGAAATTTTAATTCTTGTGCTTATGAAATATTCAGAGAAAAATCAGTACTAGTGTATAATTAAATAATTTATTTTCAAGTTGATTAACATGTCGAGTAAATTTCTTTAAAGTATCTTTAGATGATGTACCTCTATTAAACAAAACTTTTGAATTTAATATTTCAGGATAATTACTTTTTACAAATAAACAATATGCTGATAGGACTTGAATGACAAGACAGGCCTTTAGAAGATATTTTTGGTCCTGACTGAAATTATCCTGAAAGTCAGCATCCGAATTTTCCACTTGACTAGCAATTGCGAAAATAACACAATGGTTATTGAGCAAGCGTCAAAATTAAGTTTACTTCCAATGGCACCGTCAGTTGTGTAGGTCCAGAAGTATTACCATCGAGTAGTTTATAGACATCTCGAAATGGCAATTCATTCAAATGCAACATGCAAATAAGCCACTGCAAGGGGCGATTAAGGCTGAGCTTTCGTATAACACCATTATGTTGCCCTGTATTGACATTGGTGCTATCGATAGATAGACTTGGTGTCATTGATTACGGACAACAGTTCTATGGTTATATAACTTGACTTAGCACTTTGAGAAGACACATGATCAATGTACTGGTCAACAAGAAATAAGATAACGACGTCTGGTTTGTGTGTTTTTCTGAGATTTGTTTCTACAGCTTTGGTGTCATCTATTCTGCCATAGAACTCAATGCATATTAGTCCCCGTAATTGCTCTGATTGAATTTTCATCTGCTTCTTACGCCAATACATTGTCTGTTGAGTTTTGTCACTTCCAGTATATTGCTAGGCTGAGAAAGTTCCATGTCATGCAAGTATGCATTAATAATTTTACATGTGTCTCGATTGCTAACGCCTGTTCTGTCCATAACTGCACTTAGGCAAGGATATTTGCGTCTGTTTTGGTTGCTGTCTTCTTCGGATTTGGATTATTAAAGACCAAACTGTAAATTGTCTTCAATTGAACTAGGCTTTTCTGTATCATCTTCATGAATCAACTCTGCTTCCATTTGACTAGTTGATGGAGTTGATGATCATTTTTTTAACTCATTTTGCTTTGTTTCACTCGTAAGCCTTTTATCGAACACTTCAGATGCTTTCCTGTCGACCGTTCCAAGTATCATATTTCTCGTTGACTTTTTTTTCACACTAAAACTCCTTGTCCAGTCTGGGAACTTTGATATCACATCTTCAGAGGTCTCGATTAAAAATTCCCTTAAATTCTTTCCAGCTTAAATGCTTTCTCTTCCGACAGAAATTTCTTAGGTGTTCTCTTGTTTTTAGGATATTTTTGTATATTTTGGCCCTTTTTACTGGCTTCTTCAATTGAGCAAGAATACTGGGAAGTAGAATTGTTGGAATGCTTGCTTTTTTCCATATTGTTATTACTTGCTCAGCTACGATTTTTAATTATTCATCAGTAGTCTTTACCTGACTTTCCTGTTTTAACTGTTGCCCTCTCACCCACAGATAAGCTTTAAAAACATCTTCCTTGCTAGGGAGTTTATTTTTTACTAACTCTTGAGAAAAACTAAACACCAAATGTTTCGTCAGAGTGTACCTACATATCACTCGAATATTTCATTTAAGTTAAATTCTTAAAGAAAATAATTAATATTTACGTTTAATATGCACCTTAGTATGGCATATGGTTAACATTTTAATACATGTAAGTATTGATAAGAAACAACCTTATTGCTAGGCCCAATAACTGTTCCAGGAGTTGAATTAGTCAAATTATGTCAATTTAGAATATAACACCCAACAAAGATCAAATTGTAGTGAAGCAAACAATAGGACAAACAAAAATTATTTAATATATGCATTCAATCTAACTTTCAAATATTTCTAAATCAAACAATCGAATTAATAGTAAATTACATTATTTGTAAACATGAAAAGAAAAGTTAGGATCCATAGAACTTCTTCAATAACTCTTATATTGCGCATAATATACTTAAATTTACGTAAGTCAACTTTTGCAGGTAGTAACAAACAATGTTGACATTTTCACCCCACTCTATTGTACAAACCAGCTTATATTGGATTTTTAAAGTAAATTTTGTTGTTTAAAAATAGTTATATAAAACTTATTGTTATTATTTATATAAGTAACCAGTGCACGTTGGGAATTCAGATCATTTTTTGAGACCTTAACACTTTCCTTTAGACTACGCTATTAAATATTTTAGAAATGCGATTTTAATCAGGCTAATTGGAGTAAACAACGCAATTCAGTTTCCGACCAATGGACTTCGTTTCTGTTCAGCGATCTGTTACCTGAACTTTCGAGCGTCCTTGAAAGTATCAGAAGACACTTAACAGAAGCAACTTCCAGCCTGTTAACACCCGGTAAAAAATATTGAAAATTAAAATAAAAATTATGGAAAATGTTCTAAAAAATATCAAAATTTGTACTAAAAATTTTTAGTTATTCAGTTGTTTAAAACCAATAAATTATTGTGTGATTACATCAAAAACGACAGGTGAAGAACACGTATTCAATACATCAGGTGGGTTATAATACTCAATTAATTCAAGAATTCAATTAAAAAAATCATGAAAACATAATGAATTTGTAAAAATTGATAAAAACCAATTAGTTAAAAATTATTATTTTTACCAATAGATTCAAGTTTAAAATTTGACCACTTTTACAACCTTAAAACTTTGTGGGATTAATATATTTACAAAAAAGGCATTTAGAAATAAACACAAACTTTACAGAACATTTGTTTAACTAATTCTCGTTAACACTTTGCCGATTTTTATTAATTGTACATTTATTCAACATATTTTAACAATTTTTCGTATTTCTAGATAGTATGTATATCGAGTAGAGCAAATATGCCTAAACTTCTGGAGAGATTTCAAAAGAGGCGAAAAAATTCATCAAAGAGTACTGATACGCGTAGAAATATATCTGATTTTAGAAGGAACAAACGAACACCACAAGCCTGAGGTTGAAATCTCAGTGGAGAAAATCAAACTTCAGGTAGTGGAATTGCACCGATTCCAATGATAACACCAGATTTTAAACGGGAAAGTAATGTGATTTTATATTAAAACTATATTTTTGTTTTCTACGTTCCAAAAATAGTCAAAATAGTTGTGGTGTCACTACTATTGTGAATGACTCATTAATTGCGTATGATTCTTTTCAATATCATCATTGTTATTTTTGAATGTGTTGCATTGTTTACCAACTTATTACTATTATAAATACTAATAAAATTAATTTCTGATAAGAAATCAATTCTCGATAGCAAATAGTAAGCTATAGAGAATTGCTTTAGGTGGACGTCAAACACGCGGACCACATGCAACTCTATGTGGTTTTCGGTGGGATTTGCAGTGTTTTGGTGAGAGATCATTTTTAAAGTTCTAAACTTCCAGTATATCATAGAACGAATAGTCGATTCAAATCTTATTAGTAACAGTTACTGATTTAGTAGTTAGTCATTCAAATAAACACGTGATTGTTGCAGATGCAACATGCCTGTGCATCTCTGTATTTGATTTACAGCCTATAAGTAACTAATGTCACATATTCGCCAGTGAAATATACAGATTTTTAGTTCTAACGTAAAGCTAATGGCAGCTGGAACTTTCTGTGACAAGGTTAAACATGAACAAAACTGATATAGCAGCTAGTGTTTCCAATACTAGTATCCGGGTTTCCAATAATTCTTATTTCTATTGAAAGGTTTTTGAAAGTAATTGATTCAATTAACAGCAGCATCTAAGATGAGCACGGGAAGAAAATTTAATAAAAGATACATAAAGTTGCTAACAGAAATTTTCATGATTTTGGAGCCAGTTATAAACTGGCCGTGTTTGAACTAAGCACGCAGATTTAAAATTTATTAACATTGTTCTATGTATTTCAACAATTGAAAAAAGTGAATACACTTCAAGCAGAGGAACTGCAAAATTCGTTAAAAATACTTGTTGATCAACGCAGAAATTAGGATTTGACGTGTCATTGTAAATGTTACTGCATAATGGAATGTACCTGTAATCGAGGAATTTGCTGCTTCATTAATCACACGATTGTTTCCAAACAAGACAACAGATGCTGTACACAATACAGATGAATTGATAGACTAAACTTACAATCCTACGAACATTCAGGTTCAGGTAGGGAAGCATCCATTAAGATGTCCCCTAAGAATGGGAGGATGGGGTTTTTGCAAAAGGGACAAATGGTGACATTAGGGAAGGGTTCCTAGTGATTAGGAATTCAAAATTAATGGTTCATATGATGTTGAAATAAAATATAGCCTATATGATGATAAATTATTAAAAGAGACAAGAGAGGAGGGATCAAAAATTACTTATATTTGGGGATAACGTCCTTAATGGATGCTCCCTAGTGAATATTTAATATTACAAAAGTTAATTACTATGTTCACAAATCCAATTCCTGAGAATATTGTTACTCTTAGAGTTGAGAAAAAGTTAAAGCTATTATAAGAACAAGTACATCATACAAATTATGTCAAGCTTTACTGAAGATGAAACCAACATCTACAACATCGGAAAGTGTATTTTCGGTTGCTGGGACAATTTGATATAAATTTAGAAAATGAATGAGTTTTTCAACATTAAATGCACTAGTTTTTAAAAAAAATATTTCATAAATAAATATAACTATAGTAATTTATATATATATATATATATATATATATATGTATTTTAATTTGTTATTTACAACTTTTTATATAGTTTTTACGAATTCATATGCATTTTTTAAATTACCCAGATTACCAGGATAGTTTTATAAATTACTAGTCAAATATCCGAGTAGTTGTAATTTGGAAACACTAATACCAGCATAGTGCCCGATAATGCTATTGATTTATTAATAATTCATAAAGTAATTCAAGTAAAATGCCAAAACCTTCAGAATGCTGGGCACTGATGGGTAATCAAAATGTCAAACCTGTCTAAGAGTAACTACTTCCCACCCAGCGCTTGCATAAGAAATTTAACCGCTAGTCATCCTTCAAAATTGACGTTGGTACTGTTGTTGGGCCAGAACAAGGTTTTGTTTAAATGAATTGGAAATAGCACGCAAAAATAACACGCAGATTTAAAATCAGACCCTTAAAAATCAAATAAACACCTCAAAATATGAGAAGAAATAATTAAAATATAAAATCAAAAACATAAAAATAAATTAAAATAATAACAAGATGCAACAAGATCAGCACGAATTAAACATAGAAATAACAAGAAAACACAGAAATCTGACAATTTATTTAAAAGAATAGGAGTTAATGAAAAGTAGTAAAATTAAATAATGTTAATTAGAAATAATTCAATTAAAAATAAAAGAAATGAATTGTCAAATTAAATCAAGATATAATAAAAATTAGAGTTAGATTACACAAATAACTTCAAGGTCAAATTTTGTTTTACTGCAGTAAATTAAACAATCAAGGTTAGGGTCACAGAACAGGTATATATACCAATTCATTTTCACAGAATTTTAACTAAACTTGTTTTAACTGGTTAACTTGTCTAACGGAACGCTACTATTATTCTAGCCAATTTTCGAGCCGTGCAAGTGCGGTTCATCCGCCAATAACTCGTGCCACAAAGGTTCCGGTGTGCGTAACACAGGAACCCAAACGTCAATACTATCCGTTATAGGGGAAACTGGGAAGATAAGTGGGTAGTCTTTTGGCTGCTCCTTCGTCACATTCATTTCCTATAAAATCGACCTAAAATTATTATTTCAAATCGGCTTAAAATTATAAACACCGAGTAGTCCGGTGGGCACTCATAAAATCATAATATTAACATAGCTACCTTAAGGTCAAATAAGGAAGGGAGTGTGGGAGAGAATCGGAAATCGTTGTTATGTCAAAATAAATAAAATAAACTATCTTAACGTTAAAAATAAAATATTTTAATGAAATCATGACAGATAAGTTATGACAAATTTAACGAAAAGAGAGCGTAAATAATTTTAAATTTCCATTGGAAAAAATAAAGCTTAAAATCAATTTAAAATCTCATTAATGCTGATTTTTTTTATCAAAGTAAAACAAACGAAGCAAAACCAGTATCGAAGTTTATAATCCGAAAGTTTTGACAGTAATATTCGTGGCGAATGTAAATTAATTGAAGTTAACCCAAGGCTAAATTTCGAATCTGAGTATCGTAATAATAATGTTCATATAGAAGTTAGGATGGACGAAAAATACTCAACATTTCAATTGCTAATCCGTAAACTTTAACGATAACTCACATAGTGAAGTTGAAAGTACAAAATAACTCAAAAAATTTTAAAACACTTACCAGAGTATTTTGACGATAATCTTCATGTTAACGTTAATTCAAAATAAATAACCAGAGAACAATAAATTCAAAACTGCGACATTAAATTAAGGGTAATAATAATAATAAATTATGACGATTATAAATGATGAAAGCAATAACGATCTAGATTGTTAAAGTTAATAATAACCCCGATACCAATACTAATTCGCAAATTATGGAATAAGAGATCGGTTAAACTAATATCGAAATTATCTTATTAGCTGAGAAAAATCAATTCCCGAAACATAAATGGTAAGAGATAAGGCTAACTTCACACCACTGATTTAGATAATAAATTACAAAGCAAACAAACCGTAAATTGCAGAACGGCATCAGATATACATAGTCTACGCACACTTAGGCAGTTAAATTAGATGAGGGTATATGAGGGGGAACATTGAAATTAAGCATTGATATCATCCGGACATTGCGCATTATGATCATTGAACCCAGTGAGTATCAGATCAAGGATCTTCCATTTATTACATCGTACTCGAATCTGGAGAACTATGACTATTGACCATACTTTGAGAAGCTGAATATGGAGCCATGATGCGAAGGATCAATATGAAAGGCTGAACTATTAACATAACTTGAAGATTAATTTGATGACTAACTGTGAGGAAATTACCCACCGAGATTGACCGATTAAATAACAGTGTGAGAAGAATCTCGTTTGAATAAATATAATCCACGTAATTTGAATCAATACAATTTCCATTAATAGCACAAACGAACGTAGATCAACATGTAAATCAAATATGTTGAGTAGAACGTGCACACTCACTGCACACTGAAGTTATATGACAGTTAAATGTAGAAGTTGATATGCCACGAGAAGGTAGTAATGAAATCAAAACAATAAATCAGACAGTAGAAGAATAACGATTTGCCACGTCACCGGTTACAGAAAATTATTGTAATCAATACACGCTAACAGACGACGGCTTATAAATAATCAATCAAATGTGGAAATCTGATCATTTACTCAGTCCAACAAACCTGCTCAAATTATGCACGCACAAGCAGAGAAATCATCGACAACTCCAATGAGAAGGCGAAATCGTTATAGTCCGCAACGAGGAGACCCTAAGATGGAAAGATCCGAGGAAAATAGAAGATCCACGCAAGAAGGTATGACTCTAATATTATTAAATTGTCCTTAATTCTATTATTCAAATCCAACGAAACCCATAATACAATTGATCACAGAACTTACTCAGAGGCACATAGGAATGAATCTAAGATGAACAGACAAGGGCCGAAACGAAATTATGACTTAGAGATGAAGCCCAATATCCCGATCGTGGAACGGCTAATTTTAGACTTCACGTGATAATAATTGCTTATATTTCGTTGAATTGATTAAATAAACTCAACACGACGTGCTTTTGTTATTTTCCAAAGGAGATTTCAATTCAGTACTTTATAAATATCTACTACATCACCCGTAAAGGCGTGAGTTACTACAATTATTTACGTTGCAAGTCTCATGGAGACAAAAATTACAGCGGTACGACACAATAACCAAATAGAATTTTCTTAGCAAAATAGAGACTAACCATCATATTACGTATAGCCCAGAAATTAACATTCGATAAACCCTGACATTCTGAAACCGTCGATACGTAAAGTATAACTAAGTAAGATTAGAATTTTCGCTTAAATATAACCCAAGTAATTTTCCGACTACAGTAATCATTAGTGAAACCGAGAAATATAGTAAGAAGTACCGAGAATTATTTCGAGTTAATCACTGAAAATTATACCGAGATCTAGCATATTAAGCTTTGTTTTTTGCAGATAGATCATGGATCAACGCGTCCCGGATCACTGTGCATTTTCCAGCACAATCCGCCGCTAGGTGTAGGCAGGCGATGTGGGATGCCGGATTTACTGTATCTCCAGTAAAAGAATTCAGAGAAGGATCTTTAGGTGAACACGATGATATCGATTTCCCTTACATCGCCATCAAGTGGGAGCCGGGCCGAAATCCAGCCCGTGATAGCAGACAACGTGCGTAGTACATTCTGGCTCGACTCGAGCAAAGACAGAAGCAGGCGAACTTGCAGGTTGAAATGGCAAGACGACACCTGACCAGGATTAACGTGGATATTGCTGCGGGAAGGATCCACAGCACAGATGGATATTCCCTACCATACGGCGTATCATACGAGATGTACGACCCGATGTTAACAGAAGCTATTCGACCAATGAATGTAGTGATTCCCAGAAAACTACTACCAAGAGAGACTCGATATGCAGCTAGAAGTCCAGCAGGAAAGCAAGAGCACTCGTATGCTCGAAGGCAACGTGGATTCGATCTGGACTCTCATCGCCGGAATTCAAGTTATCAATAATGTTATTATTAATAAATCATTGAATTAAAGTCTTCATTTTTAACTACTGATTATACCATAGTGCTAATCTTAAACGAAAACGACGTAATAAGGACAATGAACTTAAACAATCATTATGATGCCCAGCAGACGAATACCAAATAGATTTCCATTTAATTAATTAACTTTAAAGGTACCATAAGAGTGACAATTGTAGAAAACGCCATAAATAAAGAGATGAGATTCATTAATGAATAATCTAATTTTAGATATGAACATAATCAACACTCTGAATAAGGAGCTAGCCAAGTCACGCCAAGAGAATGTGGAGCTTCACTCCCAGTTGCTCCAAATGAACCGAGAAATTCAACAAATCCGAGCTTCCTGGATTGAACCAGCAAAGGCAGAGAATTTATCAAAGATTGACTGCCGCCCAACGCGGGTGGGTAGATGAGAAACAGCTCGGGCAAGCAAAAAAGATCCAAATTCGTAGTTTGGAAGTGGCGTTATCGGCTTGCCAGGAAGGTAGTGCCGTAACATATCCACTTGTATTCGCACCGGCCCAATTAGCATACAGAGAAACAAGGGATACGAGCAAGCCGGCGGTGATGAAATCTTTTCAGCGACGCACAGGAAAGGCAGAACGCGCGAAGCGTCGAGCATTACAAGCCAAAAATCTATCGAGAATGCTACGTTTGTCGAGCAGAGGAAGCACGAGTAATGGTAATACCGTGCGGATATTTAAGTTTTTGCCAATGATGCGCACAGGAGTCACATTGTATATTATGCCGACGAAAAATAAGAGAGGATAACAGTATTTTATCCATAAAATAGAAATTGTGAATTTCGTAATTAATATGCATTGTTTGTAAACGACTAGTTATTAAATAGAAGCAAGTAAAATAAAATCAACATACGAAAGCCGAATCAGGGAAAATCAAAAATACATGCAAAGAGACACAAAACCAGCGGAAACGGAAAGACCGCATATTTCGACGGGAAAATGTCGACAACCAAAAGATAAGCTTCCTAATGTATAATTTTTTTTTGTTTTATCTATATTATATTGAGTTAAGACGAGGAAAAATAATAACCTGAGCTATCAAAACGATAGTACGCTCACCCAAGGGAAACCTCGATCAACCCTATTGAGAAAGGAAATTGTAGGCCAAGTCGCAAATGTCAATAGGCAGCCGGTGAGAGACTGATCACCTCTTTTGGGAGGCCTGCAGACACGATTACCACAAATTTTGATGGGGGAAGTGAGGGGATGAACCAAAAGGTGAGGAAAAAGTGCGCATTATTTAAGAAGCCGAAGGTAAGAGCCAAAAAATCTCGTAAAGGTACCTAGAAATATTTTCCCCTAGCTGGTGGTGAGGCACCAGAGGACAGCGGCAGACTGTCGCGTTCAGAATGTTATCAGCCGAGGGACTGGTAGCGCTGGATCGCTCTCTACACAATCCGGATACCCACACCGAGTATTGAGGACATCAAGTGGTAGGTGAGATGTGAACAAACCGGTAAATGGCTCATACTCGAAAGATCTTACTAAGGATCAGATTGAAGCAGCCAAGCAGAGCTGGAAATCTGACGGGGGGCAGACTGATAGTAGACGGAGATATTAAAAATTACAGCGCCCATATTTCACTTCACTATTCGGGAAATCAAGTAAACCACTTTTGATACTTAGTTGAACGTTTAGGCATTTCCATTCTTTTATATTCTTCGAAGTACACAACCCTGATCCCACACCGAGTACTGAGGGAATGTTTTTCTTTATAATTCACCCAGCAAGGAGTTTGGTACAAAAACCCGGATCCCAAACCGAGTACTGAACATCCGAATGGCGGTGAGATAAGCGTAACCGGACAAATGCTCTACCAAAAGACGACCATGGATTGAGAGTCAGTGTGATGCATCAAGCTTGTCCATCAGACAAATCGCCCAACAAGTCACTGACAGAAACTCAAATCCGGATAAACATAGAAGGCCATAGCGAGCCAGTAAAGATATATTTAATTAAGAGAGACAGAAGGCCATAGAAAGCCAGTAAAAATATATTTGATTAAGAGAGATATAGAAAGCCATAGAGAGCCAGTAAAGATATATTTAATTAAGAGACATAGAAGGCTATAGAGAGCCAACAGAGAGGATAAATCATAAAGGCCCATAGAGCGCCAGTTGATACGATAAAATTTAAGGCCACAGCGTGCCAATGGAAAAGATTTAGATAAAGGCCCATAGAGCGCCAGCGATTAAAGGTTAAGCAAATGATTTTATGATAAATCAAAGAGATAGAAAAATAATTAATGGACTGAATAATAATATGATTGTAACGATTTTATTTGATAAAGATATAGATAATTGATACGACTATATAGATAACTGATAAGACTATATAGATAATTAATACGAGATATTGATTATTTAAAATGACTTAAAATAACGAGGGGTGAATCAGACGGAAAATAATCGCAGCGGAAAACGCGAACAATATAGTTTAGTAAACGGAGGAGAAAATTCGTAGGGTATAAAATACTGGAAGTGTTATTTATTTTTAGAGCAAACGTCGAAACAAACTCAGAGCAATCTCAAAGCAATCCCAAAGCAATTTCAGAGCAATCAAAGAAGAAAATCAGCAAACCAGGAGTCACAACGACAAGGCATAGCCAAGCAAACGGATAACCGTAATCATTGAGAATACAACATATTATACAAGAAGCAAAAGCAAAAAGAATATAAAAGAAAGCCTATTAGAAGACGAAAAGAGGAAAGCAATAACAGCAGCATCAACAGTAGTAGTAATGGGAACCGGATCAGAAAGCGTGCTCTAATTCTATTGGTCCCCGTCTCAATTATTTAACTATTTTAAATATTTAACTGTTTCAAATTATTTTTATCGCTAAGATCAAAATTAAACGCAATTACAATTTTTATTCAGTTCAACAAATAAATACAACATTTAAGTGTCTATCACAATGTTAGTCCGTGCAGTATTCAGAAACCGTTCGCGTTTAAGATGTGCCCTACCATGCGAGCTTTGTGGAGCTTAAATAACCGCTCACATTTCTTCTTGCCAGGTCGATTTTTTTTATTTCACTTCGGCCCTTCCTCTGGCAAACGTGAGGGTCCTGGAGTGAGAATCTTCACCCCGATGTCTTTTCCGGCTACATTTCGAATCCCTCTTGCTCGGTCGATAGTAATGCTCCGCTTTGAACGAGTCCGGTGCGGATCTTATCTCTTAATTTTAATTCTTTAACCTTCTTCTCTAGCTCCTGGACTTTCTGTTCGGCTTGCCTCAGGGCCTCATCCTTTTGTGCCAGCTTGGTTTTTAACACTTCTATATCTGACACTTCATCTGGACGGAGCAAGATTTGCTCTAGGTGTCGGCATCTGCGCACCATAAACAAATTGATAATTACTACCTCTATCGATATTTGATTATAAAAATTTTATTTAAAATAAAATTATTTAAGTTCAATTATAGCATTACGGTGACACTCCTTTCATGGATTTATTTATGCTATTTGGATGGGGGCACGCGCATTTTATTTGCCTTATAAGTTTGGGGAAAGTATCTACAACAGTGCTCATAGACGTAGCACCGGCCAACGGAGTAGGAACACTGTTGGGAACACTCTGAGTCACCAACTATTCCCACTAGGTCAAAATGATATCGAGAACCATGGCAGTGCGGTTATTAATTACTTAGAATTTTATCACTATATTCATATCAATAATAATAAAATAATAATAATATTAACAATAATAATATTAATAATCCTGATTTTTAAAATGTTAAAAAAGTTTGTCCTTAATTTTCCTAAAAAGAACTATACTTTAATCCTTAAAATATTAATTTATTGGTAAAAGAATTAAGATTAATTAATTTAATTAACTATATAGTAACTTATAAAATTTTAATCACTAAAGTGTAATTAACATCAGTGTAAGAACTTCTTATTTTATATTAGCAGTGCTCATCCTAACCCTTAAAATTCAAGGATTTAAAAGGAATTCTAATATATCATTTTACTTAAATTTATTTCATTTTGCTTGCGATTTATTGCCATGGCAACTTATTAAAGGATTTTCAATTCCTATAATAAAAGTATCAATTTTTAGATACTTTTTACTAATATTTTTCAGGCAATTCCGGATTTTTAAGCGGAAATAAAATTCTCAATGGCATCTACTACACCTGATGCTTGTGACAAAGTATGTTTAACTTTAAATTGCAGGATTCTCAGTTTCTCCCCCAAACAAAATCTCGCATAACCTTGGAATTTTCCGTTGTGGGATTAACTCTTTATCATGCTGAATTTTCACCGTCATAATATGCTTTTATTTTCCAATTTCCAACAGCAACGTTAATAATAGTAATAATAAACATTATGTAAAGACAAAGGTAATCATAATAATGATAGCAATAGTCGTAATGATAAAACAAATGCTAATAATGAGGTTATATTAATAATGTTATTAATGATAATAATAATAATAATAATGCAAATAATGATACAATCGCAATAACAACCAGTAATAATAATAGCAATACTAAAATAATACTAGTAATAATAATAATAGAATTGATAATAATAATAGTATTAATAATAATAATGATAATAATATTAAAAATAAGGCTATTAATATTGTTGGGCCACAAAGTAAACGGCCTTGAAGAATGTTTAAATGGATCAGAAACACACATGCAAAAATAACATGCAATTTAAATAAACCTGGAAACACCAATTAAACCATATAAAATATGAGAAAATAAGAGAATTAAATATAAAATAATAAACATAAAAATAAATCAAAATAATAACAAAATGCACCAAGATTCGCACGATACCTACACAAATACACAGAAAACACAACAAATTCGACAAAACTGAAAAAATTAATAAAAGTTCATTAAAGTAAAATTTAAATTAAAAAATTTGGATTAGTAATAATTCAATAAAAATTATAAATAAAAAATTATAAAAATAAATCAAAAAATATTAAAATTAAAGAATAGAATTTGCTAGAAAATAACAAGGTCGAATTTTGTTTTACTGCATCAAATGTCACATGCGAGAAAATAGGTATAAATACTGATCCATTTTCACATTTAACTTAACCGTTTTTCGAAACAAACCATTTTGAAAATTGTTTAAAACCATTTTTCGAACCATTTTTGAACACTAAACCATATTTTCAAATCTTGAAAAAGTTATTTTCAGACTACTTTGGAAACCTTTTTTAGGTGAGAAATATTTATGGTGGAACCCTCTTTCCACGTCACGTTCCCTGCATCTCAATGGAGCTCTGCTCGGCGTCGGCGTGGGGAGAGCGGTATTTATGTTATTTTATGCTAATTTTTACAATTTTGGAATGGTGAAAAGGGGTAATTATTGTCATTTATAATAAATAGTATTTACATAAATTATTTTATATGTTGTTATAAATTAAAATGTCGAAATTTTTCCGGCCCACAGCCGACACATAACGCAAGATAGTAAAATCTACATAGTACAGATGCATGTAAGTGCGTGGAAAATCGCCAATGATATGTACCCGTGAGGACTCAGCGTGCGCAACGCAGCGGTCGTAACGTCAATATTCATCCCTATAGCTGAATCGAGGAATAAGGAAGAAGTCTCTGGCTGCTTCCTCGTTTCTCAGTTCTGTAAAATCGACTAAAATTATATTACACACGGCTTAAAATCATCACACCGAGTAGTCCAGTGGGCACTCAATAAATATAATATAAACACAACATGCGCCTAAGGTCTAGTAAAGGGAAAGGGTACGGGAATAAAATGAAAACCGAGATCGTTGATATAACTAATTCCGTGTTAATATCTCGAAGCAAATTAGATACAACTTATTGTCAATTTAAACTCCTGATTTAAATAAAATGCTACGATAAAAGTTAATGGTTCAAAGAAATTATACAACTTTAGTGATAATAATAAATTAAATCCACGTTTAAAATGAAACTGATTGCGCGGAGTACCCCAAATTTCATGTTAAGTTTAAATAATTTAGACGAAAAAGGTAAATCAACTCGTTAATTAAACTTACGGTAAATTTGCATTAGCGGACGTTAATTGCGAGCAGTAATTTAAATTTATAGCTCAATTATGGTAGATGAACTTATTTTCGAGGGACAAAACGATTCAGAGGTCTCCTTCTAGGAGTAAAGCCAGGTAATAAAACTAAGTAAACTTCATTGCCAGAAATAAATTGACTTCATAAGTTAGATATGTTAGTTGAAGCCAGTTTCGACAAATAAATTAATTCAATGTCATGGATAAAAATTAGGTGAAACTTAATTTTAATAGAATTAATAGTTCGAAATAAGATAAAGGTTACTACTACCGTCAACATAATCCTTCTTTTCGGAGTAAATAAATAGGAATCATTTGAATCATCGACTTACGTCAAGTAAAGTCAGAGAATTTAAGTTAAGGTAACCATCAATCGTCCATATCTTTCGACTGAAAATCAAAGTGAAGGTTAGATAAACCAATTCATGATTTAAACTTGTCGAATGAGGTAGCTGATTAAGGATTTACGATCAAAGATGAGTAAATCCGGTAACCTATTGATTAGAATCATCAATTAGCAGGAAAGAACTCATAGGTCAGCTTTCTAAAGATCATATTTTAATGACGAGTAACTAGTGAGGGAATTAGGTGAATCGAATTAACTAGTCGATTAAAACCACGAGGATTTTCGTAATAAATAAGTTAAAATATTCGAAGTCAATCAATACGCAAATAAAACCCAAGAACAAATTTTTATAATATGACAAGTCGATCAGGAAAATATAAATTGTTATACAAATAAGTCTTACGACCAATCGATGTAGATGCGAAATGTAATAATTTCCAAAAATAGTAGATAGAATATCCAAATGATAAGAGAAGTTGTCCATCATGATTCATAGCAAAAGTGCGTATGCGACACTAAGAATCCAATAGATAAAGGTATTAAAATCGATTGAAATGATAACTTACCATAGTCGATCTGGTCAAGCTTCGTCGGATTCGTAATTGGGAAGTTCTAAGAAAGGAAGTAGATTAAATAAACACGGGTTATAAAACGGAAGTGTATCGATCTAGCCGACTGATCTGCGGATAATAACAGCCGACCGGAAATCTTACCGCCAAATTAAACAGATTCGCATAATCGTGAATTTCCGTAGACATAATCAACGCCGTAAATGTAAATATTGACCATTTTGTGACTGATGCGTATTACCGTCATCTTAAACGTGCACTTAAATTTACATAAATATGCTAATTAGTAATTTCCAAAAGCCGAATGAATAAATCATGAAGTCGAAAAATTTGAATTAAAAATTAACCAATAGGTGTATGATGTAAGGACCCATGTCAAGCCCATCTAGGTAGGAATCATGAATTGAGATTGACTAATTTAGATACGTTGGGAGCGTGAAAGGTGCGTAACTAAATGGAAACCCGTTCGTAACTATGAAATTTGGTTGAACTAGTAACTAGTCCTAGGCCTAATACTGACGATAATTTAAGTGTGGACAAAATCTAACGTTAAGTAACTAATGACATCTGTATGAGTTCTATCCAACCTTGACCGCAAATTTGACAAATAACAGAACGTGACCGAACGCAAGTTTCGACTCGTCTCAGTAACATAACATTGAACAATACGTAAGCCCAACCGCAAATACCTAGTCATTAGCGAGTCGGATATTAAAATCTCGCGAACAATTGAGATAATTCGTTTTATTCCTTCGTTCATCGTACGCCAGTAGTTGATCATATTGCATTATTTTCAGCCAAAATGTCTCTAGAATGGACGGACACCCAATCGATCGATGCACCATGCCGAAAGGAGTCACCCACACGGACAAGAAGATTCGGAAAAATTCAGCGACAGTGGCCGTATCCTGCCGCTGGGAGGGCGCTAGGTCCAAATAACGACTCTGATGGACTCAATAGACAACAGTACCCAGCTGCCGAGATATATTCCAACGCACAGGACCTCCTCACCCAATGGGAGCGGGTGCAGGAGCGGGCGGACTTGCAAGTAGTCAAGGCAAGGATGTATCTCGCAAACGTGATGGAGGACATCCTTGCCGGGCGGATCGCAGCCGCCTATCCACCTCGCCCAGTTCGAGACACCAGGCGACCATATACCGTGGAAGCCCTCAAGCGAAGCCTAGAGAGGTATTGCCCAGACAAATGAAATAACAGGGACAACTTAATGTAGTAACTGATTAAAATAATTAGAAATTGGTGTTTTCTTTTCATGTAACTGAAATTAATTCGTGATTTGTTTAACGAAATCAATGATTACTTAACCCTGACCAATCATAAATTGAAATGATCTATTTAATTACAGCGATGTCCTCCCTAAGAATCCTACAGACCGAATTGGACCACGCAAGGCAAGCAAATGAGGAATTACTTGCCCAAGTTATTCAATTGTTATGATGATTTTTATGAATTATGGAATGGCTAAAATGGGTAACTATGTTGTTTTATTATTAATAAATATTACTAATATATATAACTTATTCTATATGCTTTTATAAATTAAAAATGTCGAAATTTTTCCGGCCCCACAGCCGACACACAATGCAAGTAAATAAAATCTACATAGTACAGATGCATGTAAGTGCGTGGAAAACCGCCAATGATATGTACCCGTGAAGACTCAGCGTGCGCAACGCAGCGGTCGTAACGTAAATATTCATCCCTATAGCTGAATCGAGGAATAAGGAAGAAGTCTCGGACTGCTTCCTCGTTTCTCAGTTCTGTAAAATCGACCTAAAATCATATCACATACGGCTTAAAATCACCACACCGAGTAGTCCAGTGGGCACTCAATAAATATAATATGAACATAATATGCCCTTAAGGTCTATTAAAGGAAAAGGGTACGGGGATAAAGTAAATTGAAATCGCTGATATAACCACTTTCGTGTTAATGCTGTAAGGTAAATCAGCTAAAGTTTGGAAAATAAAACCATGTTTAAATAAATTCGATAAAGTTTATGATTAACAATAAAATAAAACCCTGTTTTTAAATTCGATAAAGTTCATGATTAACGATAAAATAAAACCCTATTTTTAAATTCGATAAAGTTTATGATTAACGATTAAATAAAACCCTATTTTAAATTCGATAAAGTTTAGGATTAACGATAAAATAAAACCCTGTTTTTAAATAAATTCGATACAGTTTATGATTAACAATAAAATAACACCCTGGTTTAAATAGATTCGCTAAAGTTTATGATTACCAATGAAATAAAACCCTATTTTAGATAGATTCGACAAGGTCTATGAGTAACAATAAATTAAAATTATGTTGTAAATAAATTAGATAAAGTTTATGATTACCAATAAATTAGCATTACGTTTTAAATAACTTAGATGAAGTTTATGATGACCAATAAATTAAAACCATGTGGTAATAAATTAGACAAGAGTTTTCGATTCAACTTAAATCAAGTGGAAAAAGTTGGTTAAACTGGGGTTTGAACTAAATTAAGTACTAAAATCATGTTTTAACTGAGATTCAATAGACCCGATTGCTAACATTAAATCAACCAGACGTCAATAACGATGAACAAATAAAGAGTTTCGCGACTAAAAGGTTAAAATAATCTTCCAACAAGAGAGGTACTGCGTTAACCAAAACCGATTATTTCATCAAATGAGACGGAATAGATGTGATGGATTCAACTTGACAATGACCTCTATATCGACAACCTAATAAAAGCTTTAAATCAGGTAAAAGCCCAAGATTAATTAAATGTAGCATGAACATTAGACCAAACCGCTATAAAATTGAAGCAATTAGTATAATAATCAAAAATCCATCTTTACGTTATGAAAAGCCAATTATAAAAACGTTTTATTAACGACAGAACACAAAAAAACTCACCGCCTACATCAAGATTCGATGATAATCATAACATAACCATAAATATCCCGACGAAACGATGAGTAAAACCCTCCATCTGAGGAAGATAATAAATTCCAAATGCATGGGTAGCATAGTATTGCGAAGGAGTCCCCGAACGCTACGGCGAATTACGAATATTTTTCTCGCATAAGTATACCGATCAGAATATTCAAATGAGCATCGATATTAAATTCCGAAACGGTTTAAATTAACTAAGCCGGACACGTCAATAAAATCAAGTCGACTTAAGTAACATAAACAAAACACGATCTACCACGACGAAATTATCAATTCCAAAGCAAACCAGACTACTGAATATCCGTTCGAATGTCGACATGAAGTGCACAATGATAAACTAAAATCGATTTTTCCATCATCATGCGTTAGAAGTGATGAAACTCATCAAACTCATCAATTTAAAATACCATTTTACCCGATAAACAAGAACCCCGCATAAATTAAATTGGGTAACTAATTCTCAACAAATTAGCCCTTCATGACTCCCAGAGCCGATAGCGACATCCCCAAACGTCAAGTCAAGTTACCAAGTCATGCTACTTTTTGATTGATACCCATTAAAAGTCCCATAATTAAACCGAGTCCAGAAGAACCCTCAATGTTAGCCGCCATCACACTTAACCATAAGCACGCCAAATCGTGGACCCGCATACATAAACGCCCTTTAACCGATACAGAGAAAATCCTTCCTCATAATATTATTTTCATAATTTAATTTCCAATTGTTGCAGAACATGTCCCTCAATCAGACCACCGTACAATCAACTGGGAAAAAGCGCTCGAGAGTGATACCACGAGCCGCAGACGCAATAGACGGACCCCGGTCACAGTGGCCTTATCCTATCCCTTGGAAAGCACGGGATCCGAGTAGTAACCCGCACGAATCCGAAAGACAACAGTATCCAGCCGCCGAAATATTTGCTAACGCACAGGACCTCCTCACCCAGTGGGAGCGGGTGGATTTGCAGGTAGTCAAGGCAAGGATGTACCTTGCAAATGTGATGGAGGACATCCTTGCCGGGCGAATCGCAGTCGCTTATCCACACCGTCCAGTTCGAGACACCAGGCGCCCATACACGGTAGAAGCCCTCAAGCGAAGCCTAGAGCGGTATGGCCCAGACAACTAAGATAACAGAAACAACATAGTGTAGTAGTTGATCAATAATAATTAGAAATTTGTGTGTTCCCTTTTCTCTCACGTAACTGGAGCTAACTTTTGAATTGTTTGATAAATTTAAAGATTAGACTAATCATACATTGAAGTTGTAACAACCCATTTAATTACAGTGATGTCCTCTCTAAGGATCCTACAGACCGAACTAGACCGCGCGAGGCAGACGAATACAGAGTTACTCAGTCAGGTCCTGCAATTAACTCGCGAGGTGCAGCAGGTCAAGGCGACCTGTTTAGACCCTAAACGGACAAAGATACTCTACCAACGACTCACCGCAGCTCAAAAAGGCTGGGCCGAAGAACGCCAGCTCAATCGGAGTCTGCGCACACAAGTCAGGGGTTTAGAGGTAGCTCTAGCAGCCTGTCGGGAAGGGGAAGCGGTGACGTATCCGCTCATCTTCGCCCCTTCCCAACTACCGAGTCAACGCGTCGTTGATAGTGCCGCACCAAGCTCAGAGGCGACAGTCATTCAACTGACCATCCGCCGGCCGGGACGCAAGGAACGGGCCCGTCGCCGAGCCGCACAAGCGTCAAGTCGATCAACTTAACTTATCATTGATATGCATGTCCTTTGTTTGTTAAATAAATCAGCTCTCATGTATTCAGTCATAGTGGGGTAGACTCGAAATCATCTACACTAGTCAGTCTAAATTTAATTCGCATTCCACGCAAGGGACCAAGCAAAGCGAGCATAGGTCTTCTATCGACAGCTCGTGAACCCGAGGATTGTCCGAGCAACTATAGTACTAGCACATGGTACTCAATTTTTGCGGGCAACCCACCACTTGAACACATTACCAACGTTGCCTAGCAACGGGTGCCAAGTGGCGATCAGCATCATTTTGTATGGCGTTACTAGGGCAACTAGAAGGATAAGCAAGATGCGAAACCCTGTAACCCACCACTACTAATCAGCCCATAAATCGTCGGCCAGGACGTAAAGAGCGTGCTCGACGCCGAGCAGCCAACCCACCTCATTAACTCACCTTGAATCCCTACATGTGTTGATTTCAATAAATTCGTGGTAGTTAGATCATTTCTCATAATAAATATGCACAGGTGTTAATCGGAACACTTACAACCATCTCTCCACCTTCAATCATGAACACTACTACGCGTGGGACAGAGCTAAGCGAGCACAAGTCTTCTATCGACAGCTCGTGAACCCGAGGATTGTCCGAGCAATTATAGTATTAGCAATAACACTCACTTTTTGCGGGCAGTCCACCACTTGAACACATTACCAACGTTGCCTAGCAACGGGTGCCAAGTGGCGATCAGAATCATTTTGTATGGCGTTACTAGGGTCGCCAGGAGGATAAGCAAGATTTGAAACCCTGTAACCCACCAATATTAAGAACATTAACGATAATAATGACGGGTGACCAGACACCTCATCATACAAGACATTTCATCATTGCAAAATTCTATCATAGCAATTCATCGTTGGACATTTGAACATTATATCAATTCATCATTATGGTATTTCATCCCAATATTTCATCTAAAGATGAGATGAATACTGCACAGCTTGATGTTTTTATACATGGTTATGACAAGAATTTGCATATTTTATGAGTTGTTAGAACTGATACCGACGCTTAGTTACACAACAGGAAAGGACATCTTGGGAAAAAAGAGGAAGTCATGATCAACACAATCTTTCTACTGACAAGTTAGTATGTTTAGCAAGAGATGAAGCTTTAAGGATGACAGAACACAAGAGGTAACGCAACCGTACTGCTCTCAAAACTGCGAGTACTTATCCAGAACCCAGATTGCCAAACTTCCATTGCATCATACACTATCAAGTTTTGTACTACATTTTTGAACTCGGACCTGTTCTCAAGTAGGTAACCAAATGTATGAACTTTATTCGAGCTTGTGGATTGAAACATCAACAGTTTTCATCACTAGTAGAAGAATTAAATAGTGAATTTGAATTCCCTTCTGTACCACACCGAAGTGCGCTGGTTGTCCTGCCATAAATTACTTAAAAGATTACCTTTTTCATGATAAAATAATTGCGTTTATGGAAATGCAAGGTATGAAGAAAAGATATAGACAAAGTGAAGTGGAAACAAAATTTAACATTTTCACTTGAATAATTCGATCCTGAAACCGATATAATTTGGTGGCGGGAAACTCAAAGGGACGAAAAATGACAAGATACATTATTATAATGATAAAAGAGATGAAAATAAATAGAAATATTAAAGATACAAAAAAAATTTAAAAAACAACTAATATCATCTATATTAATCAAATCAGCTCCAAATTTATTAAAAACGATTTCATTTTAGAAAATAAGTATTAAAATCAAACTCTGAATGTAATTCGTAGCTTTAAAAAAAAAGAAATGGTAAAATCTGATAAGAGAAAAGTAATGAAATTTAGTAAAAACATGTGGGTGTTTTGTTTTACCGTATCAAAAAATATCCGTGGAAAATTACCATATATAAGTCGATGGCAGGTCGACAGAAAAGAGACGAATTTAATTTTTACAAAATTAGTTAATTTGAAGTTTATTACCATAATTTTACTCAATTATAAAAAAAAATTTAACGCATATAAAGGAATTTTATTTAACACAAAACAAACGAAAAGGCATAAACTCACTAACATAAATACGATAAATATCCAGTGTAATTCGACAAGAACCAAAAAGATTGGAAAAAATTTAGTTGAATACTAAAAACAGAATCGATAAAATCATATAACAAGAAAAATTAAAATTCCTCACTACGAGTTTGTATGTTGAATTGTGAAATTCAGTTATAAAAATAGAACGGAATTTCCGGTTTTAATCAGTAATTTTTAAAATTTGAATTTTGGGATTTTCAAGGGGAAGGTTTGCGAACACACATTTTTGACAGAAATTTTCACTAAAACAGTAAATAAGGATCCCACACCTATATAACTCGGAATAAATTGTCGCAAGATAATAAAATAAATGTAAATTAGCGCAAATGGATAACAACTAATAGTTAATATTCTAATGTTTTTGTAACAGCATGTATTAACCCGTACGGTCTGCCTCAGTTAGGCTAAATAATTTTCATCATCATTTTTATTCATAATTTCGTAGGTTAAAAATATTTAAAGTAATTTTAGTGAACAGTAATAAAAGCAAAACATTTGATGTGGAAAGATTTCGTAGGGACGTGACCTACTAAATTGCTGGAACAGAGTTAACGCGCTGAATCAATGATCCGACTATGCCGCCAAATGGAAGAAACTTGCACGCGACCGGATCAGGCTATTTTGATCCAACAAAACGAATTGTTATAAGGACAACACACAGAAATAATGGAGCAGCTCAGAAAACTACAGAGAAAACTACCAATAAAAACTGAAGGATACAATTCGAAATGGGATACTGTACCGTGGTAATAACGGTTACGAATCATCCATAGATCTTGCAGACTAGTATTCAGACAACATTAAAGAATAGTGAAATAAACGTTCCTCCTCAATCAGGCAAATCAAAATCCAATTAAACTCAATCAGGAAAAGCAGAGAAAGGAAAGAAGATTGAAAACAGCTAGACGGCTAGAACAGGTGTATAATTTAACTGCGAATGTATTTGAATGAAAGATAAACTATTACCTATCATATTTTACCTAGTTTTATGATCACGAATTAAATAAAACTTTAAGAAATGTGTTGTTCGTTTAAAATAATGTGTTCATTAAAACTGAAAAGTTTATATAAAAGATGTTTTATGGTTAACACATTATTCAAATCTTTTTCGAACAACTATAAAAGTAATAGTTGAAGTTAGCGTTTTAGGGTCTGGTGTATTTAGTAAATTTTGATATCTTCAATATTGTTTCAAATAAAATGTCGATAGAGGGACCCTCAATGAAAATGACACGAATACCTTTTGTGGTAGCTCTTGAAACCAAAGGTTTGCCAGGGTAATAGCAGTCATGGGAATATGGCTCACTTTTTACTAGAAACCACCCATTGAAATGCATTTCAAACGTCATTTTGACGAGTATCCAATGGTTATATTTTTTATGCGGTTATCTGAAAGTGGTTCGAAATCTTATTTCTTTTTACCAATCAGGTTCCCAGCAAAAGTACAGCTACAAATTTGGATCAACCAACTCAAGAAAGGAAACTTGTACATTTTCCAAAAAACCAAAAACTGAAAAATGCAAATCAACAGTATGTGCAGCAGCTTCAGTTGTTGAAGAACGGCTTTGAATAACGCTTTAAGGACTTTGGTGATTAGTAGCAGGTTTTTGAAATATTCAACTTGCCTATGTTAAGCTCACATCTTAGTCCTCGCAAATGATCTTGGTTAATCTGAAATTTGATACTTTTAGAAAGAACAAATACAACGAATTCGAAAAACCCCAGTTCTATAATTATTTGCAGCTGGATAGATTTCCACAACTTTTTTCGTTTGCATCTAGTTTACTATGTATGTTTAGTACATATCTAAGTGAGCAATTGTTTTCCTTCATGGAGGCAACTAAGACCTATAACCGCTCAAGATAAAGTCATGAACATTTATCTGCCCTTATAAAAGTTGCATCGTCCAAAAAATAAGGAATTAGATGGATATTCAAGATATAATGACTTAACAAAAGTATTTCAGGCGGTCTTCAGTTTTCATCACGACTTAACTCCTCTAAACACATCACGTTTAAACTTATACGTCTCTGATTCCATAAATGCAAATTTGATAATATTTAAAGTAATAATTATGAAATTACTTGATGCAGCAATTTTTCACCACATGAGCTACAAAGACATAAATGTCTACAAGGAAGTACTAAGGTATCCCTGACAGAAGCCATGCATATTACACAATCCTGAATAACATTTTTCCTTCTATCGTCTAATTTTGACTTTGAAATGGAACATTTTCGATCTAGATTAAGATATTCATTTTTTATGTCATTATTTGATGACCTAGTTGACTGATTGTTGAGTATATCTTGTTCGTTTAAATCTATTGGATCGCAATTCAACATAAAATATGAGTACAGTAATCACTAAAAATCACCTGTAAATGGATCAGCGCCATACATATCTTGAATAACAAAAATAGTATTATTATAGACCAATTTCTGAACTGTGACTTGAAAACCAGTAAATACATGGGAATCAGATCGCAGATCAGAGTGAAGAATCGTAACAAATTGTTGTTGGTCTTTAACTAATACAATATATACATTGTATATGCAACTAAAATTAACCTACCTTTGCTTTCATTGAACGTAGAAAGTAATACAACAAATGGTATAATTATTCCAGATTCACTAGAGTCTTCAAGATTATTATGAATTTGGAGATAAGTAAATTCATGTTCAAATAGTTGACTAGGCCCAGATGGATGAATTGATGTATTTTTATAACCAACTACAGATTTTAAAGAATATCTACAAAAAATTCTGTGTGATGAATTTACAAATTAAATTCATATGAAAAAAATAAATCTCAAAATAAGATTAACTCTATAGAGTGAATCCCGGTGTCACAGTTCATCAGGTTTCTGTATGAAAGAAAATTATACAAAATGTACCAAACAACAAAATTAAATTAAAAATTTCAACCCAAACCTTATAAAAGTTTTTTATAATATTTCTTTCATCGAAATAAGATACAGATTTATTTTCAAAGATCCATTTTTGAAAAATTTAGAAACGATTCATTTTTACATAAAATAAATTTAAATTATTTTAACTTTATCTACATCATAAAAGTACAGGGTCCCTGATGAGAAAAAGATTTTACAAGCATACATACCCCAACAGTATTCCCATCAGATACACACATAAGAAAATCAAACCATTAGGCGGCACCCGTCACGAATGACGTTGGAAATGTGTTCTAATTGGAAACTACCAGTAAAAGGTGAGTCATATCGCCACGACCACTAATACCCTGGTACACCCCGGGGTTCAAAAACTACTATAGATGGTTTGATGATCATTTGATGATTAACAATGAACAATTTAAAATATGGTAGACAAAGAAACATATTTAGACTTTTATATAAAGAATACTTTGAACTTGACAAAAAAATAGTGTTTAAAGTGTGCAGTGATAACGGAAAGTCTCTCCAAACTATGTAACACTGCACCTAGTACATAAGAACTTATAAATTAGATCAGATACAACCGTTGTGGATTTGAGATTTATTACAAAACAAATTTATTGATTTTAACGATTTAGACACTATTTTAAACACATTTGAATTATCTAATTATTTTGTAACAAAAAAATTGTAATACCTTCGAAATTTGGAATAACTTAAACATGACTTTCTATAGATTCACCATCATTAAGTATATATTTATGTATGTATTTAAAACTGCAATTTTCTAGATATATTTCAGAAAAATAATTACTTACGTCAGTTTACCGTCGATAAATTGTTCGATAGCATGATGAAATATATCAATTTTGCAAGAACAGTCTGCGTCAAATAAAAACTGTAATTTGTATTTATTTGTCTCGTTTTGTCTACAATGAAATAAAAATATCATCAATTATTTTCGCATGGAAAATTCCCGAAAATACTTTTATTATAAAATTGCAAGCTATACATAAATAGCAAAGACTGTTATTATATCTGTTAATTGATTTCATTTCAATTAGTAACAAGTTGTAACTTACAACCCATTTCCATTGAAATTTATAATTATTAAATTTTAAAATATAAATATTTAAAACGTAAATTTTTAACTAATTTAAAATCCTGGAAAATCCGTAAGTAGTAAAAATTTATTCAAATAAATCAATGTTTCTGAAATTTAGCAAATTTTTGTAAAATTAATCTTAAAAATTCAAATAGATTTAAAGAAAATAATATTACCTAAAATTCTGTGAAAAAAACAACAGTGTTCTTACTCGAAGTTCGGACTGATTTTAATAGAAAATGATGATTATAATCAACAAGATTTTAGATACTTTAAAAATATTTTTTTGTCGACAGCGGAATAAACTAATTTAAATAAATAAGACTATAAGCCAATTTCTACAATGTTTACTTATAAGATTAAAAATGAAATATTTTGACCTAAAATAGGTTATATTCACTCATAAACAAAATTCATCAAATCTTTTGCTTTCTGATTCTTATCAGATTGGTCGTTCCTCCACAAATGTTTTCAATGTGACAAGATTTAAACGAATTTTTAAAATATTTCAAAATTAATTTACCAACAAATCTGAATAAAGATATTTTTATATAGATTTAAACACACATTAAAATATTTTAAAATCAAACTTTCCAATATTTAAATTTTAAATAATTTCACTATCGACAAAATATATTTTAATTTTATCTAAACCAGCCCCAGTAACCAAAATGTCAAAAAATGAAAATTAAGCAAAAAAATTAAATGATTGAATTTACTATAAATAAAAGCTGCATATTAAATATACTGTGCATTTTTATGTGTTCCCATGTGTATATTTCCGGTACCATGAGAAATGTATATAGAAATTAAAAAATACAATAAAATTTTTTATCCATTTGTAAGTCAAGTTCCCAAAACTTGGAAAACTTAAGGTGAAATAAAAGTTTTGGGAAATGATATTTATTGAGTAACACAACAAAAATGATTTAGCTGTTCATATAAAGTTTATATTAGTATGCTTATATTCATATGCACGAAAAACTGCCATGTAGCACAATTTGATCATGATTATCGTGACTGATAGCCATAACAATACTCAACTTGTTATTATTCGTTTGGATCAGAAATGTATCAGTACGAAAAATATACATATCTTAAAAATATATTTAAATGAAATGCAAATGCAAATTCACAATATTTAAAAGGTCCCTATTATAAATTAATGCTTGAAATGGTGAATTTTAAATTGGTTTTTAAATACAAACTTGCAATTCTATTTAAATGTTAAATATAAATAACAATTTTACTGCGATATTTCAAACGAGTTTCTATAAGAATAAATATTGAAAGAAATTGGTTTCACTCTTTCCGCAGCAAACGACAATGGAAGAAACGGCTAAAAATTTCAAATTATGGCATAGAATATTTGGTTAACTTACCAAATAATTAAAAATTTCCATGTCATTCATGTGTTTTTCTCCTTCGAATATCAACTTATCTAGACTACTTTTCTTAAATTTATAACCACAGAAGAAATAATTATCGTTAAAATAATTAGCTAAACAATTAGATATTTAAATAATATTTAAAATGTACTTACAAACTGATGTTGGAAACCTATAATTATACACTGCATTTGATTCATGAACATTATTAATGGGATGAGCCAGTGATGACATTAGCTGTCCCATTATCTTGATTACTTTTAAAATTAATTTTATATTAAATGTTTATTATTAGATAATTAAAAATAGAAAAAATATTGTAATATATTGAAGTAAATTTAAGGTTTTAAACAAATTGAGCCTATGGATGACGAAGTTTGTTTTGTTCAAAATAGAAATGTATACATATTATAAAATATAATCTTTAGTTTAAATATTAAGTTTACAAAAAAATTATTGTGTAATAAATAAAAATAAATTTTTAAACATCTTAAAATATTTCATTGTTCAGAAATTTATAAAATAATTTACGTCCTAAAGTTAATCAATAGAAAATTTAAACTCCAAATGATCAATTTTAGAATAATAATTTTATTGCTTTTTTACTTTCTTTTTTTAATTTTCTTGTTTTACCACTTTAATTTAATCAAATTATCAGAAAGGATATTTTTAATGTTTAAACGGTTTTCTATGTTAGGGTCGATACTTATAGAAATATAGGCTTAATCAATTATTTGTAAGAACTAGAAGTAAAATTGTCTTGGATAATAAAGAATTTATTTCCGAATTTTGAAAATAGTGAAATTATTGATGCTAATATCAAAGAAGTTTAATGGTGTCCTGAAAACTGAACAAATTCAAAATGTTATTTTAAGTTTACAGTTTAATACTGCTCCCAAAGAACTTAAGTTCTATTTTCGCAGAAAGGTGTTTCGATAAAAAACACCGTTGTGTTAAGTAGTATATGGTTACAAGATAAATTAAGAGCGAAAAGTTTGGAGAATTTTCAACAATTAGGAATAGGGCATATAAAATTGCCGAAATTTGCTTATACCTGTAAACGGTAAATGTTTATTTAAAAACCGGTAAATTTTTTGGATTAAATGTAATTCACTGACCAGTAAAAAAATAAATAAAATTTTTTAAATATAAATATATTGTTATAATAATAAAAAATCAAAAGTTTAATAATAACAATTAAAATTTAATTCGTTTATAATAGCCAGTACTGGCCCTCTAGCCCCACACACAAAATCTACAGTAGCCCCTCCCCGACGCCGGAGACGGATTAAATTACGCAATTATGTAATTAATCCAGATTAAACTTGATTGCGCAATTATGTTATCAAGATAATTGATTTGTGTGTGCATATTTATTTTTCGAAATTATTTTTTGAATTTATTTTCAAATTTTTGGCGCAATTTTTTCGTAATTATTTTTTGCGCGGATTTTCGAAAATTTTTTATTGTAACTTTTTAAATGTAATTTAATTTTTAATGTAATTTTTACAATAAAATTTAAAGTGTAATTTTTTCTTTGATGAAATTTTTTAAGTTATAAATTTTCAAAGTAATCGAGAGTTGACAAAATAAATTAATATGAAATTTTCAAAATAATAATAATAGTAATAATAATTCTACAACAGACAAATAAAAAGTTACTATATATTAACATTAATACAAAGTATTGAGTAGATATTTAATAGAAATTGATACACCACAAATAAACTAACAAACACATCAAAAGATAAATATCAAATAATTCAAAATTTATTAAATTAAAATCATCGCCAATCTGCTTAAAATTATGCTCTTAGTTCTGCCAACAGAATATGGACAACTTCCTTCTTGTAATCTCTGCAACATCTGTATCTAAATGGACAAGTAAGCATTGAAGGATCAGCACAGACAATACAGTCATCTAGGCATTTCAAACCCGATTCGTAATACATCCATACAATTTCTTCACGGTTGATGCCTGTCATTTGACAGGTGCGTGTTGCCAAAAATTCAGGAGCACAATACGATAGTTTGTTTTTCATATTCGGAAAGAGCTCTTCCATCTTTAACAGGATTGTTTCGAACATGTAACTAATGATTCTGGTTATGAAAGCGAAAACAATCAAGAAAAATTAATAATTAATAAATTACTTTTATTTAAATAAAATTTAATTGTTTTTTCACGTTTTTAACAACTTATTTATTCAAAATCTATTATCCACTGAATAACAAAATGATTCACATAAAAAAATAAACACAAAATCATTTTTCAACTACAAACTTTATTAATAACAATCGCCTTCTTTCTCTTTATCATAGTCGGATAACTGGACATCGTCTATGTTTATGAGTTCTACCTCATTTTCATTAACAGTTTGCAGAATTTCATCAGCTACAATTTTTCCGTCAATTTCTTCTTCAGTAATAAATTCTACAGATACTATTATATGCCCGTATGCGTAACTTTTATTTTTACTCTCCCAAACCCGTTTATCGTTCCTATTTGTTAACGCAATTTTACTATTTTTAAAACTATAAAGTTGATGATTCTTAGTATCAATTCGAAATTTAGGCACAAAAAAGGTACAGTTTTTCAAGTAATATTCCTTATATGATTTATGGTTTAGCTCAGTATCTTTTAATGTCACTCCCTTAGCTTTTAGAAAAGATGATTTACCTAATAAACTATAACATTTTGGTCTAAGGAATACCCACTCATCATAACCTTCTCCATTACTTTGGTTCTTAAATTTACATATGACTGAATAAAGTTTTTTTGAATAAAGTGGATGAGTAGACGGATAATTAGAGGTATCCAAAAGATTGTCTTTGGGCATTTCAGACAAAAGAATATCTAGTTAACAATGCTTAATTCTAGAAAGAAAGAGTCGATATCTCCAGTAACTATATTGATCTCGCAATTAAATTATCGATGATATCTTTCCAAATCCCTATATTGAAGCTCATACATACGTAGTTTTGACAAATCCAAGACCGTTTGACCAATATAACTCGTTCGATCTAAACATATTGAGTCAGGATTTAACAACGCCGCAATCAGGTTGTCGTCAATTTTTATTGAATTTTTAAAGGTAGGTTTCGAAGAATACGTTACAAGTTTTTTATCAGTAGTGCAAAGTCGTAGATTCATAATCTTTTCAAGTTCTCTACAGGTTTTTTATAAACTGTTATTTAACAGCTTATAATAGTTTTTATCTAACGTATTTGTACTTTCGGCTCCTAACTCAGTGTTTATGTAGATATACTTTTTAAAAATAGTCAACTGTTTGAATCTTACTGCACGATAAACATGTGTGACCTTAACACCAAGAGACAAGTAATAATTTTAATAATCGCCAATGAATCACATAATTATTTTTAGAATAATGTGTCAACAACAACTTTTCAATCTTTGAACCTTCAGGTTTGATTTTCTCAGCATCTATAGGAAAATCATCTAAAGCATCATCAAACTCAGAAGAAATTTCAAGATCTACTTCAAGTGTGTAACCATACTACAAAGAATCAAGATTAAAAGTCTAACATTCAATCAAAATATTATCAAAACCATCTAATACCCAACTAAATTCAACACAAGGTAAAGGTTGACTTAAAGCCCAACCATATAAGTTATTAATATCTATATAAAGCAACTCTGTGTTTCGTCAATTTTAACAAAGTGCTTACCTCCTCTAATACCTCCCTCATATAAACTAAACATATCATTTTAAGTTATCAATTCAATCGGTTCATCCAACGACATTAAAGCAGAAGACCAAGACATTCCAGGAATACCGAAATAATTCAAATACTCGAACCTATTGTGTGCCATCAATTGAGCCCGAAATTGTTGAAAAAAGTCTGCCAAAAGAAAATAGTCAAGTTCATTTTCAAATACACTTTCATGTTGTCAAGCAAAGTATTACAATTGGTTTCATCCAAAATCACCTGAGCTTTCTCATATTCAGCTTCAGTGATTCCTTTCCAAATTGGTGGTAACTCATAAGTTTCATGAATAACATCTAAAGAGGTCACAAAGTTGTAAGGATAGATACTCTTTTCATCAACAATAGTTCCGGAAGAAGCAGATCGCCTCAATGGTAAAGTTGTCAAGGTTTTAACTGCCTTAGCTAAAGATTCATTAATGAATTGATATGAATCGATGAACCTAACACTTATTTTGCCCATGTGAGCAATAAATGAAATAAATATTTCAGTCTTCATCGGTATACATCCTAAAGCCCAATTTTTAAATTTACTTAAACCATGCTTAAGAATATGGTGTATGTCATATCCATTTAAATTATGAAATACTATTAGTAAAACTTTATTTTTTTTCTATTTACGTTGCAATAATTGCAAGGAGCACCCAAGTATTCCCCAGTAAATTCATAATGATCCCGTGCAGGGTCAACAATGTCTTTCAGATAAATATAACATTGTGTACTATTATAAAATTGATGTTGTTGTAACACTGTTAACTGTTTCATTGGAACTCGACCCATTTTGTAGTAATATGGGAGAACTTTTAACAGTGCTATATCTTCTACTGCTTTGAGAAATTGTTCCACACAATCTTCCCTTATAAATTCTTAATACGATTTTGTTCCGTCTAAATTAATAATTTATAATAATCCTGCCGAAATGGGTAAATGGATTTGGTGGTGTACAGAATCTTTAGGTAAAACAGATTCAAAATCTGCGCACATAACGAACGGCGGTATTACTGTTTTTTACCAATCGGTGAATTTAATGCATTTATTTTCAGAGAAAGTAAAAAGCGTAGTTGCTAATTGATTCAGCTTACATAATACATCATGTTTTTCTAATGCAACCTTATCTCTAAATCCGTTTAAACACCTTTCACACCATAAAATAGAATTCTTACATCGCAATTAACATTTTCATGACAATTCATTAATCTATTAAGAGATGTTATTCCAGTGAATCGTAATATTTTCTTTTATTTAATAAAAGTAAATTAATTAATCGTCCTTTACTAACTTTGGACGCATGAATAATGTTTAAAAACCAAAACATCATGTTCAGGTTTTTCCGCCTCGTCATAACAGAACACATTTATTATGAGTCCTTCGTTATTTGACTAAAATTTCCTAATACCATTTAATTTCATAGGCATTTAGCTAACGTCATAAGTAGGTAGATGTGCTCCATCTGGCGCACTTTTTGGTACCCCCCTAACAAAAATAAATAAAACAAACTAAAATATAATGTAAAGACAAAAATTTACACTAATAATGAATAAGAACAAGAACGTGTATAGGTATGCATTTATTAATTCAATGAACAGTTGGCTGAGCTGTTGGATGATCTGTTTGATAAGCTGTTGGATGTGCTGTGGGATGTGTTGTGGGATGTGCTGTTGTATAATTATGTGGAAAATTATTATCTTTATTCATTGCCAGTCTCAACCATAGAATGACCCTATGCCAGACTTACATTCTTTTCTACCCAAACTGTTTTATCCTCTTTGTTTGTTAGTGCAACCTTACTTTTTTTAAAACTATAAAATTGGTGATTGTTTGTACCAATACGAAATCGAGGTACAGAAAATGTAGTGTTTTTCTCGTAACAGTCCTTTTAAGATTTATGAGTTAAAGTTGTGTCCTTTAATATCACTCCCTTAGCTTTTAGGCATTTTGATTTTCGTAGTAAACTATAGCATTTGGGTCTAAGGAATACCCATTCGTCATAACCTTCTCCCTTGCTTTCATCCTTGAATTTACCTATGACCGAATCGAGTTTTTTAGTGTAAAGTGGTAGATTAGACGGATAATTAGAGGTGTCCAAAAGATTATACTTAACCATTTCAGACTAAAGAATATCCAGTTTACAATTTTTGATTTTGAGAGAGAAAGAGTCAGTATCTCAAGCAACAATATTAATCTCACAGTTAAATTGATGTCGATATTTTTTCAAATCTGTATACTGTAGCTCGTACATTCGAAGTTTGGACAAATCAAGTACCGATTGTTCTATATAACTCGGTCGATCTAAGAATACCGAGTCAGGATTTAACAAAGCAGCAATTAATTCATCAGCAATTTTGATACTTCTTTGAAAAGTTAGTTTAGAAGCATATTTAATCATCTTCTTTTCTGTATTACATAATCTTAAATTCATTCTTTTGTCAGGTATTCGACGTTTTAACCATTCAAACTATTATTTAGGAGCTTATAATAATTTCTTGAGCTACGAATTCTGCTTGTGGACTTATTTGTTTTTTCAGCTTTACTTTTCGTAGACATCTTAAATGACGTTAATTCTTGCACTGAAATAGACCATTTGATAGAACAAGCTCGAGAAGCCATTTCCAATGCGCTACTGAACACCTCATCAATTGACTGGAAGATATGATACCATAATTTGGTTAAATTATGTTCACAAAACTCCATCAAAGTCGACAATTGCATAATTTTAAAAACATTTTGCACTGATGATGTTTTCGTTAATACATTTTCATTTGAAGAGCAAAAATTAGAAATGAGCATGAGCAGAAATTTCGACATAATTTCCGATTCCGTTTCTGTAAAAGATGACATTATTTTGAACGGGAAAATAATTTTGGAACTATTTAACGCGGCACAGAATAATCCACAATATTCATAAAATAATCCACTTTCATAGGTTTTCACCACATAAATTTGAACAGTACTCAATACCAATTTCATCGTCTTCATCAAAGCCGTTGAATTTCTTAATTGAACTCAATCTTTTTCCAGCTTTACCAATTGTTCTGTAGCAAAGCAAATGCAAATTCTTTGAAAATTCGCCATTTAATTTACTTCGATGAATTGCATCTTTAACTCGTTTAATATATCCAAATGGTGGGTTACAGGGTTTCAAATCTTGCTTATCCTTCTAGTTGCCCTCGTAACGCCATACAAAATGATTCTGATCCACTTGGCACCCGTTGCTAAGCAACGTTGGTAATGTGTTCAAGTGGTGGATTGTCCGCAAAAATTGAGTATTATCGCTAGTACTGTAATTGCTCGGACAACCCTCGGGTTCACGAGCTGTCGATAGAAGACCTGTGCTCGCTTTTGATTCTTAGGTCCCATTATTCTCTTATCTCTTTCGAATCTTAACCTATACTCTCATATCATTCATTGTTATGTCCATTTGCTTAGTCCTTCTTATTATTGTCCATGCTGATGATTATTCTTTGGCCTGTACACCCTTTGTTATGTTAAATACACCCACATTATATCTTTCACCCTTATCCCTATTATCACTACAATGTTTCCCATTATTATTACCAGCATTATTATTGTTGCCATAATATGTATTACCTTTATTAATTGTCACCACTATTACCTTTATTATTATTCCCATTACCATAACCACCATTATATTCATTGTTATTGTTACTATGATTATTACTATTATTATTATTATTATCATAATTATTATCAATCATTACTACAAATACCATGATTATTATTATTATCATTATTATCATTATTATTATTATTATTATTGTAATTATTATTATTATTATAATTAAAATTACTCTTATCATTATCGTTATTATTATTAAGATTTTGTAGGGATCCTTCCTTATTCCTCAGCGTTAAAATTTTTTATTGATATACAACATTAGCCGTAGTCCACCTATATTTTCCGGTTTTCGATAAAGTATTTTTGTAAATTCAAAAATTTTAGCAGCGTTCCGCCCTTATTTTACGGTTCATCCCTATTCTACAGTTTTCGACAAAGTATTTTCATTGACTCGGAAAATTTGAGCAGCGTTCGCCCTTATTTTACACGTTCCATTTTTACGTTACTATTTTTGTTAAGTATTTGAATTAATTCGGAAAATTTGAGCAGCGTCCCGCCCTTATTTTCCGCCTCAACTCAAATTAATTAATTTAATTCTTATTTAAAAACATTATTTTTCATGATTTTGGTCGTTCGGATTAATCTTTTTCCGATGGCTATCCATTTTAACTGTTGCAACGATTTCGCAATTTTCCCCGCTACTCATTCCCTCTTTTTGTCCTTAAGATCTATTTATGTTCATATTATATTTAATGAGTGCCCACTGGACTACTCGGTGTTAGAGATTTTTAGCCGATTGTTGTTAAAAATTTATGTCAATTTTACAGAAATGAGAAACGAGGGAGTAGCCAAAAGACTTCTTCTTATTTCTCTTTTCAGCTATAGGGATAAATATTGACGTTGCGACCCCTGCGTTCCGCACGCTGAGTCTTCACGGGTACATATCATTGGCGATTTTTCACGCTCTTACACAAATCTTTACTATGTAGATTTTGCTTTCTTGCGTTATGTATTGGCTGTGGGCCGGAAAAGAATAACAAATAATATTTTACCATAGCATTTGGAATAAAAGTTTCGATGCACTAAGGCTGTAGATAGAAAATATTTATTCAGCATATTACATCGGCCACATACATTTGAAATTCATTGTATCCATTCCATAAAATTTACTTCGAAAATCCCATAAATTTAATTCGATAAATCATCTATAAATTCAACAAAATTATCCATAAATTTAATCTGAAAAATCATCCATAAATTCAATTGAAAAATTACCCACAAATTTGATTCAAAAATTCATCCATAAATTCAATTGGAAAAACAAAATTATCCATAAATTCAATTTGAAAAACAAAAATCATCCATCAATTCGATCTGAAAAGTCATACATAAATTCAATTGAAAAATTACCCATCAATTCCCTTCGAAAAAATCAATTAATAATATTGCACCAGTTGAGAGTGATCGTGTTCAGGCAAAACACTTACCCGTGTTAATTGCCTGAATGCACGGCTCTCAACCAGTTATACAACCAGTTATACAGTTCTGTAATGAAATTTTCTCTCCGAAAAATAAGACTGAAAATTTGTGAAAACACATCGGTATTTATACCTATAATTTGGCCTTAACCTTGCGTGTTAGTTTTATTGCGATTAAACAAAATTCGACTTTGAAATTATTTATGTTATCTAAATTAAATTTTTATTTATTTCTTAATTTAAATTGGTAATTTATTTTTAACATTTTTTAAATAAATTTATTCATCCAAAAATATTTTATTTTTATTCATTTAATTCATTAATTTTTAATTTTATATAAATGGTCATTTTACGGTCGAATTTTCTTGTTATTATGTTATTTTTTATATAAATTTCGTGCGGTTCTTGATGCATTTTGTATTTATTTTATTTTACTTTTATGTTTTTGATTTTATATTTATTTATATTCTCTCAGATTTTAAAGTGTTTAGTTGATGTTGTATATTGTATTTTAAGTTATCTTGGTGCTGGGTTTTCGTGCTGTATTACCGATGCATTTAAACAATTCTCAAGGCTATTTGTGTGCTGGCCCAACACAAATTTAATACCATTTTCTGTGATAGGCTTTATAATACGACCCGATTTCATTTCAAACGTTTTACGAATACGTTTCTCTCTATTCATTCCTGGTTTTCCAATCCATACTGGTAAAGATCTGGCGCTATCTTGTAGCATGGACATCATTACTCCTGTGCGAATAGTTGACATACCTTGTAGTGATTTTATATCTTCCTCTACTTTACGAATAACTTGAATTTTATACAGCATCAATTGATACAACTCGAGCTGAGTTGATTATTCTGATAGCCATTTTGTTGAATTGGATTTTAATTTACTTAAAATGTTTGCCGGCAATCTTTGTCCAGATCGAATCTTTTTATTCGTAGAATTCACAAATTCCAAAACATCATTACCTTTTTGACGCTTTATAATAGCATTTTTGCAGAATTCAACCAATTCTGACAAATGCCTTTTAAGTTCAATTTCTTTTACATTCATTTAAAGGTTAAATTCAAACACAATGCATAACATATATTTAAAGAAAAACCAAATTTGCCAATATTATTTAAACACCCATTATTTGCATATAAAATTTAAACACACATTTTAATCCAAGAAATTAAATATCACATCAAAAATCTTTTTAAACTTAAAACCCACATTTTTAGAAAACGGGGCTAAATTATTGTTTTTTATTTAATTTTAGAGAATTTTTGTAATATCCTTTACAATTTATTTTAATTTACTTAATCATAATTTAATCTATATGGTGCATATACAGTATCAATTTAGTTTTTAAAAATAGGGGACTGTTTGAATTTACAGCTCTATTCACATGAGTAACCTTAACACCAAGAGACAAGTATAATTTTAGTAAACGCCAATGAATCACATAATTCGTTTTTGGGTTATGAGTCAATAACATTTTTCAACCGTAGATCCCTCAGGTTTCATTTTCTCAGCAGCAATAGGAAAGTCGTCTAACTTCTCGTGAAGATCAAAAGGAATTTCAAGATCTAGATTCAAGATTTAAAGAAAAACAATCAAATAATATTGAATCAAAACCATCAAGTATCCAACTGAATTCGACACAAGGTAAAGGCTGATTTAAAGTCCAACCGTATAAATTATTAATATCTATATAAAGCAACTCAGTGCTTTCAGCAGTTTTTACAAAGTGTTTATTTACAAAAGTAAGACCTCCTCGAATACCACCCTCATAAAAAATATAAATTTCCATGTCTTGCAATAGTTCAATGGGTTTATCTAAAGTTATTAACGCAGAACTCCAAGACATTCCCTGAATACCAAAATAATTTAAAGGCTCTAAACTATTATAAGCTAAAGATTTCGCGCGAAATTGTTGGAGAAAATCAGCAAATAGAAAGCAATTGAGTTTCAAGTATATCATTATATAGTCAAGTAAATTTACACATTTAGTTTCAGTCCAAATTAATTGAGCTTTCTCATATTCAACTTCACTCATTCCTTCCCAGATTGGAGGCAGTTCATAAGTATTTTCAAGAACCTTTAAACTAGTGGCAAAGTTGTACGGAAAAATATCTTTTTCATTAACAATGGTACCAGTAAAAACAGATTTTGTTAAAGGTAAACTAGTCAAAGTTTACACAGCCCTAGCTAATGAGTCATTACCAAACTGGTAAGAGTCAATAAAACGTATTCTAAGCTTACCAACTTATACCTTAAGGGATAAGAACTTTTCACTACTAATTGGAATACATGATAAGTTCCAATTGGGAAATTGTTTATTCCATACTTAAGGATATGATGTAAGTCATACTCACGTAAATTATGAAAAACTAAAAGTCATAATTCTTTGATGCTCTATTAACATTACAACTTTTACATGCTGAACCAATATCTTTTCTTGTAAAATGGTCATGGTCTATAACCTTATCTACTATTTTCTTATTACACAAATAACAATTATCAAATGCATATTCTTCGTCAAAAGTAAGTGGTAACATTAGCTTTTATCCCTCTTCATTATAATATGGTAGCACAATGTTTGTTCCTATACCTGAGACCTTCTTCAAAAATTCATATACGCATAAAATGATGGTAACTTGTCATTCCAGTGAAGTTGTTGATTAATAAGAGTCCAGTAGAAATTGGCAAATGCTTTTGAAAATAAATATCATCTTTTGGTAAAATAGATTCAAAATCTGCATAGATAACGAAAGGAGGTGTTATCTTTTTTGACCAGTTTTTGAACTCCAAATATTTATCTTTATCATTTGGTTATTTATATAGTGTAGTACCCAACTGATTTTTATTACATAAATCTTGGTGTTTTTCAAAGGATTTTGGCTTACGAATTCCATTTAAACAATTTCACATCATTTGCAACGAATTCGAGCATTACAATCATTGTTTTTATGACAATTCATCAAGGATTGTAAATTAGTTATTGCTGTATAATGATATTTTTCACCCTCCTTTATCAATAATTAATAAATTGGATCCACTCCAGTTACTTTTGTTCGGTGAATTATATTTAAATGTGGATGCTTCATTACAAGTTCTATCTCTATCTTTCTTGATTTTATCAGATTTCAATACAGCCAAAACACTATATATGAAACATAAATTATCGGTATTTTGTACGTTATCTATTGCGTTTTTGCTTATTAGAGGTTAAGGTGTTGGGATATAACTATATCAAGATAACCTAGATATATTCGAAGCTTTGGCTACCTTGAAATTTACTTCTATTATTCGGTTTATTTTCAAACTACTTCCTAATTCTGTTCGTTCAATAATCTTTTCATTTATTTTCTTTATACCCTCATCAAGAAAAGTCGTAGTCACTGAAGCAGCATGATTTGATATACTAACTACTTTGAGTTCCCCATCTTTTTCAAATTCTACTTGGACTCCAAATTGAACTTTTGAATGTTTCATTTCATTTAATGTTATGTTTAATTTTTCCAAAAGAGAAGATGGAAGAACTATTTCCTTAGCGTTATATCTTTCGATGTTCATTTTTATAATTCGATGTGAGCGCAGTAAATCATATTCTATTTCTGTTTCAACAACAAATAACACTTAACCCTAGTCCAATTTGTAAATCATCTTTAATAAATATTTTTTCAAGTATTTCAGATTTTATGGTGCTTTTTCGTTTCAAACTGCGTTTAAACAATGATTTTTTATCCGTATAAAATTGAGTCAAGTGATTTTTATGGTTATTATAAAATTTAAGGTACGGGTCCGAATTTTGGGTCTAGCATACAGGACATATATAATAATTATTCACTTGATAATATCAATTCATTTTATTGTGGCAGTTGTCATCATGGCTTGTAGATTGACAATACTTCGGATAAAGATTACCTGAAACATGAAAAAGTTAAATAATTCTGATTGTAATAACTAAAAAATGACATTTAACATTCACAGTAGAGATTTTTTCAAGTTCGTCATAATTTGTTTCATTAAATATTCTATCATCCATGTTTTCAATGTCAATATTTAAATCATCTAAATTAAAATAATTAATAATTTAAATAAAAGTAAAAAATTACCATTTTAGATTCATTTCTTTCATTACTCGATCTTGAATCTAGAATAGTAAAAGTATCTAACAGTTAATAATTTAAAAGTCATTAAAAATTATAAAAAGATTACTTGTATCATATTTATCAATATGCAAAATGTCTTGAAGGGTTGTCTCTTTGCCAATACTAAAAAAGGTTAATAATTAGTTATATTATACATACACTTACTTTTTGCAACTATACTACTTTTTGATTCTCCAAACTGTCTGAGGTGATGCCTGTGTTGTTGTAAAAACATTGACCATCTACCAGATGTTATGGTGAGCCATTCTGGACACACATAACTAGGGAAACCAACATCATTTATTATGAAATATGATGATCTAACAAGCTCACAGTAGTGAACATCTTCGTGACTGATAGCTACGCAAAATTTATATGTATTGTAATAATTCACTAAAAAATAGTAAATTAAATATACATAAAAAAGTAAGCTTACTTATGTTAATATTTTAATAATAATTTAATTAATAATTGATTGTTTAAACCTCAAAATCATTCGTTTATACTAATTAAAATCGATTGTTTATACTAACAATTACATCCAAATTAAAATTTTTAATCAATTTAAATTGAATAAATTATAAATATTATGTTTGAAAATCAAATTTAATAACATAGGTTGCTATAGTTACATGAAAATCATTAATATCAAGATTGTGTAAAGTACAAAATGAAAAATATTTATTGATTTATATCACATCGATTAATTTTTCAAAAAAAATATATTTGTTTATGTAATAAATTATTAATTGATTCCCAACAGAGTAATAAATTAAATAAAATATAACTAATATGTTTGAAATTCAAATTTTTAAAATAAATTAGTTTTAGTAAATTACAAAAATATAATTATTGTCTATTAATTTTGTGTAAAGAATTTATATTTTATATTTAATTAAGTATTATATTAATAATTTGTGTCACCACTAAAAATTAATTGATAAAATAAATTGAAATTTTCTTTGAAAAATAATAATAATTAAATATTGTTACAAAGAACCTAAAAGTAAAATAAACAATTATCATTTTGAAGTTTAATATTATTATAAAAATAATTAATAATTTAAACCTGTCAAATAACTATTTTTGATGTTTCAATTTATAATGAAAATAATTTTGAATAATTACCTTATTTCAAAATAATCTTATTATTCGCAGAATAAAATTCAAAAGTTCAAGTACTAATGTAAATATATTACTTACGTAATTGCTTATAAAAATTTTATAATTTGAGAAAGTGGTTCAATGACAATAAAATAAGATGAATTCAACTGATTGAAATAAATAAATCACTTATGTACAACTACGAATTCTAATTTTCAATCATATACAATAATTATTTTAATTGTAAATTTTAGGTAATTTCATTAAGAATCTTAACAGAATTATTTAAGTTAAACACTGGTTCACTGTGTAGAATTATGTTTACATGAAAATGTCTGTTTAATTTTAATCTGATACATTCTTTCGCGATGTTTTATTTTAGATTTACTTTACTTTAAACAAATCTAATAAAGTAAAATTTTTAAATGGATAAATCAAAAAACGCAATACTAAACAAAGTTAAGAATGTGGGACATCCGAAAAATTTCTAAGAGATGGGTTTTGACAGATTAGGATAGACTTTGTCTCAAAAGTTTAGGGACAAATCATTGGAAATTTTCCCAAGGTTTAGAAATGAATATACTCAGTGATTGACGGTAAAATTAAGATGAATGAGACGTAGGACCTTCTAACGGCCGTCTAAAATCCAAAACGAAGTTTATTCAAGGTGTAGTATCGGAAACGATTCTCACCTGTTTGAATAGCATTCGATTGTCATGCACATTACCAACATGGATCTGCCTATGGGCGCATGATGGTAAGGTGAAGATTGTGGGAAAGTGTTGCCCTAGCGTTAATGAGACAAGGAAAGACCGTTGATGGGTTGTCAGCGTTTAAATGATTGAGTATTTTTCCCCGTACATCAACCATTGTTAGGGCCCTCCTTTTTGTACGCTAATCATTCCACTTTCTGACATGTTTAATGATCATATTCTGATTGTGTCACATGCTCATCAAAATTCTGATTAAATTTGGTACTGATGCGCAGCGTTTAAATCAATTGTCGGGTGATTTTTGTGATAAATGGTTATTTACTTGCAATTGTCGTTAAAATTGCAGACAAAACTGTGCTGTTTGCTCCTCCCCATTCACTAACCGTACACAAAATTTGACACAAATGAATTGAATTATTTGCAAAAAGAAAATTTTACAAAACATATCCCTAGTTGTTAGGGCGGTCCAAAAATAAGAAGTATTCAAAATCATGTCTCCACAAGGCTAACTTTGTTCCATGTGGTGTAGTGGACTGACAAAAAAAATTTGAGACAAATCGAGCAATATTTAGGGTTTGCTATGAATTGTCACTTTTAAAAAAAGATGTGAAAAAGTACGAAAATCCACTATTCAGAATGCTATTCTTTGTTTCAACCATTTCATAATATAACATAGAAACATTTAAGTCACAGTTACAATCATGTCTAGAATGATAAATAATAGATGTTTAGTAGCTCAGTACTATCTAGTCCAACCAGTGTCAACTAAAACTTTGAGAAAAAATAAGTTTGACATGTAGATTGTTTTTTGGCAAATTCTTCAATGAGCAGCGAACAAAGTCCATTAGTTCCTGTCTAATTTCTACTCTTCTAGGTTGCTAATTCAGCTTTAGAAGAACTTTGGAACTGCTGGCGGTGGTTTTAGACAAAATGAAGCAGTAACTGCTTTTGATCTTCGTCCTTCGTGAGAGACTGGTTGTATTTTTCGATGAGAGCGATCCCACGTTCTGCGCTGTCAAATACCACTTTCATCATTTTGACTCTCATACAACTTCTGGTAAGATGCATCAGCCTCACATGCTTCTGGTTCCTTCAACAAGAAGCTCCTGGACTCTTCTACCCCTGTTGCGCTTAACAGTTCGAAGAGACGATTGGTTCTCTCTGTCACGAATGTCTCCAAATTGTTGAAGTCAGCATCACTGGAGTCCACCCTATGCAGTGCTGAACGAGTCTTACAACGTTGGAGGTTGGCTACCATGGTCTTCTTCACATGTGACTCTACTCGATCGTCGAAAAATGCCAGACACACAAGGTGTTCCGAGAAGAACCAAAGATGACGACAAAGGTCAGAAAATGCGGCATCTACAACGGTTTGGTTTGGATATGTTTGAAGAAGTCTAAGCATATGTGTATCATTCAAAGGAGCATGAGAGGCCAGTGGAGCCTCATGCCAAAAGCGACCATAAACAAGAGCGACGAAGAGAGCAAGTTCAATCAGTCCTTTAAGCTCTCTGGCAGTCAAAGTCATTTGGCCTTGAAACAGCACAATCTTCAAGAATATATGGACTTGGCCATCCACCTTGCGTGGTGCATTGAATCTCCGTTCCAGCTGAGCCTCCTCCAAGGAAGACCAAGCAAAATCGAAGGAGTTCGATGTAATCCTCTCTTGGCTGCTGATGAGTAATGGCATTATTGTAGAATGTTACCATTTCTTTCAGGAGGATTTCAGTAGCACTGTTGAATAGTTCATCTTTAGCAGGCGAGTAATCGTTTTTGTTTAATGTATGACCATTTCTTCTTAAACTTCTTAAAAGGCTTACTTCAGACCCTCCAGTTCCACCAAAAAAAACTGTTAATACGCTGCTAAGGACGGCTTCCAAGATGTGATGACGAAAGCCGATATTGACAAGCTCACAACCAAGGGCTTCCTCGATGAGGACACAAGCTCCCATGTGAATGCCAGTGTTGGACGATGTGGTATCAAACACCAGACCCTGCACTAGATCGCGTAGTTTCCATTCATCTAGAACTGTTATCCAAGCAGCAGCTTGTTCATTCTCAGTTCCTTTTCCAATTTTAGGAACCGCCAGCAGCTTCTCAATTCCGTTACCGGTCACGATCACAGCGATTTGATCCACGGTTTCTTCTGTACCAGCGATGTCAGGAAGAAATTTACCATCCCAATGTAAAAGGAGAAGACATTCTATGGAAAATCTGTCTTTGTCTGCCTCAGTCAACAGTTTGCGAGTGGCCATTCTAGATCTCCTGATCGTGCTCCGAGACAGCACCAGATCCTCCAAACGATATCTTAAGGCCTTGTCTACTGATGCCACCACAAAAGTAGCACCACGATCAGGAAGATTGACCCTATCCAGCGCACCAGCAACTTCTGGGCTTGATATTATGTTCTTTGCTGACTTACGGCGCTTAGTCTTTGGGATAGATTGTGCTTTATCGACAGAAGATGGAAGGAAGTCCATGTCAATGTCATCACCCGTGTTACTGTCACTGCCTTCAGATATGGATGGAGTGCTGCTTAGGGCCTCAGCTAAGTCACCATGTGCTTTTAGTTGCTGTAACTTTTTCGCCTCATTGAGCTTTCGCCTGTCACTGGCTTGCTCACGCGCTCTTTTTCTCGCTTCCTTCTCTGAAAGTTTGCGATTCACTCCCGCCATACTGTTGCTATTAACATATATCCTCTGCATGGCAAGAAATTGCTTATCCTCAACATTGGTCATTATCTCCATCACATCCCTAGGTGCAATGTCAAAAAGCTTCTGAAGATCATCCTTGAATGATTTTTCTTTAATTCTGCAGCTTTCCAGTGATGTTATCCTGGACACAGTGATGTTATCCTATTATTCTTCATAGAGCTTTCTGCGTTTTCTTTCTTCAGAATCAACTCGCTGTGTTGGGATTCTAGCTTTCTTCCATATCTCCAAAAGCTCAGTGATGGTACGGTGAATACTTTCACTCACTTGAGATGCTTTTCCTGGGATGAAAGAGGAGACAACGGAGGACATCACCATTTGTTGACAATCTGGATGAAGATAACAACTTAGTGCCCTTCCCCACGAGCCACACGGCTGCTGAACTTCGTGTAACAGTAGTCATCTACTTTACTGTAGTGAATCTGAAAATTATATAATATAAATAAGCATTGCAATCACACAAGTCAATACAATTTTTTGCATAGTAGCTAGAAACAATGCATTGGCTATGATTATTACTTGTGTAAGCTTGTAACAAATGTTCACTTTTTTCTGTAATTACTTCAACAAAATAACTCACCAAAATAGCAGACATAAATTCTGTTGACAAACTATAACACTCAAACAATATTTATTTGATCAAATTTTATATAATTACAGATGTTGATTAAGTAAGTAAATTTAATATAATAATGAGACGGCTATTGGCTAAGGGACAAAATATTTCAAAAACCAATTATATCGCCAAAATTGTTGAATCATAGAAACCCCTAAAACAGCTTCAAATGGTCCATTTTTTTGACAGACTACTCCACATGCCCAGTGGAACAAAGTTAGGCTAGACTTTTAGGAAGACTTTTATTTTTTTCATATAGTTGTGGACCGCCCTACTAGTTGTACCCATAATGAAATACACATTTTCGACAGGTTTTCAAAACTTTCGAACTATACTTAAACATTCATTCTGAATGTTACATCTCCAATAGTCAGAACTATTTTCCTGTGGTTTTACCCCAGTTACCGGTCCGTCCACCATTCATAAACACCGCGGTGAAGTCCTACTTTCGATATCAGTGCAAAGCTGACCTGTCCCAGCAGATATCGATGGGTGGTTGATGATAAACCGACACATACGACATCCTTCAAACTAACTGAGAGAATTGAATCCCAATTTACCATTTTCCACAATTTAAATTATTAAATAATATACAAATGTTTTAGGGAGATCTGTCACGAACACTATAAGTGTCGCAGCATTCGATGAAATAAAAATTAAATAAACACTTTAAGCATAGAGAGTATATTTGTACAAAATACAACACCACTTACGAAATTCCAAATTGGATTAATAGTTTCAAGAGTTTTAACATTTTGCATAAAGAGTGTCAAAATTATGAAAATGGCTGTTGTTTATATACTATTTTCATGCTTGCGTGCGACCAATCAACGAATTAAGCCTTTTTTGGCCTTTTTCGGGGTTTCTAATTGTTTTTATTTATTTTAATATTTTTATCTTTTTCAATTTATTTTTGTCTACTTTTTTAATATTATTTTCTTTAAATGTACATTTTTAGTTTATGGCTACTTTTCCTTGATTATTTCTCTTTTTGTTATTTAAATCTTTTATTTTGGTCGCCAACTTGCGTCTATGTTTTTTCTAAACCTTATTTTGCAAGGTTTTGGCAGTTTTATGTATTACATTATGTTTCTGTCTGCAGCTGTAGGCTTTTTAAGAAATAATTTAATATTTGTTTTAATTAATTTTGTTGTATTTTTAATTTGTTTAATTAATGTTTTATTTTATTTTAGATTTCTTCTTGCGGTGATTGTGTATGTTTTCAACAGCCATTTTTAACAAATTTAAAAGATTTTAATTAAAATTATTTTTTGTTTTAATTGTGACTTCTAGCCCAACAGCAGAAAATGAGTATTATAAGACGAACTCACGTTTCAAAATTTCTCTCTTTGATAAGATTACTCAACAGATGGAAAAGAAGTGGAAGGAACTGGCAATATTCTAAGAGAAGCTTCTGGTCCATCGCTGCACGCTGCTCACAGTGCAATTAATCCGTATGGTTCTCTGAATTATTTCATAACAAGTGAAATCATAAATCTCATTGTTAAACAAACAAATGTGTAAGGAATTCGAGAATTACAAGAGCGATGGACTCCAACGACATTGAATGAAAATAACTCTTATTTGGAACTACTAATCCTCGCTGGCGTGTACCAGGGTCGGAGTGAACCCATATGTCATTTATGGAACGACGAGCAAAGTCGGCCTATTTTTTCTAAAGCGATTCCCAGGAATCGGTTCCAACAGTTAAGTAAAGTCATTTGATTTGATTCCAAAGAAAGCAGAGTCGAGCGTCGTGCAAGAGACAAAATGGCTCCAATAAAAGAAGTTCACGACAAATTCGCTGCTAGATGTCGGACAGGATATCATCCAGGAGCTCGAATTTGTGTGTATGAACAACTGGTCAAGTTTAGAGGACGATGCCCATTCAAAATTTACATCCCTTCAAAGTCAGGAATATATGTTATGAAAGTCTAGTTTTTTGTGATGTCGAAATGTCGTATGTCTGCAAATTACAGCTCTATACAGGGCGACAATGAACACCTGAGGTAAATCAAAGTCAAAGAGTAGTCTTTGAAATGACATCATCATCTGCGTGTTTTGGTCGTGGGGTTACCTGAGACAATTTTATCTCGAGTGATTCATTGGCTTCTGTTTCTCAGAATTTCCTCACTGCATAAATCCCCAGTGCAGCTCTCTTCATTAATGACACAGATTCTTATGTAATTTCGTTTAAATTCCTTAAAACAGCTCGAAACCGCCTTGGTATCGATCATTGGCCACACCCAAGGCATGAAAACACTATATATACAGCAGCCATTTTCATATCATCTTTATTATTGTACTTGAAAATTTCAATTTTGAAATTTGTAAGTATTCTTTGTTTATTTTATTGTTTTATGCCAAATATATTTTCTGTTGATTGTTTTTAAGTTTTAATTTATTATTATGGATGGCCGCGATGCTTTTAGTATTTGTGACAGGTCCCCTTTAAATCTTTTTATATATATTCATAATAGTCTGTTGAGCAAGTGATCTGGCCGTGAAATTGAACCGGATTCCCCCAACCAACATCACAGAGAAGAACTCGATTGGTCCGGATAAAACACCGAGAACTAGTAAGAAGCACAATCCCAGCAAAAATCGGCAAAGCCGTGAACGTCGTCGAGCTGAGGGAGCCGTTCTTCAGGTGAATGCTGCCAAAGTACTAGAAGAAGACACAATTCTGGTCACAGAAAAACACCCCGAATTTGTGAAACAAGATAAACCAGCACCAAGAATTTTTGCCGACAAAGATGAATATATGAAAATCATCATGGGTATATCTTCCGCGATAATGATACTCCCAGCGGTCGAGTAGACTTGAAATTCGTCGACTTCTGTCGGATATTGGACCGGCGATTTTGGTGACGAGCTACATTACCCAGTTCCTTCCGTCGTAGCCGACAAATGTAATTCCCAGCGAAAGAGAAAGTTTCTAGTGGATATAAATGGTGATAATCGAGATCTACTTGTAGATTTATGTGCACTTTTGGACGATTAGGCGATTCGTACATCGTCTCTAATTTCTAAGTTTGTAATTGTTATTAAAAAATTAAATTTTTTCTTATTTTTATTTTCTTGTGTAATTTTGTCATTCTTCTCAAATAAATGTTTAAATAACTTTAATAATCATTGCCGGGTGTAGTATAGGCTTGTCAACAGGTCTCTTTTAAAGAGAACATGTTCTCTTTTTTAGCACATTTTATTTGTCCTCTATCTTTTTCTATAAATATTCAAATTGTTCTCTTTTTTCAATTTCGCTGATTTTTAATTAATTCAAGTTGAAATTTAAAAAGAAACTCGGTATAAAAATTCAAAAATTTGAAAAAAAGCAGGCTATGCTATTGCTGTCCTGTCAATATTTATTGAATTTAAAATTAAAGATGAAATAATTTGTGTGTATTAACGATTTTGATAAGAAATCATTATTATTATAATTTGTTGTGTTAAATAAATAAAATAAGCAAGTGAAAAGTAATTATTAATATTATATTTTTTTGTGTTAAATAAACAAGTAAGTATGTAATTTATTATTGTTAATTAGAGTCTTATATTTTATATTCTTGGATTTTTCTATTTTAGCTCCAAATATGAGTAAACGAAAATGTTTATTTACTGAAGAACTGCAAGCTAAATTTGTATGTTTTAAATCAACACCAAATTCAAAATCCGAGGCAATATGCACTGTTTGTAATACTACAGTTTCGGTTGCAAACAAAGGCAAATACGATTTGGAACAACATATTGCGTCAAAAAAGCATACAAATACTATTCGTATAGGAGAGAGTTCCAATTCCATATGCAATATTCTGTCAGAATATTTTAAAACAAATGCTGTTGAGTTTCATTCAGAACTCTTAAAAATATGTCAATTTTTTTTCGCAATACCTGGTCAAAATGCTAATGTTGAAAGAATATTTTCCATGATTAGCGGCCAGTGGACTAAAGAAAGAAATAAGCTAAAAATTTCCACTGTCCGAGGTATTTTGAGCGTAGTTTATAATTATAAAAATATTTCATGTTTGGAATTTTATAAAGAAATAAAAGAAAATGAAATTTTTTTGAACAAAGTTAGTAATGTAGATAAATACATTGAAAAAAGTGATCAAAATGATGATGAAGATGATTAAATTTAATTTATATTTTTAAAGTACAAATTTGAATTATAAGTGCAATTTTATGTTCCTTAATATCTTTATGTATAAAATTTGATTTTAATAATTTTTTCTTTAAAATGTTCTCTTTTTTTGTGTTGACCACTTGACAACCCTAGTGTAGTATAATGATAGAGGGAGCCTATTACTCTAAACAGTGTTATTTAAATGGTTTATTTAACCAAGGGAGTTGAAATGGGAAGAATCACAGGTTTCACTTAAGTAATTAAAAGTACTTGTGGGAGGATTTCAGAAAGTAAAAGGTCAAATTTCAGTGAAATATACGAAATAAACCCCAAGCTAATTATATTTATTCTTAAATTAAATGATGAATTTTTATAATTTTAGAATCAGCTTATTTAACAGCGAATTAAATAATTTAGAGAAATTTTTAAATTATCGCGTGTTAATTAAGAAACAAGATTCATAAATTTAAACAAATTTCTAGGTCATTAATATTATACTATTTTTTCATTGCAATTAAGAGGAAATAAGCTTAAAATTTGATTATTGAGGGAGGTAGAGTCGAAAACCCTTATTAATAAGATTGACAGTTCAGGAAATTTCTAAAATATAGAATTTAAAAGTATTAATAAAGATTTGAATTTAATCTATTTTTAAAGATTGTTAATGTTAAATCGGTAACCGAATTTTAATCACTACTCATCGAAATGTAACTTGTGTCAGTATTAAAAAGTCAACTTGAGAGTCGATGGGAAAATGAGGTCAAGTCAGTATATATAAAACAGATAATAAATGATGGGAAAAGGCGAATAGTAATATCTAGGAAGTCAGAGAAGTTAAGTAAACGTAAGTCCTTCTAAAAGCAGTCAGAAACCCGAAAACAAAAATATCACGAGTAGTTTTAGAAATGGGGCTCACATGCTCGTGGATTCTCGGCTACTAAATACAGTACCAACATGTGCTTGCTCATGGGTATATAGTAGTAAGGTCAAAATTGTGGGGCGTTTGAGTGATATAGAATCGACCCTAGGAAAGGAAGATTTTGGTGAAGCGAAATAGGATGAGTAAGCTTCGTGTAGATTTAATCAAAATTAATTACATCCAAGTACACCAACACTATCAAAAATAGGCATCATAGTAACGGTTTACCTGACACTTCAAAACGCTTGGCTATTAGTGAGTATGATATGCCTGGAGATTTAGCAGTTCCTATTTTCGGCCATGAATAGTCAGCAAAATAACAGTCGCCCAATAATTTTCACTCTATTCAAATTCGATATCTTCTTTCATTGTGTTATATTCATCAATTAGAATATTGTAATTCATGTCAACATTGGGCTTTTGTAAGTTGAGCAGATTCTGCAAATCCTGAACAAAATATTCCCTGTAACTCATCTTAATGAAAAGTATTTCCGCTAATTGCCAAATCATTTAAAAATCTTGAATGATATTACAGTGAGTAGTTAAAAACACATGCTTATCATCATCTAATGTCTCAAAGCTCTCTAAACGAGCTATTTCAGTTATAATTTGTTCTTCACATTCAACTAAAATAGCTCTATATTCTTTACCTTTCTTTAATATACTTTCTAAATCAATTTCTATCATATTTTGAATACGCTCAAAATTGTGATATGGCTGAATAGCTAAATAGCATAAAATTTGATCTTGCATTGACGAAAACCATGCAACGGAAGTTAATAATTCTGACGCCGATGAAAGATCAGAAGTATTTGATTCATTTAATACTAACGCTTCATTAATTCCTCTCCAAGCTAAACGAATATGCCTATCACTGACATGTAATTTTAAAACATCGGTCATTCTTAACTTAAATACAAGGAAATTTTAAATTCAAACTTTTATTTTTAATTACCCTTATTTACATTTCAAAACATAGAAATCTCACAATTTACCCACTGATTATTTAAACAACCTTTTTCATTCTTAAAATATTTTTCTACCTCACATTTCTTTATCTAACACATAATTTGCATTAAAAACTTTACATTTCAAAAATTAGTTGCATTTTTACTTAATCTCTTTTTTATATCACATTTCCTAAACTTTTACATTTCATTTTTTTATACCTAAAGTTTCCATTATAAATTCACCTTACATAAATTTGCCAAATACCAAAATTATTAACAGAATAAATCAATTTCTATCCTCGAAGCTAGCGGACCCGGCCGGACGGATCACCGGAACAAAATGAGCTTCAGAACTAGTAGTTGGAATGGAGTTATTTATTAAATTCCTTGTGAATTTGAAAGATGTTGGCCAGAAAGGACATAATTGATGAGACTGCTGTTACTGATTTAATAAACAAATTAATGTATGACAATTTGAAACCAGCAATCAGAATGGATTTTAAACTGTGTCTATTTTTAAGAATTATTTAAGTTAAAAGCATTTTTTACCAAGCGTCGCTAAATTTTCATACAGTTTGGATTTTCTTATTTCAATTTGTCAATTTTGAGATTTTTAAAGTCTTCCGCCACTTATCTTGCAGTGGAAGTGTTTTATATTAAGACTATTAGTATTTTATCAGAGCTAACATTATATAGTATAGGTGGGTTTTTGGGTGTTGATATTTTGAACTATATGGTTGTTACCCAGACAACCCCATACAAATATTCTTTCGCTTACCACTCGGCACCCGTTGCTAAGCAACGTTGGAGCTGTGTTCGAGTGGGTAGATTGTCCACAAAAAGTGAGCAATATTGCTAATGCTATAATTGACCGAACGATCCATGGGTCCAACGAGCTGCCGATAGAAGGCCTGTGCTCGATTTCGATTTTTAGGTCCCATTATTCTCCTATCTCTGTCAAATGTTAACCTATACTCTCATATCATTCATTGTTATGTCCATTCCCATAGTCCTTCTTATCGTTGTCCGTGTTGATGATTATTCTTTGGCCTGTACCCCTTGGTTAGGTTAAATATTCTCACATTATCTCTCTTACTTTTATCCCTATTATAACTACTATGCTTCCTATTATTGTCATTAGCATTTAATTGTTACTATTATATGTATTACCTTTATTAATTCTTTATTACTATAACTACCATTATATTTATTATTATTACTACTATGATTTTTTTTTACTACTATTATTATTATCATAATTATTATCATCATTACTACAAATACCATGATTATTATTATTATCATCAATATTATTAACAAATTTTTGTGTAGGGATTCGTCCTTATTCCTCAGCTTTAAGAAATATTTTTCTTATGTAAAAATTTTCGACAAAGTATTTTCCTTGAGTCGAAAAAATTTTAGCAGCGTACCGCCCTTATTTTTTGGTTTTATAAGGATATCACACTAACATTTGAACAACATTTCATTTTACTTTACTATTTTCTATAAGTATTTTCATCAATTCGGAAAATTTGAGCAGCGTTCCGCCCTTATTTTCCGTTTCAATTTAACATAATTTATTTAATTCTTATTTAAAAACATTATTTTTCATGATTTTGGTCGTTCGGATTAATCTTTTTCCGATGGCTATTCATTTTAACTGCTGCAACGATTTTGCAATTTTTCCCCAGTACCCATTCCCTCTCTTTGACCTTAAGATCTATGTATGTTCATTTCATAATTAATGAGTGCCCACTGGACTACTCGATGTTGGATATTTTGAGCCGAATGTTGTTAAATTTTTTTGTCGATTTTACAGGAAACGGATGGTGAAGGGGCAGCCAAAGGACTACTCATTTACCCTCCAATTTCCCCTATGTACGAATAATATTGACGTTCCGGCTCCTGCGTTCCTCACGCCGGAGCCTTCACGGTCACGAACTATTGGCGATTATACACGCACTTACATAATTCGGTAGATTATGTGTGATTTTAATTACTTGCAGTTTCTTTTGGCTGTGGGCCGTAAAAGGAGTAAATGAAAATTACCAGATCCATTGGGTAAAAGTCTCGAATGCACGAAATAATTATCGGAAATATAATAGAAATTATTAATCCATAATTCATTCTATATTGTAAATTCCTACAACATCAAAAAATCATATATTGAAAATTAACAATTCGTATCATAATTTACCATTAACAATTCATAGCATAATCCATAAAAATTCGTAACATAATTTATTAAAAATTCGTAACATAATCCATTAATAATTCATAATATAATCTATTAAAAATTCATAAAAAAATTCGAAATATAATCTAATAAAAATTCATTAAAAATTCGTAACCTAATCCATTGATAATCCATTAATAATTCGTAATATAATCTAATAAAAATTCCAATCAATAAGTGCTATAGCGCACACTAATACAACCAGTCTCCCAGTGAGACGGAAAATTGAAATTCTAACCAAGTTAGAAATAATACTGTCAAGTAATATTTAGTTTAGTTTTAGTTCTAGTACTTGTGCTTGCTAATTTGTGAAAACACGTCAGTATATATACCTACAATTTGGCCTTAACCTTGCGTGTTAATTTTATAGCGATTAAACAAAATTGGACCTTGAAATTATTTGTGTTATCTAAATTAAATTTTTATTAATTTCTTAATTTAAATTGGTAATTTATTTTTAACATTTTTAATTAAATTTATTCAGCTAAAAATATTTTATTTTCATTCATTTAATTCATTAATTTAATTACACTGCTCTCATGTGATAGTTACCTGTTATATTTATGATAAATTAAATTGGATTTATCTTACTTTAATAATGATTTATTTTATTGGGGAATTTCTTTTGTTCATGGATGATTACAAGTGTCGAATTTTTATTTCATCAACTTCCCATTTTTAATTCGGAATTTATATCCTTTGAGGATTTTGCGCTAATTTTATCTTTCCGATTAATGGATTACATTTTCGTCTAGGACATAATATTAGAAGTTACAATGGGGTACCGTGTTTGACTTAAGAAACTACATTATTTGACTCTTTGTTTTAGGTGATTATATTGACTTTAGATATTATACTAGCAGTTTATGACAGCTACCTTATTTTATTTTTACTCAAGTACTTTTATTGACTCTCAACATGGTATTCAAAGTTTATAATAACCGCTTTAGCCCAAGTAATTTTATGGACTTTCAATGTGATATTAGAAGTTTATAACAGCCGCATTAATTTACGTTTACTATTATTGACTCTCAACATGATATTAAAGGTGTATAGTAACTACATTAATTTATTTTTACTCAAGAAATTTTATTGACTCCAACGTACTATTAGAAATTTATAACAACTACATTACTCTCAACGTGATATTAGAAGTTTATAGCAATGATTTCATTTTATTAGTTCTCGGTGATTTTCCCTTTGAATTGATCTTAGGCGCCTTGTGTTCATTTTAATTATTGAGTGCCCACTGGACTACTCGTGTGATGATTTTGAGCCGTATATGAATATAATTTAGGTCGAGTTTATGAGAATTGGAAGACGAGGAAACAGCTAAAAGACTATTTCCCCTTCCCCCCTTTTCCCTTATACGGGCACGAATCATTGGCGATAATACACGCACTTACACAATTACGAATTGTGTGTTGGATTTGATTATATTGTAGTATGTTTCGGCTGTGGGTCGGAAAAATTTCGACAATATAAGACAAAATTTTTGGTTCTATTTAAATAATTTATTAAAATATAAGTTACCCGATACATTCATCATAAATATCATAATACACCGCTCTCCCCACGCCGACACCCAAGCAGAGCTCAATCGAGGTTGCGAGGATGCGACGTGGAGAGAGTTCCGAACAATACTAGCACTTACATCGTAATTCTGTACGGGTTTCAAGTTTATAAAAACGATTCGTTAAACAATCACTGGTTAAGACTGATTTCAAGTTTTTGGTAAAAACTGCTTAAAATTATGTGAAAATGAATCGGTATATATACCTATTGTATGACCCTAACCTTGCGTGTTCTTTTTGATTTAGTAAAACAAAATTTGACCTTGGGATTTTCTGGTATATTCTAATCTTTAATTTTATTATTTTTAGATTTTATTTGACAATTTTTCTTTTAAATTTTTAATTGAATTATTTCTAATTCAAATTATTTGATTTTTATTTCATTTTCATGAAATTTCGTATTTTTTGATAAATTGTCAAATTTCGGCCAAATTGTTGGGTTTTCGTGTTATGTTTATGTTTATTTCGTGCGGATCTTGTTGCACTTTGTTATTATTTTAATTTATTCTTGTGTTTATAATTTTATATCTAATTGTTCTCTTTCTGACATTTTGGTAGGGTTAATTGGTGTTTTAATAGGTTTGAGTTTAAATCTGCTTGTTATATTTGCATGTGTGTTACCGATTCATTTAAACATTTACAAGGCCGTCCGTATTCTGGCCCAACAATACATGTTTTGCAATATTATTGTAAAATTATATTTTAGTGAAATTAACGATACATATTGATTAAAATAATCTTTTTTAATGTCGTTTAGATGTTGAGAAATGTGTTAGATCGTTTGAATAAATTCTAGCAATGTTATATATTAACACTCGTATTAGAGATTCTTTTGTACGTGGACTGTTTTTGCCAGTCATCTGTTTTATTGTAGTAAGCTTTATGGAATAGTACGATAGGAGCTTATTTTGAGGTGAATGCAATATTAATAATTTAAGTTTCGCCAACTTATACAATGGTCTAAAACTATTAATTTATAAAATCTTACTAATCCACTATTTCAAAATAATAATAAATTAATTAATAATCACATATACATTTATTCGAAGAACAAAACCGTAATTTAAAGATTCTTCATTTTATGTACATATACCCGTAAACATTAAATTTCAAACATCAATACGAGCGTAAACACAAACTTTGAATGAAAACGAAGACATTGAAATGAGCAAACAGAGCAATGAATTAGTAACTGACCTCACAAATTTTCTATCTGATGAGGAAAAGAAATTGCTGTCACGGATCAAAATTTAGTTTAACAAAAAAGTCGATGACACAACTTTGCTCAATTTTTAAACTGCTGGTGGGTTTCTGGATTCTGATATTTGAGACTATATGGTTGTTACCTAGACAACTCCATAAAAATATCTTTCGCTTACCACTCGGCACCCGTTGCTAAGCAACGTTGGAACTGTGTTCGAGTGGGTAGATCGTCCGCAAAAAGCGAGCGCTATTACTAATGCTATAATTGACCGAACGACCAATGGGTCCAACGAGCTGCCGATAGAAGGCCTGTGCTCGATTTCGATTTTTAGGTCCCATTATTCTCCTATCTCCTTCACATGTCAACCTATACTCTCATATCATCTATCTTTATGTCTATTCCCATAGTTCTATTTATCATTGTTCGTATTATCAATTTTTACCATGGCCTGTACCCTCTTTATTATGTTAAACATACTAAGTATCTCTTTTACCCTTATCCCTATTATAACTACTATGTCTACTATTATTGTTACTAGTATTGTCATTGTTACTATTATATGTATTGCCTTTATTAATTGTTACTACTATTACAGATATTATTATTCAGTAGTGGGATACCGGCCATCTAGCTCACATACCCCCCCGGCAAAAAAATTTTTTTCTAAGTTTAAAAGTACAAATTTTTTAGAACAAAGACAATGACTCATTCAAGGTCATTGAAACAAAGACCATGACTCATCAAAAATTTTCATGGTCGCTTAAACAAAGACCATGACTCAGTCAAGGTAATTGGATGACTCATCAAAAAATTTAAAGTTCACTTAAACAAAGACCATGACTCATTCAAGATCATTGGATGACTCATCGATTTTTTCAAGGTCATTTAAACAAAGACCATGACTCATTCAAGGTCATTGGATGACTCATCAAAACTTTTCAAGGTCATTCAAAAGTAGGTCAAGGTCATTGGATGACTCATCAAAAATTTTCTAGGTCATTGAAACAAAGACCATAATTCATCAAAAAATTTCTCAAGGTCATTCAAAAATTCTCAAGGTCATATTATTTTTTAAACATTTTTAAATTTTAATTTACTACTTATAAAAATAAGTAGTATATATTTTGTAAATTATTTTATTATAATTATTATTATTATTATTAATATTATTATTACTTTTTATTATTATTATTATTATTATTAATATTTTTTATTATTATTAATATAATTATTATTATTATTAATATTATATAATAAAAAGCCAAGACATACAACAAATTTATTATAAAGAGATAATTCTACTATAGTAGTATTGTCGAAGAGCTTTATTCAAAGCCCATTCCACATACTTCCGATATCTGGCAGCGCAGCAATGACATCCATCACCACAAGGGTATTCGGGTTCCATATCTTTTGACAAATTGTTTTGTTCGATATCCCATAGGAACTCATCGATTACAGTAAATATCCTTATTGATGTATCATTGAATATCAAGTCTGGAATTATTGATCCTGGCTTATCCATGATTCCATGTATTTCTGGATAATAGAATTCCAGACGTTCTTTAATAACTTTAAAATAATCATCTAAAAACAAGTAATAATAATAATATTTAGTAATAATAAATTACCATAATGTTTAATTTCATTCATAGCTTGAACTGCGCTCAGTACAATCATTTTAATGATAAAAATTGAAATAACAATTACTTTTATACTAATTTAGACACACACACACACAAATCTTTAGCTATAAACAATAAATATTAATTTATATAGATTTGAAAATTATTAAAGAAATTTTAATAATATTATTAGTTTTTAATATGGTCAACTCAATTGTTGTAACCGTTCAAGGTAAAAATTCAACAAGATGTGTATGTCCTGATACAGCAGTATTGATGGATATTTTGTATATGATAGATAGGCCTAGATATTTGAAAACTCCAGTCAAAAGATTATCTGAAAGAATGAGTAATTTAGAATTCCGATTTGAACATACATATGAGACTTTAAAAAGAGCTAAAATCGAATTATATGATGATATTATATATTTAAATAAGACCATTGGTATTATCAAAAATGAATTAAGAAAATCAATATTAGAATTGAAAGAAAATCATAAACTTAATGAAAAAATGATGAATCAAGTTCAATATAGTATAAAATTTTATTCTAATAAAACAACTGATCAGTTCAATCGTATAATGAAATTACAACAACACCCAGTTAACAGTGGCGGCAACAGCTTGAAAGAAGTTAACAGTGCCAACAAATCATCATTGCCATTTCCATTATATATTTTTACATATTTTCTTAGTATTACATGATTCTGATTGGTCGAATATAGTATAAATACGCTTACACTTTCAAATATTTTTATAAAATGTCAGAAACTAAATTTTTATAACTTTATTGAATGAGCTGGTCTCTAATAATAGTGAAGAAGATGAAATCATTAAAAACATTTGTTGAAGCCATACCATTTGATTATGAAAAATTTCTCAATTTCCCAACATTGGAGAGAAAGAAGGCATTCCAATCATTATTTAGTTACATGTTCGATGAAAATAATAAATGGATGCGAATAATAGTAAGATTAATGTATATGGAACATATGATATTAAAATCTGGATCCGACTATGAAAATTATTTCCAATGGTCTATAGAGGTATATTACTTTATATTGTTATTAATTTATCATTATTTAGGTAATAGAAACAAAAATTGACCCGTGGGTAGTAACAAACGGTGGATGGATAGCGATTATTCATGTTGCAGCAGAAGCCAAACGCTCTGATATTTATATCGAAAATTGCAAATTTTTATTAAAACTAATCATTGGAGCATCTGTTTTATATTTATGTAACAAAGTTTATCGTAGATTTTAATAAATATTTCTTTGTTATTATTATTATTAATAAAAAACTACATTTTTAAAGATTTATTGATAATTACACGAACAGTCTTCATCACCACAATATTCTATCATAATATTTTCTATAACATGGTCAATACAATTCTTAAAGTCTGTCGGCTCATCTTTACTAATTTCGGTAGTATCTTCAATATCATTAATATTTTCTTCAACATTACCATTATCATCAATAATTTCTTCAGAATCATTAATAATTTCAGTATTAATTTCTCCATCATTAACAGTATCATCACTCTGACATCCAGAATCACAACTCGAATCTTCTTTACTCAATGTTTCAACTAGAGTCAACATATCTCTAATTTTTACACCGGTTATTTCTTCGAGTTTATCAAACAAAAAGTTTATTAAATATTCTAAACGAAATTAATTAATTAATTATTTTATATTTATATTTTATATTTTACCTTTTTCAGACATCATTTTTAAATCTATTTTAAAACTACTTATAATTTTGTTTATAGAATAACAAAGAAAACATAAATACATTTATTAAACACTAAACACTATACATTAAAATAACTGTGAAAGTCTAGCAGTAACAATTTTCCAGATTGGAGAAAGCACATCGTTTTGATCAGCTTTATATCCTTGGATTGTTATTGTTATATACCAGTTTTCCTGTTCTTTGAATCCAATTTCTGTAAATGCATCATAATATCTGGTATATTGACTCGTGAAGAAAGCATTTTCATTGCATTTTAAATTGGAATTGATCTTTTTGAATGTATTATCAATATACTTGATATCTAACATTGAGAGAGTACCAGCAAGAGATTGAAATTGCGTTTTATTGAGTTTGACTGGATTTGCCAATTGCATATTGATAGGCTCCTTTAAAAAATACATTTTATAATTGTGGAACATCTGAACTGGTTGGACACTTATTTTCTTGGTCATGTTTGATTTATGATCTTTATAATGTGGTGACGCACTTTTATACCCTTGACAGATAATGATTAACCAATCAGAATCATGCATGATCACAAAGACAATGCATGATAAGTGCATGATAATTGCAAGATAAGTGCGTGACTGGAAAACTGTATGTAAATTAACCCGTTGAGTTTACATATATGATTTTACACATATCATCTATATAAAATGTATTATTAATATCACGTGTTTTATTATCATTATTATTATTATTGTTATTATTATTTTAATTATCATGATTTTTATTATTATTATTATTATTACTATTATTACTATACTAATAAAATTACTATTTTTATTATTGTTACCACCATCAAAATAAAACTATTATTATCAAAAACATTTATTATTATTATTATTACCAAAATAAAACTAACAAAACAACAAAAATAAAATACAAAAACATTTATTACCAACACTAAAACTGTCAAAACAAACAAAAATAAAATACAATTATTTTCTTAAAAGTTTCATTTTTTGAAAATTTCGTATTGAATTTGTAAGATTCCATTCCACATAGCGTTGATATCTGAAATCACAACAGCTACACCCCAGAATGCAGGGGTATTCAGTTTCCATATCCTTGACCATTCGGTTTATTTCATTGTCCCAAAGAGCTTGCTTAATCAGATTGGAAATATCGATTCTTGTTTCATTGTATATTAGCTGTTGATGCATTGACGGTTCTTGATTCTTCAAAATCTCCTTTATTTGAGGATAGTAATAAATAATACGATCGATTATAATTGGAGCATATTTGTCTAAATAAAATATAAAAAAATGAAATAAAAAAAGATAAATTTACCGTATTCAGCGATATTTTTCTTTGGCATAGCATACATAATGGTATAATATTTTAAAAATGAAATCAAATGAATAACCAAGTTGTTTTAATCACTCATTAGCCAATCAGATATCGACCAATCCGGTGATTTCATTTTGTATTTCACAAACAATATTTTTGTATTCTAGATTTTGCAACCCTAATATGAATATTTTCCCACTGGCAAACACGTTAACACACATTGGGTTGTATTTTAAAAGCCTCAGTGAAGGAAATAATTCTGGCTTGAACAAAGAAAGACATTTTGTTGACATGTTGTATAGATTGATAGAATGTCCCATATGTATGGTAACCGTAATTGACTGTATTTTAATATCCTTTATTCTATATTGTAATTTATTGGCATCTAAAGGTTTCTTACATCACATGATTCTGCATTTGCCGGATTTGAAAAATATTATAGGGTATTTTCCACTCCTATCAACAATTTGCTGCGGTTTACCATTTGGAAACGTCATTTTTGACAAGTCGAAAGTTCCTTTATAATATATATTTGATAACATAATTAAACAATAAAGAAATATTAATCTATATATATGATTTTTAGAAAGAGTTCATTAAATTATATAATATAAACAAAAAACTATAATTATACAAATTAATAATGGAATTAAGAAATGATGCGGTATATCAAATCGTCGGCCCAAGTGGTAGTGGTAAAACTATGTTTGTGTGTAAATTACTGAAATCTAATTTATTCCAAACAAAATTCAACAAGATTTATTGGCATAAGGGTGCAGATGAAGAACATGGATTAACTCAAGATAATTTCTGTAAATTGAAAAACATGAAAATAGTAAAGGGTTTTGATAAAAACTTGTCAAGTTGATTAAGGAAAGGCGATGTCATCATTATCGATGATTTGTATCAGGAAACTAATAAAGAAAAGGATTTTAATAACTTATTCACAAACATCAGTCGACATGTTGGTGTTCCGGTGATCTTTATTACTCAAAATCTATTTCATCAGGGTGGCGCACATCGAAAAAGGAATTTAAATGTACAATATTTAGTTATTTTCAAGAATCCTAGAGATGCAATAGTTATTCATTTTCTTGTTCGACAAGCATACTCTAATAATCGTAATTTTCTCATCAATGCATTTCAAGATGCTACAAAATCACCACATGGATATATATATTTCTTGATTTCACATAACAATGCAATGACGATTTACGGGTAAAAACAGATATTTTCAATAAAGAAGGTGCCATGGTTTATAAACAAAGTTGAAAACTTTAACATGTAAAAATGTTTATGAAATCCAGAATTAAAAATGTTCGAAAACTTAGACAAAGTATTAAAAAGAAAAGAAAGACTGAAAACGTACCACCAAAGACTAGTTATACACAATCTAAAAAACTAAAAACCGAAAATTTTCCCGCAATGAATCTAATTTCGAAAAACATTATTAAAAAGAGTAAGAAAACAGATAAAATTGTAAAAAATCATAGGAGTTTCCCATATTTTAATGCATTGTTAAAGGCTTCGAGTATGAAAAGAATGTCTATTTTACAATCATTTCCAACTTTTGTTGTCGATGATTTACTCAAAATTCTATTAAAAGTAGTCAGAGGTAAAATTAAAATCAGTAAATCTAAAAAACTAGTATTGAATAAACATCGTAAGCCTTTGTTATCACTAGTAAATAATAAAAATTGTAAGCAAATGAGAAAAATCATATATAAACAACAAGGTGGTTTTATCGGAGCTATGTTACCATTAGCATTATCATTATTATCACAATAAACGATGGGGCAATCATTACCTAATGTTAAATTAAAATTTAAATCATCTTTTAGTAATGGAGAAGATTTGGACGAACCCAGAAGACGAAGCAGGTTTCGGTGGAGTGGCAAAGTTAAAGAAAAGAGTCCCAAAGTCGAAAAAGGAAACGCAAAAGTGGTTGTCAGATCAGCTTGGGTACAGTTTAAACAAACCAATGCGGAAAAAATTTCCAACAAGAGCTTATAAGACATTCGGTATTAATGATTTATGGCAAATGGATTTGATGGAGATGATACCGTATTCGAAGATTCACAAGGGTTATAAATATATTTTAACGTGTATTGATGTTTTCAGTCGTTTTGCTCGCGGTGTACCAACAAAGACAAAATCTGGAGAGGAAATATCTAAAGCAATTAACTCAATGTTTAAAAATGGTCATCCAGACAATTTGCAAACCGATTTAGATATTATTATTATTATTATTATTATTATTATAGGCAAGGAGTTTTACAATAGTAAAGTTAAGCAAATCCTGGATCGTCTCAAAATAAATCATTTTTCTGTACATTCTCAATACAAAGCCGCACATGTTGAAAGATTTAACCGGACATTGAGGGATAGATTGAAGAAATATTTCGTGCATCAAGGTAATAAAATATGGATAAATGTATTACCAAAAATACTTGTTAGTTATAATAATTCATCACATCGAGGTCTGAATGGTTTGAGACCCGTAGATATCAGCTCAAAAACACGAGTACAGTCTAAAAAAGTTCCTATTACAAAACCTAAATATAAAGTTGGTGATCACGTTAGAATTAGTAAAATATCTGCTTCACCTTTCATCAAAAATTTCGATAGTAATTGGAGTGATGAGGTATTTCAAATTACTAAAATTAATACTAAACAGAGTCCTGTAATGTATGTTATTAAAGATAGTGATAACAATGTAATACAAGGGAAATTCGATGAACAGGAATTACAAGTTATTTCCAAACCTACAGTGTTCAGAATTCAGAAAATATTGAAAACTAAAATAGTGGGTAAGGATAAACAATACTATGTCAAATGGCATGGATATCAAAAACCCTCATGGATATCATCAAAAGACCTAGTAAAATGAGTTTCTATACAATTTTACCGAGTAATAGTTGCCCACTAATCCATCCGGAAAATCAAGCAAGTAAATTTATGGTTGATCTTAAAAATCCTATTTATTTACATGGAAATTGGGAAGTTGCTTTGCAAGACTTTACATTTGTGTACAATACATTCCCATTTTATAGTCATTGTAAAATCGGATTCAAGAAGCGTGTTCCCAAAACCTGTAGTGGTATTTTCTCAATCAATAATTTTGAACGATATTGTCATATTCCAAATCAGATTTTAGATGAAAATAGTGGTATGTTTTTCAAAGATGGATTGAATGTTAGTTGTGATTTTAGCCCATTTACAATAAAGTTTGAAAGTATTGAGGATGCCAAGCGAATGGGTTATGATAAGCTTAGCATTGTTGTTCCTGGAACTGAATACCTAATACGATTCAAAACATTTGATGAGAAAAGTGTAACGATCGAAAACATCAAAATATCTGTATCATATATTAATGAGGTGGAAGATACATTTACATTTACTAATGAATTATATATTGAAACACTTGAAGAATTACATAAATATATTTCATTAAATTGTTTACATATATTTAAAACTATTGAATTTCTTAAAGATGGAATATGCAAATTCAGTCTGAATAATAACATTTGTGAAGTTACATTTGATAAGAAAATAGCTAATACATTGGGATTAGATAAGCAAACATATAGGGCAAGTGCTTTTGGTGTACGCAAACCAAAAATAATAAAACTTCATAGAGAAATGTTCATATATACTAACATCATCGATCCTATAATTGTTGGTGATTCTTTGGTTCCTCTTTTGAAATCTGTTTTGGTTGATAAACATGACCAGGATGAAGTTGTCAATATAAATATCGATAATCCCATGTACTTACCGGTATCAACATCATGTATAAACAATATAGAAATAAATATTCGTGATGATAGCGGTAAATTTATTGAATTTAGTAAAGATACAAAAACTCATTTGACATTACATTTTCGTAAATTAGATGGCCAATAACGATATTATTAGTATGTATAGTGGTAGCCAAAGTGGTGGTGAATTACCATATTTTATTGGTAAACAGTATGGATCAGGTTGGTTGAGAACAATTGGTAGATTTGCACTTCCTATTCTTAAACGCATTGGTAGTTTTGGTATGAAAACTGCTAAAGATGTGATAATGAATGAGCAGAAAATATTACCATCTCTGAAATCAAATGCATTATCCGAGTTAGGGAAAGTTCTATTTAGTGTTGCAGGTATGTTTCAAAAACCCGAAGCACCGGCTCAAAAACGTAAAAGACACCATAAACATATAAACAAACGAATGAAAGGACATGGAACTATATTTCAAAAATGATTTGTGGTAAATCTGAATTGTGTTTATTTGATAGACCATCTCCCCAAGCAGTAATTGAAATGGGTGCCTTTGAAGATGTATTCCCGATGAATTCTATTATGGATAGTAGAACCGATATTGAATTTTATATTAATGGTTCCCAAACTGAATATCTAGATTTGAATGATACATTGTTAACTGTTCAGATCAAAGTTGTAGATAAAGATAGAAAACCGTTGGGTGAACCTAGTGATGTAATACCAAACAATTTCTTGTTTCATACGGTTTTTAAAAATGCAGTTCTCGGATTTAATAATATCAAGATTGAGGGTAGTAACAGTACATATATTCACAAAGCTCTAATAGAAACTATTATAAATTACAATAGCGATACTAAAAATACATGTTTAACTCCTATGGGTTATGGTAGTGATGACGATAGGAAAAAGTGGATTAAAGGTTCGAAATTATTTACCATGTGCTCATCATTACAACTCGATTTTATGGATCAACCGAAATATTTACTCCCAGGTGTTAATGTACACATTAGATTGAAAAGATCTGATTCGGCATTATCACTAACAAGTGCTACCACGGCACCAATTCTTCAATTAGTTGATGCAAAATTATTGGTAAGAAGAGTTCGTGTTGAGCCTTCTGTATTAGCTGGTCATCAATTGGGGCTTAATTCTAAGCATGCAATATATCCATTGAAAACAAAGGAAATTGTTCAATTTGCTATTGCTAAAGGTTCAGCTTCTTTCTATAAGGAACAAATATTTGGAGATAGAAGAATGTACAACTTTATATTGGTAACATTTCAAAGTGAATCTCAATATAATGGATCATACTTAACATCGAGCTCAATTTTCAAAAACTTTGGTGTAACATCGCTAACTTTATCGAAAAATAGTGATTATAGAGAAACATATACTCAAGATTTCGATAATGATAATTATTGTGCTACATATATGCAGAGTATAGTTAGAAATATGGGTTATTTGGATAAAAACCTTAATTGTGGTATAACTCTTGAAGATTTTAAAAGCAAATATCCATTCTTCACGTTTGTTTTGGCACCCGATTTTGATTTAAATCAAAGTCAATTACCTCAAAATGGTAATTTATGATTAGATATAAAGTTTGCTAAAGCTACAATTGAACTGGTACACGTTGTAATATATGGAGTATTTGAAAATGAGGTTCAAATAACTGCAAACAGAACAGTGTTGGTTTGAATGAACATTGTTGGTTTGAATGGTATAAATGTATAGATAATTTATGATAATTTGTCATGGAGTAAGTTTTTAAATGTATTATTAATATTATTGATGTAGTTCTGTTCAGGTCTATCGAATTGGAAAACAAATACTAGGACATGAATTTTTAGGGGTTTTTCCTCTTGATAAAATTCCATATTTACGTAATAATCAATCATCTCATCTCGGTGGAGAACATTGGTTAGCAATATATATGAAACCTAGCAAGATATTTGTATTTGATCCTATGGGTTTCTATTATCCGGCTTTAATGGTTTCGAAACTGCAAACAATGGGTAAACCTATTGTCTATAATAAAACTATGTATCAAAAACCATGGACCTTAACATGTGGTCAACATTGTTTAGCTTGGTTATTATCCAAGAGATTTGATAATTAATAAATGTATTAATGTTATTGTTATGTTTTAACTATTAATATTTTTATTTATTATTATTATTTTTATTATTATTATTATTTTTATAAATATTATTATTATTATTATTATAATTATTATTATTATTTTTATTATTATTATTATTATTTTTATAAATATTATTATTATTATTATAATTATTATTATTATTTTTATTATCATTATTAATATTATTTTTATTATTATTATTAATATTATTATTAATATTATTTTATTACTATTATTATTAATATTATTATTAATATTATTATTATTATTATTATCAATATTATTATTATGTGTTTAATTAAACATAACCTAATGCATCATTACAAAGACTATGCATGATAAGTGCGTGATCACAAAGACAGTGCAAGATAAGTGCGTGATCACACATGATAAGTGCATGCATACACAAAATTGAATAAAGAAAACACATGCAAACTCAATTTATGTATGTGATTTACAAAGAAAACACATACAAACAAAAGTATGTATGTGATTTTACAAAGAAAACATGTCTAAAAATCTCTCACCTATATGTGTGTATTGCTTAAATGTGATTGGCTAAATCCTGAAAATATTATTCTCTTTATAAACATTGACAATTTCCAAAGTTGTCACAATTAATTCAAATTTATCAATTTTCAAATATTCACTCGCGCGATTTCAAAAATTTTAAAATGGAGAATTCAAGAATTTTAAGACAATTGTTGGCCGAAGAAAATGGTAAATTATTATTTTTTAATTTATTTTCTTTTATTATTCTATTTTTCTAGATTGGTTTAATATAACCGAACTTCAAAATCAAATTGACGGTGTTAACGAATTTGTTTCTGGTAATTTTTAATTTTATTATTATTTATTTTAATATAATTTTAGAAAATGTTTCAAATGAGGAAATTATTTTAATAGAAGATAGCGATGATTCCGATATTGGTATATTTATTTATTTAATTATTATTATTAATGTTTTTCAGAAATTATTAGTGAGGATATCAATGAAAATATTCATTCAGCAGCGTCAGTAGATTTGGACGAAACATTTATTGATAATGCCCCCGTTTCTGGGGATGACAACAATTATGCCCCCGTTTCTGGGGATGACAACAATTATGCCCCCGTTTCTGGGGAAGACAACAATTATGCCCCCGTTTCTGGGGATGCCAAGATTTCTATGGATGCTGACGTTTCTGTGGGAGATGAGATTTCGTATAAAAAATGTAGGATTTTTATTATTTTTAATATTTTTAATGAGCATTATTATTTTTAATTTATTATTAATTTATAAGAGTATTTTAATGAGTATAAGTTAATAATATGTAAAGTATTATAATATAATACTTTATATATTATTAATTTATAATAGAAATATCTGATTTGAAATATGAATAGAAATATTTGATTTGTAATCAGAATATTAATTTTATAATAGAAATACATGATTTATTTTTATAATAGAAATATATGATTTGAAATATGAATAGAAACATTTGATTTGTAATCAGAATATTAATTTATAATAGAAATATGTGATTTATTTTTATAATAGAAATATATAATTTATAATACGATTATTAATTTATAATAGAAATATGTGATTTATTTTTATAATAGAAATATATGATTTATAATACGAATATTAATTTATAATAGAAATATATGATTTGAAATATGAATATTAATTTTTATAAATTATTTTACGGTATGTTATTCAAGCATGTGATTTATAATAGAAATATATGATTTATTTTTATAATAGAAATATGTGATTTATTTTTATAATAGAAATATATGATTTATAATATGAAAATGAATATATGATTATCATAAGAATATTAATTTTTATAAATTATTTTACGAAATGTTATTCAAACATGTGATTTATAATAGAAATAACGGATTTATAATACGAATTGAAATTTATTAAAATATTTACATAATTATCATCATTTATATATTATTATTTGATTCATATATGATTTAAATAATAATAAACATTTGATAATAATTACATATTTATCAGGTCGATTGTATAAAAACTATTGCCAATCTGGAATTGGTCATAACTCGAAATGCCATACGACTATGGAAAGTTACTACGGTCATAGATTCTATGGCATCGACTTTTTTATTTGCCCTAAATGCGATACAGCCCAAGACATTGAATATCTAGAGTTTTATAAGAAACACTCTAGCCATTTAAATCAATTTAAAATTAATAAAAAGGCATTATTTCAAATGATTAATGCGAAAAATGTTAGTAATAATAATAATAATAATAACACAAACAATACAAAGATCACTAAAAACATAAACAATAATACAACTGTTACTAAAAAATCAAAAAGACCTGCTGATAAAATCGTGCCGTGTATCCCTGCTAAAATTAAAAAAATAGAAATCATCATTAGTGATGACGAAACTGAATATAATCAAATAGGGGGTTCTGTAAATATTGAAATAAATGATGAACCTGAAATAGAGGTTGACTTAAGGGGTTCCCGTAAAAATATTCGATTTGATTTAGAAAATCAAAACCTTGTTCAAATCGCATTAACGGATAAACTTGTAAATAAATTACAAAACGAAATAAAGAAAATGGGATCTGTAAAAGTCCAGTTTACAGCTCTCATTCAATTTGAAAAAGATGGGGAAATAAAAGATAATTTCTTTTCAAATAGCGCTTGTGTCTTTTCCGATAGTTTTTTTGCTGATGGTGTGAGTCGGTTAAATGAGAAAATCGAAAAATTCACATATTTAGGAAGTGGGTGGCGTGTAGTTAAGATTCGCGAAATCGATTTTATTTTAACCGCGTATTATCCTGTAAGTCGATTAGCTGGACATAGTTTTATCCCTACACCGGAATCTCTAGTAGGTAAAAAGGCTATTGTAAATGTTAAAAACACAGATCATTCGTGTTTTATATATAGTGTTTTATCGATTTTAAAGCGTGATACAGTTTTAAAGAATAGGGAGCGTGTTTCTTCTTACTCTACTTTTATGGATGAATTGAATTACGATTCAATTACAGATTGTCCAATGAGACTCTGTAACATACTCAAATTTGAGAGAAGCAATAGCGAATTAAATTTGGCAATAAATGTTTTCGAATATAACACCACCCCTTCTAAACAATTGAATGACATTGATTATGTACCTCATCATCCTCACCTTGTCTTAATTCATCGAACAAAGGTTATCGGTGGTAACCCGATTAATCTTTTATTATTACAAGACGGTGATAATTATCATTATACCGCCATTTTAAATTTAAATAGACTGCTGAATTGTCATTCTAGTAGTGAATGTAACACCAGAATTCGCGTAAAATGGTGTCCCCATTGTTTAAACGGTTTTTATTATGATAAAACCTTTAAGGCACATGTTGATTTGTGCGCTAAAAATCAAATAGGAACAACCCTATACACGCTCCCTGAAAATAAAAACATAATATTTAAAAATTATTCTAAAATGATTACCCCACCATTAGTAATTTATGCGGATTTTGAGGCTGTTTTGCCTAAAGATGTAAAACATCATCAAATACACATGCCGATATCAGCAGGCTTATTATTAATAAATAATTACACATATACTACACAATATTTCAGTTTTATAGGCTTGGAATGTGTATTGGAATTTTTAAAGAAAGTAGAGGAAATTGCTGTCACAATTGTCCTACCATATTATGAAAATCATGGTAAAAAACCGATGAATAATCTTACTTCTAATGAGGAACAGCAGTTCATCGCATGTAGAACTTGCTATCTTTGTAGAAAACTTATTAGAAATAAGGTTAAGGACCATGATCATTTTACAGGTCAGTATCTTGGAGCTGCCTGTCGTAACTGTAATATAAATAGGAAAATAAGCAAACAGTTACCTATCGTCTTTCATAATTTGAGAGGGTATGACCTTCATCATATTTTAAAGTATGGATTGAATGAATTTCCATCTTGGAAATTAAATATCATTCCTACAACAACTGAGAAATTCATATCTTTGATTGTAAACATTAAGAAATTGGCTGTTAGATTTATAGATAGTATGCAATTTGTAAATTGCTCTTTAGCCAAGGCTGTGAAAACTCTTACTGATCTACCTCTAACTTGTTCTGCTTTTGATGGTCTTATAGTTAAGGCAAAGGGTATCTTTCCTTATGATTTTGCAGTATCACTAGAGGTTCTTGAATCGACTTATGAACTTCCTCCAAAATGGGATTCTGTATCTGATGATGAATATGCTACCGCCCAACTAATTTGGACACAGCAAAATTGCACTACAATGTTAGACTATATGTTAACTTACCTAAAATTAGACGTATTCCTCCTTGCAGACTATTTTCAGCAATTTCGCGCAAAGGCTATTGCTTACAATGGTTTAGAACCTCTGAATTTTTATGGAATTCCTGTAATGTCATGGGCGTCCGCTCTCATGACATTAAAGGAACCCATAGAACTTCTGCAGGACATGGATATGTTTAATTTCTATGAGAGTGGAATACGGGGTGGGTTAACATTTGTTAACAAACATCATGTTGCAAGTTCTGAAGATATAGAACTCTTGTATATCGACATTAATAATTTATATGGTTGGGCACTTAGCCAAATCCTTCCGTATGGTGATTTTGTTTGGGTGCATGATAATCTGAATGATGTGCTGAGTGAATGTGTGAATGCGAATATTGAATTCCTTCCGTATGGTTATACAATGGAAGTTGACATCAATATCTGTGAGCGTGTGCATCAGTATTTGAATGACTTTCCGCTTGCCCCGGAAAAAATGTGCCCGCCCAATTCAAAAGTTGAGAAGTTAATGCTCACGCATTACAGTAAGAAGAACCATGTTCTTCACTGGAGACTTCTCAAGCTGTATATAGAATTGGGTGCAGAAGTTGAGTGTATTCATAGGGCAATTAAATTTAAACAAGCACCTATTTTTAAAGAATATATACAAAGAAATACAGATTTTTACATTGTTATAATATTATTATTATTATTATTTCATGCAAAAGCCGCAGCGTGACGAAACGCGAAATATTACTTTATAGATGTTTTAAATGTAAAAACACTATATATATTTTAATGTATTTATAATTAATTCTTTGTTTTTATGAAGTTGTTTTTGTTTTATGTAGTTGTTTTTGTTTTTATGTAGTTGTTTTTATATATTTGTTTATTATATTAATATTATTATTATTATTATTAATAAAATTAATAATAATATTAATAATAAAAGTTTTTTATAAGTATTTATAAGTATTAATATTAATAAAAGTTTTTAAAGTAATAATAATAATAATAAAATTAATAAAAGTTTTTAAAAGTATTATTAATAATAATAATAATAATAATTAAAGTTTTTATAAGTATATAATAATAATTAAAGTTTTTATAAGTATTAATAATAATATTAATAAAAGTTTTATAAGTATTAATAATAATAATTAAAGTTTTTATAAGTATTAATAATAATATTAATAAAAGTTTTATAAGTATTAATAATAATAATTAAAGTTTTTATAAGTATTAATAATTTTTATAATTAATAAGTATAATAATAATAATAATAATTAAAGTTTTTATAAGTATTAATAAATTTTTATAAGTAATAAGTATATTAATAATAATAATAATAAAAATAAAATAATACTATTAATATTAATAATAATAATAATAATAATAAAATTTTTATAAGTAATAAGTATATTAATAATAATATTAATTATAATAAAAATATTAATATTAATAATAATAATATTTAAAAATAATATGACCTTGAGAAATTTTGAATGACCTTGAAAATTTTTGATGACTCATCCAATGACCTTGACCTACTTTTGAATGACCTTGAAAAATTTTGATGACTCATCCAATGACCTTGACCTACATTTGAATGACCTTGAATATTTTTTGATGACTCATCCAATGACCTTGAATGAGTCATGGTCTTTGTTTAAGTGACCTTGAAAATTTTTGATGACTCATCCAATGACCTTGAATGAGTCATGGTCTTTGTTTCAATGACCTTGAATGAGTCATTGTATTTGTTCTAAAAAATTTATACTTTTAAACTTAGAAAAAATTTTTGCCGCGGGGGGGTATGTGAGCTAGATGGCTTCTGAGCTAGAGGGCCGGTATCCCACTTCTTTATTCCTATACTATAATTGCCATCACAGCTATTATTATTACTACTATTATTATTATTACTATTATTCTTATCATAATTATTGTCATTATCATTATAAGTACCATGCTCATTATTATTATTATTATTATTATTATTATTATTATTATTATTATTATTATTATTATTATTATTACCATTATTCTTACCATTATCAGTATTATTAAAATTTGAAAAGGGAACTGCTCTTATTCCTCCGCGTTATTGAAATATTTTACTAATAAAAGTTTAGCAGTAGTTCATCCTTATTCTACAGTTTTCGACCAAGTATTTTTATTGATTCGGAAAATTTGAGCAGCGTTCCACCCTTATTTTACAGTTTTATAAGAATATTATATTAACAATTGAACAGCATTCCACTTTTACTTTACTATTTTCTGTAAGTATTTTAGTTAATTCCGAAAATTTGAGCAGCATTCTGCCCTTATTTTACAGTTTCATAATACTCTTATACCAACAGTTGAGCCGCAATTCACTTTTATTTTACTATTTTCGATAAGTATTTTAATTGATTCGGAAAATTTGAGCAGCGTTCCGCCCTTATTTTACAGTTTTTATGATAAATGTTTTAACTATTTCCGAAAATTTGAGCAGCATTCTGCCCTTATTTTACAGTTTCATAATACTCTTATACCAACAGTTGAGCCGCAATTCACTTTTATTTTACTATTTTCGATAAGTATTTTAATTGATTCGGAAAATTTGAGCAGCGTTCCGCCCTTATTTTACAGTTTTTATGATAAATGTTTTAACTATTTCCGAAAATTTGCGCAGCGTTCTGCCCATATTTTCCGTTTCAATTTAACATAATTTATTTAATTTTTATATATTGTTTAAAAACATTATTTTTCATGATTTTAGTCGTTTGGATTGATCTTTTTCCGAAGGCTATTCATTTTAACTGTTGCAACGATTTCGCAATTTTCCCCACTACCAATTCCCTTTCTTTGTCCTTAAGTTCTATGTATGTTCATTTCATATTTAATGAGTGCCCACTGGACTACTCGGTGTTAGATATTTTGAGCCGATTGTTATTAAAAATTTATGTCAATTTTTCAGGAAATGGATGATGAAGAAGCAGCCAAAAGACTACTCCTCTACCTTCCAATTTCCCCTATACACGGATAGTATTGACGTTCCAGCTCCTGCGTTCCTCACGCCGGAGCCTTCACGGGCACGAACTATTGGCGATTATACACGCACTTACACAGTTTGCTAGTTATGTGTAATTTTACTTTCTTGTTGTATGTTTTGGCTGTGGGCCGAAAAAGAAATAAATAACAAAAATTTACCAGATGAATTAGGCGAAAGTCTCGACGCATAAACTGTATATTTGGCGTTCATATAAAAACTCTTAAATCGCTTAATTTATTATTCATTTATCTGAAAAATTAATTTATGCTGTTACAAAGAAATCACCGTTTTATATTAAACATTAATTTTTAATAAATTTTAAAATGATGTAACGTAATTAATTACAAATCTTTCATTTTACGTATATTTCATTAGTTGCATTATGAATAATTTTGGCATCAATGATGCTGATAACAATTAGTCAACAGCTATCAATTCCAAGAAGAAAAACTAATGAAATGTTTTAATGTTTCTTTATTATTAATATTAAGAAAAATATTGATAGAAAGTAAAGAAAATTGAAGAAAAATGTGTATATGTGAATATATATATATATATATATATATAATCAAATATTATATATATATATTAAAAAAAATTAACATAAAGAATGAGCGCTAGGGAAATATTGTATGCACCTAAAAGTAATGATTCATTGTATGTATGCCTAAAATATACTTTGTGTGAGTGATTGATACACCAAGCGAAGTTGAGATAAATCACCTATAATATAAAAGAAAATCAATAAATTTATAGCATATAAACACACCAACTCACCTTGAGGTTGCTTGTAAAATCGTCAATGAGACAAACCCTAAACTATAGAGACACAAAAAGTGACAGAAATAAAATGATGCACATTAACACAACCCATAATAAAACATGCATGCAAACTTTTAACATGCAGCCATCCGAAGTTGAAAAAATCCCTATAATAAATAATTTTATAGACATTTTTGAGATAATTTTAGAAAGAAAAATGGCGGAAAAAATTTTTGAGATAATTTTGAGGTTTTTGCTAGGAAATTTCGAGTAAATGAGGATGTATCTTCATAAGATTTACCCTTAAAACTAAAATTAATCTAATATTTCAGATATTTCTGTCGAAAAAAGCAAAACCTGAAATCCGAAAAAAAGCATAAATTTTTAAATTATATTGGTAAGTTTTAAAAAATAATCATAAACCAAATTATTTTGTGTACATAATCGATGATTTTTTACAAAATATGTATAAAAAATATAATTATTTAATGCAAATAATAATTTTTATATGTTCAAAAATAATTTAACTCACATTTTTTGAATAATATCCGAAAAAAAATACATTTTTTTGGAGATTAGTCATTGTTACTTACTTAATTTCCTAAATATTATTTATAACAATATATATGAAATAGTTGATCAAAGTTATATTTAAGAGCTTGAATTATGATCATATTTCCTTATAAAATCATAATTCAACTCTTAAAATTTAACTTTAAGTTATATAACTATAAAAAAATAACTTACTTAGTAGCCATTTAAAAAATGGCTGAAATGCATTCACAAAAAATAAATTCCGCCAAGTTGATTTATGTATCAACTTGAATTATAGCGGAATTTATCTCAGTGACAGCTGGTGTAACTCAGCACAAAATATTCTTTTGTGTTTACGGTCTCACTTCTTACTGAAAACATGGAATCAATATAACAAACAAAATTCAATAATTATATATGCAACTTTTTTGGAAATTATGTTTTGAAAAGATCTAATAAGTGACAGAATAGTCTAGAATAGTAAATTATTAACGCGGAATATTTCAATTTTGTTTATAAATTTAATACAAAATATAATTTTCTATATTATTAAAAATTATGTTGATTAATTTTCATAAAATAAATTGTTTATTTTTATCAAATTTCAAGTTGAATTGAAGTTTATGTTTATTGGCATTTAAATTTTTTGTAAAATATCTGACAAATCACTATTTACTAATCTATGATACGATATGAGTCCATTCAGCTCAAAGAATTGACGATAAAGAGAGACAATTTGCAAAACATGCCAAATAATTCTGAAACCATTGAGGAAGAATCGACAGATATCTATCAGGAAAGTTATCCCAATTTAAAATTGACAAAGTAAAATTTTAAAAATTTAAATATTTTATTGATAAAATTCTATTCAGAGAAGAGGCTCTTACTAGATCTAGAAAATTTAAAATAATTCAAAAGCATAGCGTAATTTATATACTATTTTAGTTTTTATATCCATTTCTGTTTTCATGAAAGTTTCAAATGTCAAAGACAACTTTTTATTTAAAATGATCCTTAATGATTTAGATATGTTTAAAAATTAAGTTATTAAGAGGTGAAAATAATTCTGGTGAGAAAAATAAAATGCAAATAATCATACACTACACACAGCAACCTAATAAAAAAAATACGTACAAGACAATAATTTTGGAAAGCAATAATTTACGACTAATTTAAAGCTGTAAATTTAAAATGTAAATTTAAAATGTAAAAGAAAATTTATTACTTGCTAAGTTTTGGATCCAAATTAAGGTTTTAAGTGACAAAGCTATTCAAATTATTCTCCCATTTCCGTAAACTTATTTATGTGAGAGCGGAATTTCAACATTCACTTTAACTATGAGACCAAACCACGGAATAGATTAGATTTGACATCGATTGTAAGATTATCGTTAACAAATCTTCCACCAAATATTGAAGATTTATGCAATTCAATGCAAGGTCATTCTTCCCATTGATATATAAATTTATTTTTTTTTGAATTAAATGTGCTTTCGATTAATATTTTCTTTATTAATTACTTCATATATATTTAATTTTATTAAAATATTTCTTTGCTATTTTTACTTATATAAAAGCAATTTAGTGTAAAACTTTATTTTTATTTCCACGTGGCTGTTTATTCAAATAAATTACTATGAAAGTTCATTAATATGAACTTTTCTCTTTTTACATTGCTTAAATTAAATTCACCTCTTTTTGATCGACAAATATATCAAAAGGAAGGATTTAATATAACTGGATAATACTCATCTGGCCATAAATTTTTCTGAAGGAGTTCCGCGAAAACGAAAAAAATTGATAGGGTTGATAAAAACGAATAATCAAAGTCATGGAATTAAGAAAAAAGTGTTAAAATAACATAAAAAATTCCTGAAATTATTTGTGAATGAAAACATTTTAAAATATATCTAAAAATCAATAGTTAAATAAAAATTTAATAAATCTTACTTTTTAAAAAATAAGATAAATGGCATGAAATTCATGATAAATGCGATATTTTAATTCATAAGAAAGATTAATATTACAAAATTAAAAATATTAAAAAATAATTTTAAAAATATAAATTTTATAAAAAATATAACTTTTCTTACCAACTACCCGTAATATTTGTCATTCTGAGGTTATATGTGTTATTTAGTGTACAGCGATAATTACAACGCATTTTTGAGTTAGTTCGCTTGCGTTTTTAATCTTTAAATACTCGCTTTGTGTTAAATGATAAATTTTCAAGTTTAATGGAATTGTCAACTTATACATACACAGTCTACTAATATTTTGAATTTTTCATAAACTAAAATTATAAATTCTTCCTTTTCATGATATTGGCAGAACAAATTATACACGAAACTGCGATAAGTTTTTTTTGGAGTAATCAAAAACGAATTCGACAGAAATGTCTGAAACACTTATAAAATATAAAGTTAATTTTAAAGTAAATTCTCATTTACACGAAAATTTGGAATAATTTTTTCCGTCATTTTTCTTTTAAAAAATGTATAAATAAATTATTATAGGAGTGTATCTCAGCGTAGTATGACTACATGTTGAAAGTTTGCATGGCTTTATATTATGTTTTGAGTTGGTGTGCTTTATTTTATTTTTCTCATTGCATTTTCAAACAACATCAAGTAAGTTGGTATGTATTTTTAATATTGAATTTCAGTTTCGTTATTTATAGATTGTCATTTTTATTTAAATGACCATCCATTTTGACGCAAAATACTATTTAGAGTCCATTAATTTGAGGTCTCCAAAATAGGTTAGCTGTGATGAAATTTTTTATGATGATTTTTCGAGATCTAATTATGGCGTGCATAAGTGCTGAAATTGATTGATATTTACAGTTTAATTAATTAGTTAACTAATTTCTTAGATTCTAACATTTCTAACATTCTTACTTTTTTTCAAAGATAAAATGGCTAAACGAAATTTACAGCTATTATTTGCAAATTTAATTTCTCTGAAATCCATTCATGAATAACTAGAAATTTAATGGCTTGTTTATTCTCCTTCAACTGGTAAAGTTTTTTGTTGTGTGTGCAAGCTATTTGGTTGCAATTATGGTGGCGTTGATGAATCTTGTAATCAATTTCAAACGTATTTTGATGATTGGAAAAATGCAACGGCAAGAATTACTTCGCATGAAAAATCTAAAGACCATATTGCTGCTGTATCAACGATGTTGCAACGGCTGAAGTCAACCAGAATTGATGACAAACTCAATTAAGAAAATGAGAAATTGTTCAGATATTGAACTAATGTTTTGAAAAGAATAGTTGCAGTTATAAATTTTTTTGCTGGACGAGGATCAGCTTTCCGTGGCGAGAGTGAAGTGCATAACTGTAAATGAAAATTATCTTTGCTGCATTGACCTTTTAGCTGAATTCGATCCATTTTTAATGTAACACATTCAAAGTGTTGGTCGTATGGGAAATCTATTCGCCAATTAGTCCTTATCGTGATGAGGTGTCCGTCACCTTAAAATTCTAGGGTTGTTTTTCCCAATACGCAGCACGATTTAGATTACCATTGCGTACCCATGACCGAAATCATGTTGGTACTGTACGCAACAGCCGAATGCCATTCGAGCAGGTGAGCGCTATTACTAGTGCTGCTCCTCGAAGGACCTTCACTTTCCCGGTTAGTGCTGCCGATAGAAGGACTTACGCATGCTATCCTGTCGATTGTGCTATTACTGAATCCCCTGTATCTACACTAGAGAGTTCATTCATGAATTCCGGTGGTTTCATCCGGCATTTTCCTTAGTTGACCCATTATCAAGCTGTGTCATTACTTTATCCGCTTCATTCTACCACATTTATTCACGAACTAGAGAACAGACAATTTACGAAAATTTTATTAATGCTATTCAAATTTTATACACCAATTACATCAGAATAAAGAGATAAGCAACAGAGGTAGGCTGAATATCGATTCTTAATTAACACGGTGTCTATAAACACACTCACTCTGAAATTGGCGTCCACACAATACTGATGCACGGGCGGTTGGGTTAAGGAGTCGATTTTATTCGTCTGCGTCGATGTCGGTCGGTAACTATCGACGTTTTGCGGGTCGGCAAGTAGGAGGATTTGCATTGTGGATGGGTTCTGTACGAGTGGAGGGTCCAGGCTCATCGAATCGGTAAGGATTCCCTGCAACATTACTCGTGAGGACAGCAATTTCCCCTATGTCCAGACCCAACCGGTCGAGGGCTTGATTGACAGCAGGCACCTCGTTTTCATCATCCACCAGATTGATGTGGATGGATCGAGCCGGAGAATAAAACGTTGCAGAGGGTGCGTAGAGCACATCGGGATCGAGCCCAGGGATTTCGAACTCCTGGTAAGGGGGCGGGAGATCGTCGATCCGATACGGAGCGCTGGATGGCTCCGCCTCTCTGAGGAGGTCAGCCTCCATGTGGCGACGCTCGCGACGACGACGGTTTCGGTTGGGTCGTCGACGGGCCGCTCCTGAACGGGGTTCGGCTACAGGGATTTGAGGTGGTCCGGTGATTTGAGGAGCTGATGTTGAGGGAGTTTGGATTTCTGTTTCCATCGGAAGGTGTTATTCTGGGATGATGTTTAGGTGACGAACCCAGACGCTCCCGGCGATGCGGGCCCGAAGCTCGGCATTCGTAAAGATCTGGCGGAGCGTCGTGCTCTGCTCTTTGATCAATACTCGCTGGCTGCGAGATTCGGTGATTAATTCGTCTCGAGCGTGAGATAAACGGGTTATCTTCTGATATAGGCTCTTGGTTGCCTCAGGGGAGGTCCATGTGCCTTTTACCCGATTATATTTGTTTTTGAGGGCTTCGTGGATACCTTCTAGCTCTAACGCGATCACTGATGGAGAGAGTCGAGGGATTCTGGGAAGATTATTCGGATCAGTCATGGAATTGGTATTCATTTCTAGAACATGTACAGAGGAAAGTTAATAACTGGGGAGTTATTGGAGTAAGGTTAGGGGGAGATATCTAGTCAGAAAGGGTTCGATGGTAGTTAACCGGTAGAATCTTTGGGTTGGGGGTACTAGTGACGGTTTGGGTCACGTTGCAAGTGCGTTACGAAGAGCACCAATGAAATATTGAGTAAATCGCGCGCCGATCGGGAAGTGCATGAATGAATGCTTTTGTAAATGTTTGGTCGTTTCTAACAATTGCTGATATCAAATCAGACAAAATACCTATACTAGTTGTCGAGAGGATTTCCAAGGTTAACACAAATGGGATATCCGTATTAGTTATTAAGAATTTTATTTAAGGTTATATATAAATTTAAGGGACTCGAATATATAAATAATATATATGCATGTAAAATTATAAAAACATTAAATCGAGACATTACAAACGATCATTATTATCAGAAACATATGACGTTACATTACTAAAAATGATAAAAGCAAAAATCCTTACTTCAAAATTCGTAGCAATTAGTTTCAAAAAATGTAAAGTGATAATAATGTTACATTGAAAATAATGAAATTTGTCACTGCTTGTATACTGTTTTTGTGCTTGTGTGCGACCAATGAGCGATTTTTCGCCATTTTTAGGGCTTTTTAATTATTTTATTAATCTTAAATTATTTTTTATGCATTTTCCTCTATTTTTTGATATATAATTCAATTATGGTTGAATTTTATTTTTATTATTATTTTCTTATAATATTACTTTTTAGCCCAAATATTCTGTTTTCTGGTCGCCTCTTCTGCCTGTGTTTTTTCTAAACCTTATTTTGCAAGGTTTTGGTAGTTTATTTTATTTTTTGTATGTCTCTATCTGCTGCTGTATGCATTTTATGATTTTACTTAATTATTTGTTTTTATTTAATTTTGATATATTTTAATTTGTCTTAATTAATATGTTTTTTATTAATTTTTAGTATCTTCTTGTGGTGCGTGTTTATGTATAGTGACTTGTTTCATTACTTTCACTTTTGGTTTAATTTTTATTTTGTTTTAATTTTGGCTCTAAGCCCAACAAAAGTATTGAAATCCAGGAAAGGAAAATGTATCATATATTTCTTCAAATATATGTAATGAGTTTCATTTATTAGGTTCCAAAGTATTGATGCAGATAATTTCTGCAATAAAAAATGCAAAGTATTATGGAATTTTCATAGATTCAACTCCTGATATTAGTAACATGGATCAACTTACACTTATTCGTTATGTCATCCCTGATGTAAAGGTTGTGGAGCGATTTTTCCAGTTTATTCCAATTGAACACCACGATGGAAAATACTTGTTTGATGTTATAGTGAATATTCTCAAACTTCATGGTATTGATATTACAAATCTTCGGTCTCAATCATATGATAATACCAGCAACATGAGTGGAATTTATTCTGGTGTATAAGCTACATTTAGATACATTAATAGCTTTGCAGAGCGAATACCAAGCGCTGCTCACAGCTTAAATCTTGTTGGATTCATCTGCGGTGGAATGTTGTTCAGCAGCAGTTATCTACTTTTGTATTTTTCAGTCAGTGTATACATTCTTTTCGAATTCACCACTAGGGTGTGGCGAAAATCCGAACCTATATCATTTCAGTGATTAATCTTTGCCTTAAGGGCTAGTAAAATCGTTTGGCATAGTCATTATAAAAACAATTGATGTTTAGGGATCCCGTACTTCGTTGAAAGTTTTGTGCATTGTTAGTGATATCATATTATAGAGCGAGATCGTTATTTTCACCATTATCTGCTTGTCACTTGTACAAAAATTAAAGTTAAGTACATAACTCATGAATGAAATGTATGACATCCTAATTTACAGACTTAATTACACGTAAATATTTGCATGAGAACTTATCTCACCTATTAGCAACCTTTCCAGGTTGAAATAATTAGCGATTCAAACTTTCGCTCCACACTATTCACTACAGATGTGCTCATAGTTTAAAGAACGAATTAAAGATACAGCAAAATCTTTTGTTCTACAAAGTCTATCCGAAACAAGATGGTCAGCACTTGGTGATTCAGCAAAAGCGTTTTATGTAAATTATTTTTAGACCCTTAGCATTGTATGATATTGCTGAAAACGAACATCAACCACCAGCAGCTGTCTAAGAAGCAAAATCGTTAATAAAAAATTTAGACTATTATGAGACTGCAATAATGTCTGTGATTTGGAAAGATTTACTTCCATAAGTTGATATAGTCAATAAAACACTGTAGTAGTCTGAAATAGAGATAGGCACTATTATCAAATTGTATGACAGTCTGACAAAACACTTTCGTGATACACTTAATAAATTTGAAGTGTTAGAAAATATGGCAAAAGATTTTACAAAGTCGAATACAAAGAATGCAAAAAGAACAAACGAAAAAGATTTCATGATGATGATAACATTGATGGTGCCAGTTTAAATTTGAGTGCTAGTGACCATTTCCGTATCCAGTCTTTCTATATGATCATAGATAGACTTATAATTAAGATGGGAAAACGGCGAGCACCCTACGCCGCATTACATTACAGGTTCAGTTTCTCAAAGACAGATCATTGTCATGTAATGAAATAGTTTATAAAGCAAATGAATTAATTATGATCTAATCATTAGATATGGAAGAAGCATGCGCTGATGAAATTCTTTTGTTTTTCGAAAATGATGAAAGTCTAAATAGGAAACAAGTTAGTCACAAGTTTTAAAAATGTAAAAATTTCTTTTCGAATTTATCTTTCAATTTTTGGATCAAGTTGTGAAGGTGAACGATCCTTTTCAAAACTGAAACTAATCAATAACTAACTGAATTCAACGATTGGACAAGAACGATTGTCTTCTCTTGCACTTCTTTCGATTGAAATCGATTTAATGTGGGAAATGTCACTTGAAGATGTTATTTGGGATTTTGCTCATGCTAAGAGGCGCAAAGTTCATATAATTTAGTCTATTGTGTAGATTATAAAGCAACCCAATTTAATTAAATAAATTAAATTTGAATTTGCCATTTTAATTTCAGTTCTTTGTTTTTTATTTTTAATCAATCAACAATATTAATTTTAAATTTGATATTAATTTTACTTGAGTTATTTATATTTTGAGATACTTTTATGATTAGTATGTGAACTTCTTTTTCTTAAAGTAAGAAATTTTTACACTAATTGCCTCGCATTCAAGTATTTCTTTTTGCAAATACACTTTTGAATCAATTACTTAATTTTATCTTTACATATTTTTCTCTTGATCATATTTTTTTTCAATTTTAATAATTATATTTCTTTGCCTGTGATTATTTAATTCATTTTGTACCAAATAATTTTGTAGTTATTCTGTAATTGACTGCAATTTTTGAAATAAAAATATTTAATTATTTTCATTACGATCATTTGACTATCTCTTTTTTTCATTTCGGATTTGATTTTTATCATCATTCATTTATAAAGTTAAATTTATTGCCATTACGACATCTAGTAGTTATCGTATTTTATATGCATGACTCCATTTTAACTAAATACAAATATAAATTCCAAAAATTTATTCAACAAAATTTGTAAAAAATCCAATATGTTCTTATTATTAATATTTAAACAAATTTCCTCGAGGCAAATTATAAAATAATTTAAATAACATTTTCATGTATAAAAATAAATTTTCGTAATCGTTATAACTTTATTGTTTAAATATATCATCCACAAAATTTTCAATATTTTTAAAAAAAATGCTTTTTCTAATGCGGCCCACATTAGAATTTAAGTTTTCTTTATTCCTTGATTTGTATCTATGCGCGTGTGCGGAAACCGTATTAACTAGTTTTATGTATATAAAGTAAATAGATTTTTTATCATACTTTTAAAATTTATTATGAGTATGATTTTTTCAAGCCGTGAATTAATTATTTTGTTTCAATATTAGATTTAAAATTTTTATATAATTTTCTTTTCCATAACTTTATTTGCATTTGTTAAGAAAAAATTAAATAAAAAATTTTGCATTTGTGTATCTATGTATGGCTCTTTGATAAAACCCTGGATTTGGGCTCTTTTTAAATGCTTCTAAACTTCAATTATTTTTTAAATAATTAAATAAATTCTAAACTTTTGCGCCATGAAATTTCTATCGTTTTATATTATAAAATATAGCAAATATCAAAAGATTTACAAAAATAATTTAAACATTTAACCGTTGTTAAAAGATGTAAACCAATTTTTTTAAAAAATTCTATGTATTAAAACAAACAATTATAACTGTTTAATTTATAGATGTAAGAATTTAAATAAGTGAAAATGAATAGTTTTAAAAGACGAATATATAGAATTATTTAATAATTTGAGAATACCAAAAGTGGGAAAATATGTTATTGCGTGAATTTTCGGTAACTTCCACAAAGAAAAAATAATTATTTTTATTTTTATATTTTATCTGTTCTCAGACTAGGTGAGAACTGAAAACCTCAAGCAATTATAATTATGAAACCTTTGTTTTATAAAACAACTGGATAGAACTTGTAATTTGTTATTACTTTTGTCAAAATATATGGTATAAACAAAAGATATGATATTTTAGAATCTCAGTCATACCAATTTGATTAGAAAAGTCTTTGTGCAATTTGAGTTCAAATATATTTTAATAAAAAAATTCTAAGTTTTTTCTTTATTCAAATTTTGTTTAATTTGAGGTGTGATACAATAATTTTTTTGAAAATTGAATTTATTCAGTCTTCATTTTTTAATTTTCAGTTATTTATTAAATGAAACAGTTGCTTTGTCATCTTTACAGTTTTCTCCATCATCAATTTTTATATCTGATTTACGTTTCAGTTAAATATTTTTTTTATTTTCATAAACTTGCTTTTGAAATTTCTATTTTATGGTTAAAAATATAGAAATGATACAAATCGAAATGATTTTGTTTTTATTTATCAATAATTTAAAATATGAACATTGAATAAATTAAATATTAAAGTAGTTAAAGAAATCATATATACGTGGTTTCTGGGATCAAAGTCTTTAGATCTAAACCTTTACGTCCTGTCATCAAATCAATATGGAAATTGTTGTCCATATTTTATTTTTGAACCATTTAAATATTTTGGTCTAAGCAAATTTCCATTTTATAGGTTAGTCATCATATTTACTGCATTTTAGTCGCTCAAAGTTACATATATTTGAAAACCATGAAAGAAAGTCACAGAGTCCTACGAATGGTCTACAAATCATTCGTTTTTAATGGATACATTATAAATGGCGGTCTCTATAACAATCCTGCAAAATTACTTTATTTCTGAAATTATTTGATCATGTTTATTGGAAACTGTTTTTAGAGATTGTGAATTTTTTTTTCGAGAATTTAAAATATGTCCATTAAACAACAGTTTATTACCCTGCATTATCTGTACTTAAAGAAATCAGATAGAAAGGGGTTCCGGGCTCAAATTAATCCTACTAAATTACTTTATTCCTGAACTTACCCAATCATATTTATTGGATACAATGGTTTGTAGCGATTGTGAATCTTTTAACCTTGCTGTCAGAATTGGACCATGTCAATATGAAAATCCCTTACATGTGTATAGAGTCTCGTGTCTCTATTATCTCTCGGTCTGAGTTCAAAGAACTTCTATTCATGGAAACAAGAAAAAAAGTAATTTTTATTTCATTGAAACTAGATCTGTGGATAATACTGAACCAAGATATGAACCTGGAAAATATCTGATGCCAAAAATGTACTTATAGAATTTTAATTATTGTCATCATTTCTAAATAACAGTGAAAATGTTGAAAATCGAGAACATCAACTGTTTGAAAATCTATTTAAAAATAAAAAGGTTTCTTTCACTTATTTTTATCGTATGTAGTAGCAAAATTATACAAATATTAATATGGCGAAAGACCCTATACTATATGGTGTATAAGAGTCATTTTTAATCTTATAATTTATTTATTATTTTCTTAAATTTCATGTTCATTTTCACAGGAAAAGAAGCCCAAATCAACAATCAGCGAATACAGTAACCATTTCAATGTCTGGAAGTCCGTCAATAAAGTCATTTCATGCGATTATGGAGAGGGTAAATTTTAATCTCTAGAATTATTTCCTCTCTTGTTTTTTTATCATTATTGCCTTTTTATTAAGCTCTACACCTTGTGAATATATATATTCTACTATTAAATCTGAAGCTATTATGTCTATATTTCTAAATTGTAATTAATGAAATAAATTTTAGTAATTATCTTTCTGTATGCAACTCTATAGATTTTTTCTACTGAAATATATATTATATTACGAAAGTAGGTACAGCGGAACCCCGCTATAACGCGCCTCGCCATAACGCGAATTCGGATTTAACGCGGTCGTAGCATGGCACCCAAAATTTTTATATTCATTTACATTTAGAAAAAAAATTGATAAAATTAAAAGAACCAAAACATGAAATTAAATTCATTTTTACCATAAAAAACTGTTCTTGAAAAAAATAACAAAACTTAATAAATATAGCGTGATATTATCAAAATGTATGCCGTGATCAAACTTGTAGTTAAAAGCAAATAAATTTAATATATTTTTTTTGAAATAAAAATGATTGTAATTGTACATTATTTTTAATACCTTTATTATTAAAAATTATTCGTAATATTTTAAGTCTATTAATTTAAATCCTTTATAAATGTATATTGTTTGTTTATATTAAAAAATAATTATATGTTGTGGAAAAGCAAGTTCAAAAACGAATGTCGTTTTCTACCAAAGAGAAACTGCTTGCCCTAGATCAACTAAAGAATGGCAAACAACAAACCCAGCTTGTGAGAGATTTGGGAATCAGCAAGTCCACTTTGAGAGGTTGGAAAACAAACGAAGTAAAGATCCGTAGTCTACCCAACATTCTAGAAGATGAACTTGGTTTACAGCGTAAAAGAGTTAAGTAAGCAAGTGACAATGTGTTAGATTCAGCTTTATATCAATGGTTTGTACAAGCTCAGTCTGAAGGTGTTCCAATTTCAGTTCCAATTCTAAAAGCACAAGCAAAAAAATTAAATCGCCGTATAAATGGAGAAGATTCCAAATTTAAGGCGAGTAATGGCTGGCTAGACAGATTCAAGAAAAGGCACTCTATCAGCCAAGTTCTTGTTTCAGGAGAAATTCGCTCAGCTGACAAAGAGGCTGTCAATTCCTACCCATTTTGGCTTAAAACGTTTCTGGAAGAAGGTTGTTACAAAGCCGACCAAGTTTACAATTGTGATGAAACGGGTTTATGCTATAAAATGTTACCCAATCGCACCCTCGCAACTAAGACTGGCAATCATAAACGAGAAGGTTTTAAGAAGAGGAAAGACAGGGTGACTCTCTTATTTTGTGTTAACAAATCTGGTAGCCACAAATTAAGGCCTTTGATTATTGGAAAATCGAAAGCACGAAAATGAAATGAGTGTTTAAATATACATAATAATAAACTTTTCGGGCGGCATGGAATGAACATAATATATCAACGCCGTAAAAGGTTTTATAATTCGGTTTATGTTATGTTTTACGGAGCGAATTCAGATCTGTAAATTATTAAATGTTTTAAATATTTAAAATTTTTATAAAATAAAATCTTTATTTGACAAAACGAAACCAATACGGCACGGCAACCTTCTATGTTGATATACTTTTTATAATTTTATGATATTTTGGTATTTTTGGTCAATCCGTATTATAACACAAACAAAAAAATTAATAAATGTTATAATGCACGGTAATAACTTTAATATATTGGCATCGTTGCTTTAAATTTATCTAAATTTTAATCAAATTTTTATAATCATCTGATCATAAGCCGACTTTTGATTTTTACATGTGTACACATATATCTTGCCCGAAAAAAAAGTTCAATATTGTAAAACACCGCATTTACGCGACCCCACTTTTAACGCTACCCGATTTAATGGACCCTGATTTTCGCTTTATAACGGGGTTTCACTGTAGTAAGTTGGCCTTTGGCGCAGTTATGTAATAATAAAAAAAGATGTGGCGTTTAAGGTAGAATAAATTACGCAATGATTTAATTAATCTTAATTATCCTTACGTAATAATTAAATAAAAAAATATTTTTCGCGTGCATTTTTTAAAAATTATTTTTCAAAATAATTGTTTTGAATTTAAATTTTTGAATACAAAATTTTATTTGGATAGAAAGTTAATAAAATATTTTATTTGGGTAGAAAGTGAATAACATATTTTATTTGGGTAGAAGGTATAAAAATAATTTTTAAATGGGTATTTAATGAATATTCCCTTAAAAAGATTTTTTAATCAAAACTAATGTGATTTACAAAATAATTTCAAAGTTTCAATAAATAACATATAAAACTGATACAAAGGCCATTAAATTTTATTCAGAAAAATATAACTATGGATTGGTTTTTTATTGAATTTGATTACTGATTGCTTTTTAGCAAACAAAGTAACTATGCAACCAAGTAATTTACCGATTTAGAGATAGTAATGATGTGCATGAGAAAGTGAAGAGATTTTTATTAATAAAATTTGTATTTGAACTTGTATTCTTTTGTTTATTCAACTTTTTTGTGATTTTATTAAAAAATTTGTTAGTCAATAGTCTAGCATTTACATTTATTGGTTCAGTAACTAGTTGTTGGTAACATATTGTGTGCATAGTCAATAACCAAGTATTTTAAGTAGAAATGATCAATAAGGAGCAAGGGGTAGAGTTTGTTGAATAAAATTGGGTAAATATTATCTAAATGGGAAATTTTAATGAAAATAACGAGTAAGGTACTCATTTATTCAATTTCTAGTATGTATATAGTGAGTTGTATAGTATAGAATTAATGCTGTACAGTACTCACTCATTGGTATACCGTAACTAGTGATTGTTGTTCAGTTATTAATCAGTGGAATGTTCAGTGTGTATGGGTTATCAGTATTCAGAAGTTGATACCAACTTAGTTAACTTTTTATCTGGAAACTTGGATCCGATCAACTTGTTAACTTTAAGGCGATATAAAATTGTCTCTTTATCTTGCTTCAATAGTTATCCCACAGACTCAATAATTTTGTATTTATTGTATAACTTGTAATTTTATTCAGCTAAATAAATATTTTAAACACATATCGTTCTCTCAGTGATTTATTCTATCGTATTTATATTAATTAATTAAACGCGCAATCCAGGAATAGGGTTATAGTCTATCCACCCAACCAAATGAGTCAACATTATTATTATTGTTATTATTATTATTTTTGTTATTATTATTATTATTATTATTATTATTATTATTATAATTATAATTATTACTATTATTATTATTATTATTATTAACTATGTGGAGAATTTATTTTTAGACTTTTTATTGTGACTTGAACTTTTATCGAGAGGCGATTTTTTATCCACTTCATTTAGATCTGCATATTATTTGTATTGTAGTGTGTGTAGTAACCCAAGTCAATTATTTTATTGTATAATTAAAGATTAATACGGATTGTATATTAAAAAATAAGGGGACTTAGGGTATTTGATTATGTAATGTTGCTGCAGAGGAGAGGAGATCGGTTGCTTCGGTGCCCTACTAATTATTACCTTAGATACTACTGTGGTGGGTTTCTGGGTTTCGATATTTTGAGACTATATGGTTGTTACCCAGAAAACTCCATACAAATATTCTGTAGGTTGCCACTCGGCACCCGTTACTAAGCAACGTTGGAACTGTGTTCGAGTGGGTTGATCGTCCGCAAAAAGTGAGCGCTATTACTAATGCTATAATTGACCGAACGATCCATGGGTTCAACGCGCTGCCGATAGAAGGCCTGTGCTCGATTTCGATTTTTAGGTCCCATTATTTTCCTATCTCTATCAAAAGTTAACCTATGCTCTCATATCATTCATTGTTATGTCCATTCCCATAGTCCTTCTTATCGTCGTCCGTGTTGATGATTATTCTATGACATTTACATCCTTAGTTATGTTAAATATCCACACAGTACTTCTCTTACCCTTATCCCTATTATACCTACAATGTTCTCTGTTATTGATACAAGTATTGTCACTGTTACTATTATATGTAATACCTTTATTAATTGTTACTACTATTACCTTTATTATTAGTTTTATTACTATAACTACCATTATATTTATTGTTATTACTACTATGATTATCATTATTATTACTATTATTATTATCCTAATTATGATCATCATTATTATTATTATTATTATTATTATTATTATTATTATTATTATTATTATTATTATTATTATTATTATTATAATTACCATTATCCTTGATATTATCATTATTATTATCAGGTTTTTACTAGGGATCCTTCATTATTCCTCCGTTTTATAAAATATTTTTCTGGTATAAAAATTTAGCTGTAATCCATCTGTATTTTTCCGGTTTTCGATAAAGTATTTATGTTAATTCGAAAAGGTTTGCAGCGTTCCGCCCTTATTTTACGGTTTTATCCTTATTCTGTAGTTTTCGATAAAGTATTTTCATCGATTCGGAAAATTTGAGCAGCGTTCCGCCCTTATTTTACGCGCTCCACTTTTACTTTACTATTTTCAATAAATATTTTAATTACTTCAAAAAATTTGAGCAGCGTTCCGCTCTTATTTTACGGTTTATAAGAATATTACACTAACAATCGAACGACAATTCGCTTTTGTTTGACTATTTTCTATAAGTATTTTAATCATTTCGGAAAATTTGAGCAGCGTTCCGCCCTTATTTTACAATTTTTATGATAAATGTTTAACTATTTCCAAAACATTGCGCAGCGTTCTGCCCATATTTTCCGTTTCAATTTAACATAACTTATTTAATTCTTATTTAAAAACATTTTTTTTCATGATTTTGGTCGTTCGGATTAATCTTTTTCCGATGGCTATTCATTTTAACTGTTGCAACGATTTCGCAATTTTCCCCACTACCCATTTCCTTTCTTTGTCCTTAAGTTCTATGTATGTTCATTTCATATTTAATGAGTGCCCACTGGACTACTCGGTGTTAGATATTTTGAGCCGATTGTTGTTAAAATTTATGTCAATTTTTTAGGAAACGGATGATGAAGGAGCAGCCAACGGACTACTCCTTTACCCTCCAATTTCCCCTATGTACGGATAGTATTGACGTTCTAGCTCCTGCGTTCCTCACACCGGAGCCTTCACGGGCACGAACTATTGGCGATTGTACACTCACTTACACAGTACGATAGTGTGTTTTATTTTATTAACTTGTAGTATGTTTTGGCTGTGGGCCTAAAAAGAAAATAAATGAATAAATTTTACTATGGTATTTGGAATAAAAGTTTCGACGCACTAAGGCTATAGATAGAAAATATTTATTCAGCATATTACATCGGCCACATACGGCAATTAGTAATGCATAAAAACCTTGTGAGCATATCGTAAATACCATTTGAAATTCATTGTGTCTATTCCATAAAATTTAATTCGAAAATCCTATAAATTTAATTCGAAAAATCATCCATAAATTCGATTCGAAAAATCATTCATAAATCCAATTTGAAAAATCATCCATAAATCCAATTTGAAAAATCATCCATAAATTCGATTTGAAAATTCATCCATAAATTCAATTCGAAAATCATCCATCAATTCCGTTCGAAAATTCAATTGATAATATTACACCAGTTGAGAGTGGTCGTGTTCAGGCAAAACACTTACCCGTGTTAATTGCCTGAATGCACGGCTCTCAACCAGTTATACACACCGACTAATTCTCTGCAATGAAATTTCTTCTCCGAAAAATAAGACTGAAAATTTGTGAAAACACATCAGTATTTTTACCTATAATTTGGCCTTAACCTTGCGTGTTAATTTTACTGCGATTAAACAAAATTGGACCTTGAAATTATTTGTGTTATCAAATTAAATTTTTATTTATTTCTTAATTTAAATTGGTAATTTATTTTTAACATTTTTAATTAAATTTATTCAGTCAAAAATATTTTATTTTTATTCATTTAATTCATTAATTTTTTCTTTTATATAAATGGTCATTTTACGGTCAAATTTTCTTGTTATTATGTTATTTTTTATGTAGATTTCGTGCAGTTCTTGATGCATTTTGTATTTATTTTATTTTACTTTTATGTTTTGGATTTTATATTTATTTATTTATTCAGTCAAAAATATTTTATTTTTATTCATTTAATTCATTAATTTTTTCTTTTATATAAATGGTCATTTTACGGTCAAATTTTCTTGTTATTATGTTATTTTTTATGTAGATTTCGTGCAGTTCTTGATGCATTTTGTATTTATTTTATTTTACTTTTATGTTTTGGATTTTATATTTATTTATTTTCTCTCAGATTTTAAAGTGTTTAGTTGGTGTTGTATATTGTATTTTAAGTTATGTTGGTGCTGTGTTTTCGTGCTGTATTACTGATGCATTTAAACAATTTTCAAGGCAATTTGTGTGCTGGCCCAATAACTGTAACAACGAGACTTAAAAATTCAATTTAATAAAATTATACTTAAAGTTCTTTGATAAAAATATACAAAAAATTTAATCGTTATCAACATGTACAAAAAATTTATTGTAAAACTATACAAAAAATTCCATCTTTAAAAACATGAAAAAATCAATTATAAAAAGATGTATGAAAAGTTTCATTGTAAAATTATACTAAAAATTCGATTTAAAAAATTTGATATTAATTAATTTAAAAGATTTTATAATGTAATTTGTCGCCTCTAAACTTACTTTCAAAATTTTCAAATTGGGTTGGGCCAGAACACAAACGGCCTTGAAAATTGTTTAAATGTATCACTAATACAGCAGGAAAACACAGCACCAACATAACTTAAAATACAACATACAACATCAACTAAAAACTCTAAAATTTGAGAGAATATAAATAAATATAAAATCAAAAAACATAAAAGTAAAATAAATACAAAATGCATCAAGAACCGCACGAAATTTACATAAAAAATAACATAATAACAAGAAAATTTGACCGAAAAACGACAATTTATATAAAAGTAGAAAAATAATGAATTAAATGAGTTAAAATAAAATATTTTTGGTTGAATAAATCCAATTAAAAATTTAAGAAATAAATTGTCAATTTAAATTAAGAAAATAATAAAAATTTAATTTAAATAACACAAATAACTTCAAGGCCAAATTTTGTTTTATCGCAATAAAAATAACACGCAAGGTTAAGGTCAAATTATAGGTATATATACTGATGTGTTTTCACAAATTTTCAGACAAATTGACAGATTGAATGCAAAAAAACAAATTGTGTGTAGATAACAAACTTTGGGCAGAAAGGTAGACAGACGAAATGACAAAACTATGTGCAGAAACTTGACAGATTGTGCGTAAATGACAAAACTGTGTGCAGAGAGACAAGTTTAATTCTAGTGTTAGTTGCAGATGGTCAGACTGATTTTAGTATGCAGATGTCAATTTAAGGTTTTACTTTTCACTAGTATTTTCAAATCCTTGCATTTATAAAACTTTACGATGGAAATATGAAACGAAGAATTTTAATGAAGAATATACGTTTATGCATAAAAGCTTTTATTCAACTTAGATGGTAATATTTATTCATTTATTTTCCAGCCCACAGCCAAAACATATCGCTAGGTAGTAAAATCAGACACACTTTTCAAACTGTGTAAGTGCGGTTTCTCCGCCTATAGTCGTGCCCATGAGGGTCTAATCGCGTGTAACGACGGGCTTGAAATTCAAATCATAGAACTAAATAGCGAATGAAGGTAGCTCGAGAGCGGGTCTTTTGTCTCAACTTTCTTGCACTCAATTTTGATAAGATCGACTTAAAATTTTAAACAACAATCGGCTGAAAATCACTAACACCGAGTAGTCCAGTGTGCACTCATTAAATACAATGTGAACACAACTAGATCATAAGGACAAAGAGAACGAAAGGTAGTGGGGAAAATTGCAAAATCGTTGCAACAGTTAAAATGAATTGCCATCGGAAAAAGAATAATCCGAAAGACCAAAATCATGAAAAGGAATAATTAAAATAAGAAATAAGAACTAAAGAAATTTTTTTGAGTTGAGAGGGAAAATATGGGCGGAACGCTGCTCAAATTTTCAGAATTAATTAAAATACTATATCGAAAACTGTAAAGTAAAAGTGGAGCGCTGCTCAATTTTTTGTATAGTATTCTGATAAAACTGAAAATAAAGGGCAGATCCCTACTAAAAATTTAATAATAAGGATAATAGTAAGGATAATGGTAATAATAATAATAATAATAATAATAATAATAATAATAATAATAATAATAGTAATAATAATAATAATAGCAGTTACAATGGATTAGAATAATACATATAATAGTAACGATTATAATACTAGTAACAATGATATGGAACATAGTGGTTACAATAGGGATAAGGGTAAAAGAGATACTGTGTGGATATTTAACATAACGAAGAGTTTACAGGCCATAGGAAAATCATTAATACGGATAACGACAAGAAAGACTATGGGGATAGACATAATGGTAAATGATATAGCTGTATAGATTAACATTCGGATGAGATAAGAGAAGAATGGGACCTAAAAATCGAAATCAGCAGCTCGTTGGACCCATGGATCGTTCGGTCAATTATATCATTAGTATTAGCGCTCACTTTCTGCGGACGATCCACCCACTTGAACACAGTTCAAACGATGATTAGCAACGGGTGCCGAGTGGTAAGTGAAAATATTTGTATGGGGTTGTCTGGGTAACAGCCATATAGCTTCAAAATATCAAAACCCAGAAACTTATCACTTTTAAAATTTTACATTATGAAACCTAACTCCAGACACTCTATTTACTTTTAAAAATTCTTACCTTATGTAATTAGTCGACCATAACTTTACTTTAGGTACTTTAATTTACTCTTATGTAATTTAGTTGATTTTATTTACTTTACTTTACTCTAGGTACTTTAATTTACTCATATTTACTCTAATGCACTTTAACTTACTCTGGGTACTTTAATTCATTTTTTACCTTAATTTACTCTAAGTATTTCTATTTATTTTTTTCTAGAGCCTATGTTTACCTATGCATTATATTGAGACCAAAAATTGCATTGTTTTTTATATAGAGCCTATATTTGCCTAAAGAAAATACTAAGATCAAATATTGCATGTTCTTTTTATTAACCGCCGTAAGCGAATCAAGTCAAATTTTTATTTTAGTCTTTTTTATCTAGAAAATATTTTTAGACTTTTTGTTTGAAGAAATACTTCCAGGCTTTTAATTGAGAGTCAAATATACCCCTTCACTATAGTGTAACCATAGTAGGAGATTTGATCCAATTTTAATCTTAGGATTTTTTATTGATAGGCGATTCAAACCAATTTTTATTGGTAATCAAAAATACCCTCTGGCTATAAAGTGAATATCGTAGGCGATTTGAACTAATTTTTATTTTAGGCTTTTTATATTGATAGGCGATTTAAGCCAATTTTCTTTTAGTCTTTTTTAGCTAGAGCTTATTTTTGTTGATGAAAAAAAATCGTTGATAAAATTACATTGAAAATTAAAATTACACTGAAAAACATAAAAAATTTTAATTCAAAAAATTAGCGCCAAAAAATCGCTTGATATTCAAAAATTATTCGAAAAAATGTTTGCGAAATTTAAATTCAAATAAAATGATTTTGAAAACATATATTTTTAAACTAATTATTATGTAATGACATAATCAAGAATAATTACATCATTGTGTAAAATTATCCTATCATACCCCCCTTCTTTTTATTATTACACAACTATGCTAGAAGCCTACGAACTACCTAGTTATAAAAGAACATTTTCCATGAATTAAGAATACAAAAAATAATTTGAAAACAGATTTGTTTTGTTACGTCATTTAAATAAATTACAAACATAAGTCATTTAATATAATTAAATTTCTTTAACATAACATATCGTATCTTGAGCAAAGATTTAGCAATAAAATTTATAGACTATCTTTTCTCAAATTGAGATATTTTACTAAACTGATTTTAAATTAGCAATATAAATTAGAGAAAAAATGTCTTGGAAAAAATCTTTCCACGTCCCAAAGAATCATGTTGTGCTACTTATTATTGGAATGGACATCATCAGATGACATTCTAGCAATAACCTAACATTGGAAGGGAACCTCAATCCAATATCGTTATCTCATGTTACCTATCTAATTGAATGCCAACTTTATTCTATCATACCAGGCATCGACAATAAGACACTGAAACCTGTATCAATGCCTTCTTGATACTCCACCAAAGATTCAGCTATCATCAAAACAGAGGTTCAGAGACTCAAAACTTCCCCTGGAGAGCTCAATGCTTTGTTGTCAAACATGGTCCAAAACCGCTCCTAGTGGTAGAATACAATCAATCGTTTTACTCTTTTAGTTGCCTATCCCATGCCAGGAATCGAAGATATACTTATGAAAATATCTAGAAACGGTTTATCACCAAATCCCGATCAGACCTGAAGAATATGCTCTGACAGCCTTCATATCTGACGAAAGTCTTTGTGAATTCTTGAGACTACCGTTTGGATGTACTAATAACTCGGATGTATCATTATTGTAAGTAAAAGAATTTACCATATTCCATTCAAGACATCAAAATTGTGATACCAGACTGTCATATCTGTGAATAAATTAAACCGAAATTTATCAAACCCCCTCTACGTACTCTCATAACCTCTACATTTTTTAGGGCTTATCCAATTATTGACACCAAACTAATATATCTTGGTATCTATTGATAAATTTTCAAGATAACCATTGGAAGTCTACTTAAAACGATCAACCTGGCCGTAAAAGAACGAAATTTAACAAAGGAACAATGGGAAAAGTTACTTAGAACTTATCTCTCAGCAATACGATCGTTATTATATACCAAAACAAATTCGACGCCGCATGACCGACTCTCTAGATTCTAAAGATATTTAGTCATAGAATACAATACTTCAAATTTCATAACAACGCCAAATCAAACTATCCTAAACAAAATTCAAATTTATCATAAAAATGACCTCATAGAAAAAGTAAAATTGATCAAAGCAATTTCACCACACTTCTCAATAGTTGAATTCCAGAACGTTAGAGTTGACATTGTCTCAAATAAGTTCCTCCCACCAACCGTTGATATGAACGATGCCAAAACCAATCCAATTGAACCACCCACCGTTAATGAGTACAAACCAGACAAAATCTCGAACGAAAACCAGGACCAAATAACTATAGACAAACCGTACACATTTAGGTCTGGTCGCCAGATCATAACTCTGGCCTGCATGATGATTCTCTCATATTTTATTGAAATATATGCAGGTAAAGCAAACACTAGTACGTATACTTCACTACTGAGACAAAAAACTATAAATTGTGCTCGTTTAAGTTAAAGAATGGAGTGAAAGATAGGGAATAACCGATGTAAATATAAATCCCGACTTTTAAACAAATCTCAAATGTTGGTGTAAAGTCCTTATGGGACACAAATGGGTTAAAATTCATGTATTATATTATGAAATATCCAAATAATTAAGTATTATTTAGACATGTGTTCTTACTTCAAAATCAATGTATGGATAACCTTACAAATAATATTCCTATCAATAATTTCAATCTCTTTTATTATTATTCCCATTGTGATTATAAATTATGAAAATTTATCAATTGTTCAATACATTTATCAAATGATTTCACCAGATCAGGTAATAATTATTGTTATTATTTTTTTGAAATGCTTACAAATTATGACGTAATAGTTTCAGTTGTTTTTGCTGTAACTATTGTTGTCAGCAAACTTTTTCTGTAAAAGTTTTTCCAAAAATTTTGTCCTTATTCTTTTATATTTCTTTTAAGGATATTCTCTAATTCCTTTTTCGGAAAATAATCACTTGACAACACATTTTTGTAATCTTACACAATGATTTGCTAGTAAACAAGAAATATTTTATAAACTCTCATCGACATTTTTTTATGCCACCATAAAATTCATTATAATATATCAAAAGTCCAAATTAAAGACCTACTATGACTAAGATTAAGGTTAATAATATTGCACTGCTTAATAATTATTTTTTATTAGGATGAAGTACTCTTCGAACATACCAAGTTTGTTAAAAATATATCGAGTTTGAGATATGAATTCAGCCCTGTTAGGTTTTAGGAGTTTATGATTTTTTGAGTGGTAAATAAATTCATTAATATTTAAAATATTTCCTGGCTAATAAATTTCATAAAATTTCTAGTGAAAAAATGAAAGTTTTTTCCAAAAAGAAAATTTGATGAAAGAATTTCTAATGGATAAAAAGTGCATTGTGTCAGATCTGCCACAACCGTTACACCCCATGTGTATTAGAAATTCGTTTAGAGACGTTTGATGACGTATTAACACATAGGATTACATAATACCAAAAATTTATAGGTTATGTATTGTTATGTAATCATTAAACACCATATTGATAACATGTGGCGCATATTATTATATAATACTATACAGTGTAAAGAAACACTTTAATGAAATAGCTGCATTTTAAATTTTTTTATAACTAAGTAATCATCATTTGTGATCTTTGGTTTTACCTAAGTGTATTATTTGTTTTAACAAATATTTTAATCGCCGATTTTAAATTTACAAAATGCGATTAGAGAATTGTGGTATGATTTGTGCAAGTGTTTTCAACGAATGTGATAAATATGATTGATTGAACAAAAGTTAACAAAAGAATTGATTCGAGAGTCGGTAATAAAAGTATTCGAATGAGAATCAATAAATATTGTGATGATCATCAAGGAATCTAAGTGGTAAAAGTAAGTGGAGCACCCAAGGGTTTAAATAAATTGTTGCTGATATAAAATATTGATTTTGGACTCAAAATCTTAGAAAAACCTATTTAACAGTTCGAAATGGCTGCAAAAGGCGAATTTCTAAGACAACCTAGATTTAAATGCTGATAAGTATATTTAGAGAATAATAAATAAAGAAAATCTGCGGTTGATTATCAAAATATTTGAAAAATAAGATAATAAATAATAATATTTTTCAGATAATTGTCTAAAATCTTTAAATGATAAAAATTTTGATATTTTACAGAGGTATATCTAAGAGTTGACAAATATAATGAGGATAAAGTGGTGTAGCTAATTTTGAGTAGACAAATTTCGCTTAGTTAAACGAGTTGACGATAGTTGAATCTAGTGTGAGAGTTTGCGAAAGTTATCTAGGTAAATCAAGGAACGTTGGTAAACATTAACATGACATAAAAATATAGACAATAATACACAATAAAAATCAAGACAAGAAATGACAAGATAATGTTAATACTGCTATTTTCAATAAGTGGTAAACATATGCCTGTGTCTAAAGGATATATTTGATATTATTTCGAGTAGAATCATTAATCTGATGTCAAAAACCATTTAATAAAAAATACACCTGTTCCAGTTCATTAACAACTTCTAAAATATATCAGTTATTATACAATTTATATATTAGCCATTTTATTAAATTGGTGGTAAGTAAATTTTTTAAAAAAGTAAATTTTAAGGCTTGGATTGTTATCTCGTAAAGTTATGAGATCATTATTCAACTCTTAAAATTTAAGACTTAAAAAATACTTTTTATCAACATTTTAAATTTATATGTAATTAATTTTCTTTAGGTTTTAGAAATATTTGTCAATTTATGTCAATTATTTGATTTATTTTTCGATTTAATATTCCCTGTTTTTTGGTTATAAGCTAATACTTCTTACTAAACTATTAGCTAAGTTTCTTGAAGTCCAAAGCTTTTATGTTTTTTTTTACTAAGCTAATACTTTTTGTTAAGCTACTGGCTTAAAAAATATTTTTGAAATTTTCGCCAAAAGAATTTGTAAACAAAATATTTGAATAATTAGATTTAATTGGATTTTAAATTTCAGAGAAAAAGCTTATGATTTAAACGCTTAGGTTTAAGCTGGATGCTTCCAATTACGAGCATAATGGATTTTATTTAATTATTTTCAGTTGCTGGAAGAATTAAAGGGAAATCATGGTATCGAAAGAAAATAAAGAGGATATGTTAGTGAAAAGAATTTGCCGAATTCAAAGGCCAGAACTGGAGCTGAATCTAAAAGAATGAATTTTAAAACAATAAACGAAAGACTTTTAGGTGTCTAGATCTTCAAGTTTGAAAGAAGCTGGAGAACAGGCCGTGCAAATGAAAATTGATAAATTCAATGGATCTATTTTATTGGGTTTTTAGCTTCATGAACCGAAATAAGTTTGCAGTGCGTGCATTAAGTTTAGTTGGTCAAATGCTACCAGATAATTGGGAAGCTAAAATGGCAAGTTTCGTTAACTTCATAACAAAGCACAAGGATAATTATTCACATCATACATAGGAAACATAGATGAGGTCTCAGTAACTTCTGATATGCCTTCCAAATTTATAGTCAAACAAAATGGTTCATCGTATGTTCGTAATACGACAACTGGTGCTGAAAAAGTCGTTTCTTTGTGTTACTTCAGATTAATCAAAGCTTCCAGCATATGTAATTTTTCGACACAAAACAATTGCATCAGACTCATTCCCATCGAATATTATCAAGTCGGCGAATGGAAAATCTTGCATGACTTCCAATGAGACACAGATGTGATTCGATAAAGTTTGGATGAAAAGGGAAATGCCATTCTTTAATCTAAAATCACTTATTATGCTTGATTCAGCTCCTGGACATCGCACGGATAAGGTGAAACATATTTTCTTCAGGAACGCTCTTTGGTGTGATTCCAGTTGGATTGACGAAGAAGTTTCAAGTATTAGACATATTTTGGCTTAAAACGTTTCTGGAAGAAGGTTGTTTATGCTATAAAATGTTACCCAATCGCACCCTCGCAACTAAGACTGGCAATCATAAACGAGAAGGTTTTAAGAAGAGGAAAGACAGGGTGACTCTCTTATTTTGTGTTAACAAATCTGGTAGCCACAAATTAAGGCCTTTGATTATTGGAAAATCGAAAGCACGAAGATGTTTCCATCATGTAAATATGAAGTCACGAAAAAAACAGAAGATAGTTATAACGATGACGATTGCTCTACAATTCCTCCCCAAAAGTTTCTGAAGCAGTTGTACATCTAGAAGCTAGTTTAAGGTGGCTGGAAACACAAAATGCTGATAGTTTAAAAGTACTTCAATTAAGAAACATTCTTGAATTTGCGATAAACAAACAGTCTGTGGCAAAGAAGCAAACGAAATTGGATGTATTTTTCAATAAATTATAAAATTTAATTATAAAATAACTTACTTTCATTTTGCGCAACGATTAATTTATAATTTTTCGCATATTTTATTTTATTTTTACAAATTTATTAATTGTTTTTGCGCGCTGAAATCATCCATTGATTGCAAATTATTCTTGAAGTTGTTGCATAAAATAAAATTTTAGCGTTATGAAATGAGTGTTTAAATATACATAATAATAAACTTTTCGGGCGTCATGGAATGAATATAATATATCAACGCCGTAAAAGGTTTTATAATTCGGTTTATGTCATGTTTTACGGAGCGAATTCAGATCTATAAATTATTAAATGTTTTAAATATTTAAAATCTTTATAAAATAAAATCTTTATTTGACAAAACGAAACCAATACGGCACAGTAACCTTCTATGTTGATACACTTTTTATAATTTTATGATATTTTGGTATTTTTGGTCAATCCGTATTATAACACAAACAAAAAAATTAATAAATGTTATAATGCATGGTAATAACTTTTATACATTGGCATCGATGCTTTAAATTTATCTAAATTTTAATCAAATTTTTATAATCATCTGATCATAAGCCGACTTTTGATTTTTACATGTGTACACGTATATCTTGCCCGAAAAAAAGATCAATATTGTAAAACCCCGCATTATAACGGGGTTTCACTGTAATTAATTAAACAACGAAATGCAAGGATGAAACTTACTAGTATTGTAATGGCCTTCTCATTTATTATTTTTTTAGACTTTTGTTAATAAATAAAGGTCTCAATTATACAATTTTTCTTTATTAAATTAAAATTGTAAATTTATTATTTTGGACTGACTTTTGCTAGGGCGCTGAGATAATAAATACTCCAAACATGAACGGTATTCAGAAAATTCAGATAACTCTTAAAACAATTATTTGTCAGTTGTACTGCCGCTTCTATTCTTAAAACGAGAAACATAAAATTCCATTTCATTCAAGCTCATGTTATTTATCAACTTGACCTTTAAACCACGAATGAAAGTTTTGATGAAAAATTAATTGTTTTTTTAAATTTCTGAATTGATTGTTTTTATAATAATTGATTATGTTCATTTTTTATTTCTTTTTGTTTTATTAACATTTCATTTATTTTCATTACTAAAGATTTATTTTTCCCGTGTAACATAAATTTTATGCACTTTATATAAGAAGTTTCGCAGAACAAACTTCTCAATAATAAATAAATAAGTTTATGTTATTGAAACACATGCTAAATTGTAATATTACATGTTATAAAAATATTTAATATGGAAAGTGAAAAAGTAATATAGAAAGTAAATTGAACACACAGTAACAAATACATGAAAACTTTCGATATGCGGAATTGCTGCATAAAATAAACAAATTCTGAAAATTTTGTTACGATTGTGAAGACTGATAAATTTAAAGATTAAACATCTATATTTTTTCAGATATAATTATGCATTAATGCAGTGCTCCACAACCTTTTCATTGCCACGGACTGATCAAAGTTTGATAATTTTGAGTGGGGGCGTTATTGTTTATATTTTAGATTGTTTTGATTTAATAATTTTAATTTAGTTTTATTTAATGGTGGCATCAAAGTAAAATACATTAACACAAAAAATGAATATAAAGTGATTTAAAGTTTTAATTCATTAATGCATTAAATTAAATGAGAACCCCGAGTCTGTTTTTTTAACTAGATGGTTCCATCTGAAGGGTAATTGGAGACAATGACACTCGAAATTTGTTGCTTATGTCCAGTTTCGGAAATGTAAATAACGATTCAGGTGATGTTGTGGCAATCTTAGGATATCCCATCATAACTCATCCAAAACACTGGCATAGTTGTCTCTAACATACATTTAAAGTCGCCATCATTTGCAATCCCCAGTAACTGACCTTCTTTTACAGACATGCTATGTTTCGTTTTTTTTCGTTCAGGAAAGTTCATTTATTTTCAATTTTATAACTGCAATTTTAATTCATAATTGTGAAATGTTTGATAAACAAATAAGCTTATTTAAAATTGTTACAAGATTTATTTTGTTATAAAGGTATAAATTAGCACAATCTTGAGTGAAATACACCACAGTAAATAAAATGGAATTACTTTATTTTTCCTTGTGCGGCCATTTATTCGGCGAACCGGTACCGATGCACGGTCCAGGTTGAGGACCACTGCATTATTGCATGGGTAAAATGTTATGATTATAAAAGGATGCTATTCACAAAATAATTTTATTGAACACATGCCTGAACTTAATAGTAATTGTGTTCAGTAATATCAAATCCAGCACATGGAAAATTATTTCAATGAAAATTGAATTTAGTTCAATGTCCTTCACAATCAGATTTGATGTCGTCAACGAAGCTCTGAAAATCGAACTCGGAAATAATTATAAAAATTTAAAAATATTTTGTTTACATTCATCGTTTATAATAGAAATTTTGTAAAAAATTAGAAGTTTTTTGTGATTAATTTGCTTTGTTAATAAGTTATATTTTAAAAAAATCGAATTTTGATTAAATAAAATTCCTAGTTATTGGAATTACAAATATATTTAAGTTTCACAGTATTGTTTTATAAATTTTGCTAATTATTAAGCGACAATTTACTTTTTTGTTTACTATTAAAACAAAAGAAATAAATATATTTATTTAGAAATGGCTTATGGGCACTCCTATATTTTATGGGTTTTACAATCAGTCAATCTCAAATACCACCAAATTTTATTATTCTGTTGGTCGAGCATATTTTTGTGTCAATGTTATCTGTAGAGTATTTTATATACTTTGTCTGATTCGTAAGTAAGTTCTATATTAAATTAATAAATATGTGATAATTGAAAATTAATTAATTAAGATTTATTTTTAACGTCGGATCAATCTATGCAACGAGCATTGAGTTAAAATATACTTTGTCACTCAGTTTGTTATTTGGAATGTGGAATTTTAATTTGCGGAGCAATCGGGATGCTGAATACAATAAGATGTATATCCAACATTTTATTAAGGTATTAAGATTTATTCAGGCTCTCAAAATTTAACAGACTTCACTGACAGTAATATTTTTAATTTATAAATATAGTCGAAAATTAAATGAAGGTAAATGAAACAGATCAAATTTGGAGATAAAGATAATACTGTTATTTGATAAATTAAACAATAGTTTAAAGTTTATTGTAGTCGATCTAATTTATTTTGTTTTATTCAATCTTTAAAATTGGTGTGGTTCGTGACTTCTGAACCCTTAACATACAACTGTTCGACCCTCCAATGGTTACCTGTTTCTAGGCAAGGTGAGCTCTTCTCTCACGCCCGGACTCATATTGGGTTCAACGAGCTGCCGATAGAAGGCGTGGGCTCGATTTCTGTACTATCCCTATCTTTCTGTCTGATCCAATTCACGATCATACGCTGTGTTATCCTTGTCTGGCTTTGATTTGAGCGTTGGGGGTTTGAATTACCGTCCATGTTAATAATATGCCAATGATAGTTGAGAGGGTTTATATAGTTCGATTCATTTATTTACTGCGTCACCGGCCACGTCATTACCATTGTATTTTAGATTCGTGGTCAGGCGTATCGTTATTGTTACATTTTTAATAACTATCACTATCATTGTTATGTTTATTGTGCGTTTGTTATTTGGTATGTTTACCATTAGTACCGTTATTGTTACTTTTTTCTTATGCTCCACTTCATCACAATCGTGTTTCATCATCAATTCTATCGTTATTAATATTAAATTTGTTTTTTATTATTAATTTTACTATTCTACATCATACTCATCGAAATATAATTACGCATGGTCTCCCTCATTTTTTAGAGTCGTCTATGATTCTCTGTCAGTTATTCTATCGGTATGGAATTTTTCTACATTTATTGGTTTGCGTACCTCTGGTTAGACCTCGAATCGAAATTTTATCTAACTCGTCTTGTTTTTCCTTTTAATATGCCTTTTCAACTCCAAATCGTTCATCAGTTCGGTTCGTCCCATCGTATATAGTTTTGATTTTAATTTGCTTAAACTCAGTATTCAAACTACAACCTTAATTTATTAATTAGATAAATCTTAATATTAATATCATTTCAAATTGACTTGTATTTTAATTGAATCGCTAGTCGGCGTTCTATCTAAATCGTAAACTCCTCTGATTTTATTTTGGTACTTATTGCTTCTATATGTTCTAGCCGTAATCCTAATTCAATTTATTGGGAAAGGCTGGATCATAGTCCCGTCACTTATTAACATTCGACTTTTAATTAGATTTAGATGAGAGAATTTCGTTGCAGCAATTTAAGTTATTCCCCACTTCCCGTACCTTCACTTTGACCAAAGGGTGTTGACTGTGTTTATATTATATTTAAGAGTGCCCACTTGACTACTCGATGTTTAGTATTTTAGCCGCATGTGTACTTCAGTTTAGGTCGATTTTTCTGGCGTTGGGTGAAAGATAAGCAAGCCAATAAACCTGTTCCTCGATCTCCTTCCACCACTATAAGCTATCATTTTAAGTTTAGATTCGCCGTTTACCACCGGCGAACTTTCACGGTCACAGCTCCTTTGCAGATAGACTGAGCCTACATGGATCCGTTAATTGTGTGTATTTACGTTTTTGTAATAGGTTTTGGCTGTGGGCCGGAAAAGTTTTTGACATAGTTTTTAGTTATGATATAGTAGAATAATATACCTGCTCGAATACATATAATTCATCATTGACAATCATTACATTTATTTATTCCTCAATAATACATCATCGACCATAGTTACATTTATAAGTAAATTCATTCATCAATAATTTCTCACTTCGTTTAGCGTGAGTCCTTGCACAAAGCCGATTTTTTAAAGAAAATTTCTAACACACAAGCTTCCTGTATCACACAAAAGCGCTTCTGTTTAAGAAAATCGTATTTTGATAGTGAAAAACGGTAAGAGCTTTTCACCAGGAAAAAGTGATTGATTTTATGTAAAAATTAATTGGCATATATAGCTATTTTGTGACCTTTTTTTGATGCATTAATTAGAAATATTTTATTTTTAACCAGTTTTATTCGTTAAAATGCTGGTTTTATAAATTAATCTATTTTTGGTCAAATTCTCATGTTCTCGTGGTGTTTCAATGTTAATTTCGCGCGGTTCTTGATGCATTTGTATATAATTTTATTTACTTTTATGTTTTTTCGATTTTATATTTAATTATATTCTTCCTCATATTTTAGGGTGTTTTACTTGGTGTTAATAGGTTTGATTTTAAATCTGTATTGCTGTGTTTGCGTGCTATTTTTGATTTATTTAAACAAACTCGGTCTTGGCCCAACAGAATGAACAAATGAGGACATTAGTGGTACTCAAAGTATTATTCGGATTTCAGAGTTCTTCACCTATAAATTTTAATTCTTCTATTTTAAATTATTTATGTTTTTTAGTAAAGATATACAAATTTTGATATTAAGGCTTAATTTTTTATTTCATTTTCAGAAAAATTTATCGAAAGACAACGAACAGAAAATTTTTAAAATTTTGAGAATTTTAATTGTTAATATTTTTTGTTATGGAATTTCTATTCTCATATTGGAAAGGATAAGCTGGCAAATTACAAATGATGAGATATATGTAAGGATATTAAATTTATAATACTATATAATTTCTCTTAAAATTACTGATTTATATACTTTAAAATCTCGAGAATACGACAGTAGTAGGGATCCCAACTATTCGTCATTATCAACTATTCGAATATCGAATAGTAAAATTGAAACTATCTAAATATATTCGGATTTCCGAAAAGTTTTTGAAGTATGAAAATGATTTGATAAATTTGATTTGAATTACTTAAACATAACATTATACATGTGTATATAGTAAAATATTACATTTAAAACACGTTTATTATAGATAAAAGTGATTTATTCAAATTTCAAAATTGCATATTTTAAAAATAACAGTGCATCAAATGTTTCATTTTTCAAATTTGATTTTAATTTAGTTTTAATAGTTCCTGTTGTTGAAAATACTCGTTCAGTAGCGGTTGACGTTGGCTTTATTATTAGAGGTATTTTAAACAACACGTCCAACCTTTCTGTTCTTTTTTTAATTGATCCGAATATTTGAAATCTTTTTTCAGAGTATTTTTAATATTATTATTTTTGGTTTCCACGAGAGATAAAATGGAACTTTGCATTTCAAGTTGTAATTCGGAAGTAGAAAGCGATAGAAGAGTCTCTTCCACATCAGAGTCCTGAGAAATATCTAATATTTCATCATTAGATAAAAATCCTGGATGAATGTTCTCAATAATATTTTTTGCCAACCAAATAGGATCAGTTTTGGTTGAGTATTGAAAATTTGCATTATGGGAACATGCCAACTTTGTAAATATAATAAGAGTGTGATTATTATTTGGTTTCGATGTTAGTTTATTCTCTTTTTTACTGCTTATAATAATTATTTGCTTAAGGAAAATCCAAATTTTTTGAACTTATTAAATAAAAATTTATAAACTCCCTTGACCGTTATTAATTTTGCATCATTATTACTTAGTTCTTTATTAACAGCTTCCATTGGAGTCAGAGCATCAAGCAATTTTTTTAAAATCATTAATTCACTGATAGAAACAAAATCGGCATTTTGTAAAAATCGTGACAATCATCGAATTCTACCGAATTTTTTGTATCTAACAATAGCTTTATTTTCTTTAGTAATTTCATCCTCTGAGTCGTTGATATTGTCAAAACTGTCTTCATCTATATAATTTTCTCCTTCCTGACATTGACGGAAATATCTTTCTTTTGAAAAAAGTCAATCCATTACTACTAAATGCAATCATATTTTCCTTACTTTTTCATGTCAGATGCACCATCATGAGTTGAAGAAATCATGTCACTTTGGATATCAATATCAAATTCTTTTAATTTAGTCATTATTAGAATTGTAATACTTTCAGCATTTCCAGTCATTTGATTTCATATAACCCCAAACGTATGAGTCTCTAGTTTTACCATCGGTCGCAAAAACGTGAAAGTTTGCATTTAAATATCAAGTGATTCGTCCATTCATCGACTGTTATAGAAAATACCCGATTCTTCTTCTTGCAGTTTTGAAAAGTAATTCCAAGTTTAACTCGTTTTTCTTCGTAAAATTTGAAAATGTATGACTTTGCCGTAGATACACTTTTGGGCATTGTGTAGCCTTTAGATTTCACATAGCCCTTGATATCTTTTGATTTTGTTATAGCAATAATATACATGCAATCCAATACAGCGACTCTTGATAAAATTTCCTGCAAATATCCTTTCTGTAAATTATTCAAAATAGGGATGGCTGTTTGTTTTTCAAGTTTGGTTTTTTGGATCATTCTCTATTGTAGTATTATCATTCACAGTTTTATTAAGAGAAATGTTATGACATTTCAAATGATTTATCATAGGAGTCGTTGTAGATCCTTTGAATTCAATAGTTTTCTCACATTTATTACACACCTTTTAATACGAATTATTATCCTTCCTCACAAAATACGTCCATATTTCTGAGTGTTTTGATATGACTAAAATTTTGTACACAATTATTTAAATTATGAATAAGTAAAACAATAATAATATTAAATAGAGAACGGATTTTTGGTGGTTAAAAAAACAACAACTTTTTGTATTTTTATAATCACGAAAAATTCCGGTCTCAAAGTTGCCGGATTGTTTTGCTAGTAGACTTTTTACTTTGTAGATAGTTCACTCGCGAGTTTGATTTTAAATTAAAATAAGTATTCGCAAAATGCTGTTTTCACTCTCTTACGCTCTTTTTATTTAGAAAGTTTATATAATATATATTAAATTAAATGCATTACGCCATCATATGTGTCGAGTACTGGCGCCCTCTGTAAATAATAAACACAATGTTTCTAAAAAGATACATTTCATAATAATTTGTGACGAAATCTTTTCCGATTTTGTCAAACTTTAGATATAGACAAAAAATATACGTACACATTTCAACAATTTTCCATTGTATTGCGATTTTAAAATTTACTGCTGCATAGGATTACTGCAATGGCATTTCATGATTGAATGAAACTACGACATTAAAGGTTTTTAGCCCGAGTCCGAGCCGATTCGTCAAATTCAAGTATCATTTAGGATAAGATATTGGTGGCACATTTGCTGGATGAAAGCATAAAAACCACTACCTGGGGATTCATAATTATTCTTAAAATGTGGACAAATTGTTATGTGATTTTTTGTTGATTTTGTAAAATATTACATTTAAAATTATTACGAATAATATTCGGATATTAACCCAAATATCCGAATAGTTACAGAAGGGCCGAATATATTCGGATATCGAATATTCGAATATCCAAGTTGGTATCCATAGACAGTAGATGTATATTGTGGATCCACACCTTCAAAGTAGCAAAAAACTTGATCTTAAAGATCGACACCACTATGCAAAACATGATTGATTATATCTTCGAAGGTTTCACAAGGAACGAAGATTACCAAGGTAAAAAGTCCTAAAATAAGAAATAGAATGTGTGTGGGGGTTATACATTTATTATTCTGATCTGGTTTAACGCTGTTTTGAAAATTAGGCATATATAGTATGTTTGTTTGTGACATATATTTTTAAAACAAAATTACAGTCTGTTATCTACATATTTATTGCAGTGGCTTGAGTTTAACACTGTTTTGAAAATGAGTCATATTTTTAAACTTTCAGTGACCTACATAAGATTGCTGTGTAATCCATAAAATTACTGTGATCTTTAAAAATATTAGGGAATTTTTTTCAGCTTAATTATTAATTTCCTCAGCAAAGGTGTTGGTCTTCTTGACTGGGAATATACAGTTATTATTATTAATCACAATTTTTACCCAATTTAACCGTTGAAAAGAATTTTCAAATTACAACAAAAATTTTGAAAAGTTGAGTAGTATATAATTGAATAATCGTATAGGCTGTATTACACAACCTTAAATTTATACGTTTTAAGGTTTTTTATAGTAGCCTATTGTGTGCAATTTATTTTAACCTAAACTGCTGAAAACATTTGCAAGTAAGAAAATATCTAATTTTAAATATACTAACATGTAATTTGGTAATGTTACACAATTTTTTTCATATCAAATGTCTATTGCCTTATTATACTCATCCTCTGTCACACCCTCTCAAATTGGTAGTAATGAATAAGTTGTTTGTAAAACTTCTAAAGAAGTCGCAAATGGAAATATCCTCTTGGAATAAATGATACTTCTCTAAATTCAGATGAAGTCAGGGGTAAAGAAGTGAAAGTTTCTACAGCCTTTTCAAACTTGAATTTGCAAACTGGCAAGGATCGAGAAATTTAAATCAACTCTGGCCAATAATGTTAAGAACTTTTCGCCTGTTTTGGGAATGAAACTGATACTTGATTTATCACATTTACTTAACCAGTATTTAAGAATCTGGTGTAAGTCATAACCACGTAAATTATAGATAACAACAGGCAAATATATCATCTCTGTCTTGAAAGTTACATTTGGAATATGCCGCACTAAAATATTCGTCAGTGTAATGGTCATGATTTTTAGCGGGTCTTTTTAAAGGTTTATTGCTGTTCGGTTATTAAAATTTGTCGGTGATTACTAAATTTCCAATTACAAATAGGACTCCGAGCGTGGCTTATTAATAACGATATTGAGGAATTCTGACGACGTAAAATTTTATTGATTATCACAATTGATTACAACAATGATATATTAATTTCAACACACTTCATATTCCTTTGGTGCTTATTACAACCTTCGGGAGGAAGTGCAAAATGCAAGTCACTGATCACATGTTTCCTTGACTACTGCTCGTGACGCGTAATCTAATACAATGGATTTGGTTTCCTTCTTGATTTGATTCTGATTATTGTATCGATTTCCAACAACTCTGTAAATTCAGTACACAGATTTTCCATTGTTTTAATTTCCAAAAATGTATCCTTTTAATTGATCCGGTAAAATAATTTACCGGGTAAGTTATTTTTGACAATTCGATGAAAACAACGCAAAAAAACGACTGAACTTTGAATATTGTTTTAGTTTTTTATTATAATATTACGCTTATATTTCATTCTTTAGTTCATTGTATCGCTATTTTGTACACTCTGAATTTGCAAAAAAGGTTGTTTTCTTAATTTTTGATAATACACAAATTTGGCCATTTTTCGTCCTCTGCTCCAATAAATATTTTTAATATTACATTGCTTATATCTTATAAGAAATAATATTTTACTTTTAAATAAAATGTGATCATCGGAATAACAATAAAAATTTAATAAACGAATAATGAATTTTGCATTTTAGTTTAGTCTCAAGATTTGGCACTCTGTTGAGGTGGCAGCCCTAGCAATAGTATTAATTTTATTGTTAGCTTTTTGAATTGTATGTATTACGGAGTTTTCTCCTTCAATTATGTTTTGTACATAATCTCTGAAATCGTTTATGGGAATTTCGTACCTAATAATTTCATTCAAATTTCTCAATTTTTCTTCTCCATAAATCCACGGGCATGTAACTTCTTCCAAATTCCAATCACTTTCTTCTAGTAAATTAAATAATTCGGCTACATCGATTATTTTCATTTTTGTTTATTCTTTTATGTCCACAATTTAACATTCGAGAATTCATTTTGTCAATTATGGTTTCAATATATTTTTTTTCGTGGAAGACTTTCAAATTTTTTATTTTCTGTAAAAGGAATATCTGCAAATGTAGGTGATGATAACATTTCTTCACCTTTTTTTTCAAATATTCCTAAATTTTCTTTAATTTGTATCATAACATTTACAGTTCTATTTACTAGATTGATTGCCTTTTGAAGAGAAACAAACCTGGCTTGCAACCTTATTGATAACTAAGAAATTTCTTGAAGAATATCGATCATAAGCGCTAAATCCTTTAAAAAATATTGATTTGCAAGTCAGTTTGTCATACCAAGATATTGTGAATCTTCGGTAAAAAATTTATAAAGTTGTACATTAGCACGTCAAACAGCCAAAGCAGATCTCAAGCTACATGCTGGCCATTTTGGACCTAAAACACAGCCTATTTTGATTATTTCAATTCCCAAATCGCTTGATATATTTTGTAAAAGTAATTGATTTTTACTTGATTGATGAAAAATAACATAAATTTTATTGATAAATGATTTAAAATTATTCACTTGCTTTATTTCATATATTGCATCCTCCAAAACAAGCTGAAGGCGATGGTTTAAGCAATGCCAAATTATTATATAAGGGAATTCTTTTACTAATCTTGTAGCAACACCTGACTTTTGACCAAACATTGTACTTGCACCGTCAGAACCAAAACCAATCAAATTTTCTTTCAAAAATTACATGGTAAAGCCAGTTATTATTAAAGTTTGCAGCAGGATATTAAAAATATGCTCAGCGGTTTGGGATTCTAAATGAACTTAATCCAAAAAAAGAAGGGTTTTCTAGCTCCATTTCAAACTTCAAAAAAATGACTAGGACAGATTTACTTGATATAGTTGAGGCTTCATCAATGATTACGAAGATTTTTGAATTGGATGTAATTATTTTTTCAACAATTATTTTTTTCATTTGTTTTGCTATATGTTCTGCAAATTAGAATTGCAGTAAATCTAAAATGTAGCGAAATTCCAATATCTAGCCCATTTTTCAACTGAAGTTCAACTTCTGCTTCCAAATCTAAAAGCTGCCTATTTATTTTTATTCGCCATACTTGCGAAACGTGAATGTTCTGTTCTGTAAAAATACAAAAATTATTGAACAAGGATCATTTTATTTATCGTATTTATCCTGAAATAGCTTTAATTGATCGCCATTCCAGCAATATGGAAAAAATTCAAAGCGAATTTATTTTTTTCGGAATTGGCTGATAGAATTGTAGAGCAAGATTCTGTGGGTGATTTCTGGCATACAGAATTTGAAATATTTTCCTCTTCTTCATTGTTTTTTACTTTTTTATTAAAATAATCACAAATATTACTATTGTGTTTCAGCAAATATTATTTTCTAAATGAAAGGGATACAAAATATATAGATATAAACTGGAAAACATAAGTGTACTCACAATATAATTATAACTGAAAATCGTATTTCTATTGATAGATATTATAAACCTAATTAATTGAAATTATAAATAGTTTTTGTAATAAATAATAGATTTTATTAATTTAAAATTTAATTTATTCCGAAATAACAACCGGTTCGATTAACTATTAAAGAATTTAACAACCGGTTCTATCGAACCGGAGGGTTAATCATTTCAAATAGAGTTTTCTTAGTGCAGATAAGCTGATTAAAATGCTGAAAGTGTTTAGCATAGAAATCGGAAAACGCTATATTTTAATGTTAATGTGAGGTGTTTTCAGAAAAAAATTGAATATTTCGGATTGTTTGTCAGAGAAATTTAAAATGAATTTAAATAATTTAAAAAAAGATAAAATAAGCTTTTATTAGTAAAATTTTAAACTTTCTTTAACTTTCATTAAAATTTTAAATATTGAATCTCTTTGATACATTGTTTTGAATTATTTGGTTCAATACTTGAAAGTTTATTTAAATATTAAACAATATTGAATTAGAAATAAATTTTTAGAATAAGAGTTCTCTTAATGCAAATGTTATTCAAGATTATTTAGAAAATTTCTTAGCAACTTCTAACATGACCACGCCAATGGAATTCTTTATTAAGAAATTATTCCCGGGAGACTTTCATAGAGTGGATAATGTCCAGGCATTCGTCAAAGAATGCGGAAAATACTTCAAAATGGTTCAGATGCATGCGTCAAGACAGGAGGTGATGGTCGAATTGCTAATCGACAAAGATATAAGAAACTTATACACACGAGTCGACCCGAACATTAAATCCTATAAGGAAAGATTGCAGAAAGCATTTATTTAAAAGACAACCTTGGCAGAGGACTTGCAGTCAGCTTTGTCCTATAATCAAACGAGTTAGGAACCCGAAAATTATTTTACAATTATAGATGGGTTAGTTGAAAATATTTTAGAGCATGAGTTAAACAAAGAGAGTTTAACAGAATATCTGTTGAATACACTGTGCTGCCGAGAAAACATTGAGAAGAAAATTATGTCTAAGCGATACCAAAGGAACAATGGAAGTTAAACAAAGAATTAAGAAGTTGCATGAATGCGTATTGTTGTAGAATAGATCTATGCAGTAAGAGAAAGGAGGTCGGAACAGAACACACTAAGGAGTTACAGAGATGCGGTTACAAGCCGTCCAAGAAATGTTGGCTCAACAGGATATGATAACGAGTCGAGAGGATATCGAGAAGAAAGACCTAATATAACAAAATTCAAATGTTGGACATGTCACAATATAGGACATTTGGTTCAATATTTGGTTCAGTGCTTGAAAGTTTGTTTAAATATTAAACAACATTGAATTATTTTTGGAATATGAGTTCTCTTAATGCATATGTTATTCAAGATAAATTAGATTATGACTTAGCAACTTCTAACAGTTAAAACAAGTATAAAATATTTATATTTATCAATTACTACTTTTAAAATTTGTTTAAATAATTAAATGGCGATTATTTAAAACTATTTATTTCTATTAATTCTTAATTTTACATAAAAGTTAATCATATAATAAATTATGTAAAATTGATAAAAGAAAAGTTTTCATTAAATTAAACTTTAATAAATATAGGTTATTATTATTTAATTTAATATTATTTAAAAACAATAAAATATAAAAATACACTTACATTTTGATATATTATTTACCGGCATAAAATTGTGATTATTAATAAAAGGCATATGCATCATAAAAGACATTATCATTATAAAAGACAGGGGCATCATATAATTGTACTCGATCGAAAAATATAAAAAATTTAAATATTAATAAAATTTAGTAAATACAAAAAATTAATAATATTCGATACATCATTTATTGAATTGTGCGAATTTATATCTAAAATTTAAATATTAATAAATATAGAAAATTACTTATCTTCTTGTCGGTAACTTTGTCATCCATTTCTTGGATTGTGAGAATTCATATCTAAAATTAAAACAAATTAATAAAATTAAAAATGAAATAATAATTACTTGTTATTTCAAAGTTTAATTAGATTTTACAATATGTATTTACCAATTATGTTTTATTGGTGTATGTATACCATGGTATACATTTATCTAGATTTATGATCTTGACGGAAATGAGAGCAGGTGTATGAAATAATCTTTACATTATAGTTTTGAATATATATTTATATCATTTTATATATTTTACATTAAAAATATAGATCCAATCTCATTCAAATATTCCATTATTGCTAATTCTTCGGGTTCCGATAACCTTATCCATATGTGTTATTTGTGCAAGTTGGTTGTTCGATTTCATTCAATGCATTGAAACATTTCAGCATGAACACCATACATTGTATTCGTCGGCCATTAAGTTATTGCGTCATTGGTTTTTAAAATGATTATTTTCACTTTAGAATTTTCACTCTAAATGCAGCTGTACTCGTTATGCTCAACTACCATTGGACTAAAATAATTTGGTGCGCAAATAACAATCAAATATCCTGTTCCTTATTGAGAGTAAACTCTTACATATTTTATTATGATATTTTCATTTTTGAAATTAATTTATCTTTATTATTTGTGTATATTAAACCTTTTTTTATTTTATCTTCTGATTTGGTATATTTTTTAATATTTTTATTCTCTACTTAATTAAAAGGTAAAACAAAATTTGTAATTTTAGGATTTCAACATTTAATCTTTAATCTAGAACTTGTATGTAAATTTATAATTTTCACAAAATTCCTATATAACTATGATGTACATTGTACAACAAATGGGACTCATGCGTTCCATCTCAATACTGTTTTCAGTAAATCCTGAGATTTTTAATAGAATGTTGTCTAGCGAATGTAAAAAATAAGTTTTTTCCAACTGTTGTCACTAAAATCAAAGTCTTACCGAAATATTTTTTTAAAAAATGCTGAAAGGAGTTCAGATATCTGTTTAAGTTTATATATTTATTTACATCAGTTTATCAGTGAACTGCTTTTTCTATTTTCTTGTTATAATACTGTTTTTCTATCATGTTTTTCTAGTGTTATTTATAAAGTTATATGATTATATTAATATTTCAAGTAAGACTTTCTTAAATTAAGAATTGTATCATTCTTATTTAATTTCCGATATTATACATCCGTGGCGTAATATAACATCATTGTTGAATAATTTCTTAATAAAATGATTTAATAGAAAAATACTTGTAGTAATTGCTACTATTAAAATTTAATCAAGTTTTGAAAGTTTCAATGTCTTAATAAAATTAATTTAATTCTATAAATTAACTCATAAATCTTATTTTTTTCGTTCCATTCAAACAAACAATTAATAACTTTTTATGACAAATTTTTACAATGTAAATAAACTCGATAATCAAATTTGATAGGGCATCATTAAAACAACAATACTCGGTAAATAATGCAGAAAAAAATTATTTCGTTTCTTATTGGATTTTAAATTAATCTTTACAAACTTTCACGAACTTCATGACAGGATATACCATAGATCCATGATCTGTGAATGTAAAATATATATTATTTTTTTAGGGATTACAAATATTATCAAATTAAATTAAAAACAAATAATCGAAAAATACGACGGTAAATGGAAATCAAACACTGTTTGTTAAATAGTAAATGAAATAATATTAATAATCTATTAATTAGAGCTTCTTATTTTTCTCGGTATTTACAATCTATGAAATTAACAGAATATCTGTGTTTTTTTTAAACAAAGAAACCTTTTATCAAATCCGTTAATTTATGGAAAATTCGAAAGACTTTTCTTGAAAATTATGCCTTTCTCGGCTAGATACTTTGTAATAAATTGTAGCTTTGAAATTGTATTTAGCGAAATTTCATCTTCGGCTACTAACTTTGACACAATTTTTTCAAGGTTTCCTTGACAAAAAAAGGTTTTTTTTGTTTCTTTGCATTCTCGTCTCTTGGCTTTGATATAAGGCTTGTTAATAAATATTATTACAAATGAGCTTTTTAATTTCTTTTTAATAAATATATATTCGCTTCTGTCTTCAAAATTGAAATGTATATATTTCAAAAAAATCAAAGTTGTTTTCGCCAGAGACATGATAAAGAATAATCTGAAACGGGAAATTCGTAGTGCGATCTCATTAGGAAGCATTTCAATCATATTAATCAAATATCCGAGCCTATGTAATTTTCTTTAGAACTAATAGATTGTTTCATCAGAAAAAAATAAACAACATTAAATATGTTGCTTTCATAGTTTGTTTACAATGTAATCCTTTTTCTCTTGAGCATTTGCAAGTTTGTTTAAAACATTAGCTTCTCTACAAAGAATAATTAACGATGTTTCAGTCGAAGAAAATTATTTAACGATTAAATTGTTTATTAGAAATAATATTAACCTGGAAATATTTGATTAACAGTTATATATTATAATGAATTGTAAATAATTTTATTTAAATTAACATCAATTCAATTTGATCATTAAATTAAACCTAAAAATATTCATAAATAATTAAAACAATAATTACAAAAAAAATTAATTCGTACACTTTCATAAAAACGAATTTCTTTTTAAGGATATTATTTTAATTCTTTTAATTTCGATTTGTTTTTAAAATAAAGGTAATTAAAAGTGATTAAATTAAAAATGATAAAAATGAATAAAATTATTACTACATCATAAAGTATAAAATAATAATAATTAAATAATTAATTCATTGTTAATTATTATAATTATTTACTGTTTATTAAAAGAATATCCATTAAAGTGAAATGTTTATAACGACAGCAAATTTATTATTTCACAATAATTTCAAGTGTTTACCTTATTTAATAAAATGTTTACATTTTTTCAAATTTTATCGATTATTTTTAATTTTTTCATCTTTCTTTTTATTTTGATAATTATATACAAATTTATCAATTTATTGATGTAAGATTTTATGAATATTAAGGGTAAAGAATTTTTTCCTTTATTCGTCAATTTAGAGAAATGGTTAATATTGAAGAGTTATGAAAACTGGTTAAAATATTATATTAAATTGCTTAAAATCAATATCTTTCGACAAACAAAGATATTTAATCTCATTTTAAAAATAATATTTAAAAGATTTTTACAAAGAATTTTCAAAATTATTTGTTTTTCCAGGACAAAATTCTTATAAATCCAACGTCGCTGTTACAAACCGTAAGGTTTTTATATTTATTTAAATTGTAAAATAATTATTATTGCAAAAAATTATTGTCCATTTTATTTTATAATATTTAGTAACAATATATTACAAAATAAAAAAATAAAATGTAATCTTGTAATTAACGGTACCCTTTTTGTTTGATATATTCCTAGATGACAAAAAAGTATTATGTATTTACATCTATAGTTTATCAAGATCTTTTTATTGGATTTTTGGGCATCGTTTGTGGAGTAAATTCTAGAAATATAGATGGTTGAAGCTTATTTCAGGAGATTGGAAAGACGGTTTTGATGTTTAAACAAGGTTTTCACCGAAATCTTTTCAACGTTTTACTGTCCCATTGTTCATTGTAATATTCAAATCAGTGCAAGGAAAACTTCATTTGTCATATATTCTTAGAAATGTTCAACATAAATTGTCAGAATTAAATTTTTATTATGATTTTTCGAAGAACTCTTCATTCATTCTTTTGAAAAAACTTGATAGAGATCCTATTAGTAAGATGGATTTTAAAATTGTTTTTACTAATTCTATCATTACAAGTAAAAATATGTTACGGTTTTATAAATAAAAATTTTCAAACTTATTAATTTGTTTTGTATTATATTGAAATTGTTTAATTATTAGCTTATTAACTAAATAAATATTTCATTTAAGTATATTGCATATACGTATATGGGAGTCAATATGCGTAAAGTTAAAACTCGATGGTACATGAAAAAGGTAATGAAACTCTTGATCTAAAGATTATATACCAAAACTCAGTCATATTATAGTAACAAAACCGATACGAACTCGTTTTCGAGGTGATTTTCAACATACAATGACTGAATATTTTAGAGTTCTTCTGTTATAATATATATTTTGTGGTCAACTCAGAAGCTTCAATATTGTCAATAATACTTCATAACAGAAATAATGAAATAATTCACGATTAAATTAAACTAATCTTCTGAAATATAAAAAATGATAAAGTTGATTTCTAAAATTATTTATAACTTTAGTAATCACAACGTAAAATTATTCTACGAAAAATTTATTTCTTTGTCTACTACAATTGAATTTATAGCGGCTTATTAGTCAGTCAATTATTTTCACCAATATTATTTATTTATTTCCCCGCTATAATTGCATTTATATCGGCTTTTAAGCCAATCATTTATTTTCTATCTCCAACATTTTTTACATAGTTATGCTGCAAAATAATATTTTTACCTTCACTTTTTTTGCTTTACATTAAATTAAAAGTAAATTACAAAATAAATTTTCATAAATAAATTTTCAATCGTATTTCAGTGCTGGGAGACCTGGCTTGGTCAACGGATTTTGATGTATTTTCTATCATTCATATCAGTAGCAGCAATGTTTACCATACTAACTGATATTATTAAATCGTAAATGTATTAAAATAAGTAATAATTATCATAAAATTTATATTCAGATTTTTCAAATATCTCCAATTATCTCTAATTAAACCAAAATTCTTTCAGCTATCACAATTTAGCAATATTTGTTTTCTTGATTGCTTATTTTGGTAATTTATTTATATTTATTTATTTAAATAAATTTTTATATTAATTTATACTTTTCATTTGGAAAATATAAATAATTTTTTTGAAAAGGAAAAATAATATTTTCTTTAAAATTATTATTTTATTTATTTATAAAAAAAGTAATTTATTAATTTTTAGGCTTGGATTTTATTATATTCCTGTGTTACCACTGATTTATTTACTTATTTTACTGCTCACATATTTTTATAACATGGTAAGATTATATTTTTCATTTGCATTGATATTTTTTTTCTTTCATATTTATTATTATGATTGTTTATATTTTAAAAAACGTTCTGCGCTGGTATATAACATATCTTGAACTCTGTGAAAAAAACCTAATAATTAATTTTTCTTTATTAAAAATATGTATATTAATTTTATTATGTGATATATTAAATAGTATGTGTATGATTGCCGTATGTTGAAATTGCTAAGAGCATGAAAAGGCACAAGTAAATTTTCAAAGTTTTGTTGAACAATTCAGTTTGAATAAAACATTGTTTGGAAAATCTTTTAAATCTTCTAAATATTTTAAATGTATAAAAATAAGAATTTGAGCAATATTAATAACCTCTATAAAGATTAGTGGTGCACACAGAAAATCCAAGCTTGCATTTGCACCTTTATTTTATATAAAATTCAGTATTTCTAGTGTATATATTTAGATGACTATAATAGTAATTTAATTTATAATAGTAAAATTATATATAAGGTGAAAAAAAAACATATTTAGAGTTTTTTTAAAAAAAACTTTTCTTATATTATATTATATATATAAAAATTATCAGTAATACCTGGATTATATACATCTACATCCATAAAGTTATTATATTATTTTTATTATAAAATTCTGGATCATCATCTTCATAAATTCTAAATATATTGCTTTCATAAAATTCTGCATAATAAAAAATTTATATATTATTATCATAAAAATTATAAAAAATCTAAATACTATTATTATTATTATTAGTAGTAGTAGTAGAGGGATTAGTCACCGGTAGAACAGGTCACCGCTAGCACAGTACCTCCCCAGAACATATCTAGGTCGAATCGAAATTTTACGTAGATCACGAAAATATATATAATATTTTAGTACACGTATCTTTCCTTAGGGAACCATTCAAAATTAAGTAGGTAAAGCTAATTTTTTCCATGAATTTAAAAACAGAAAATATGTATGTATGTCAGAACAAATACTTATGCATTCGAGGAAAATAAAAGAAAATTATTGTTTGAGGATTATACGTTATAAATAAATATACTTTAGATATACGTAAAAATATACAAAATTTAAAATTCCTAAAAATATTTCCCAAATCAAAAATATACCAAATTTTCAAAATATTTTCTGTTTTTAAAAACATATCTTTGTTTGTATTTTTTTTGCCAAATTTTATAAAAATTTTTTATAACTTTTAGTTTTTTTTAAAAAAACTCTAAATATGTTTTTTTTTTTCACCTTATATATAATTTTACTATTAAAAATTAAATTACTATTATAGTCATCTAAATATATAGTCATCTAAATCAAACAATTTCTTAGAACTGAAATCTTATCGATATATCCTGATTAACCTTAAATCAATGCCAAATTTTTATAAAAAATTTTACAAAAACTCTTGAACATGATTTGACTTGACAATGAAAATACCAATGCAAATTTTTTTATTATTCTTGCAATTTTTAGTTTTAATACTACAATTTGTAATTATCATAAACGAAATTTATTACAAGTTAAAATAATTTCATCAACCAGCCCACCCGCCAGCCCGCAGGGGTCTGACATGCTAGTCTGTATATTTAAATTTATAAATTTGAATATTCCTTTATATTTTAACGAATTATATTCTTTCATTTAAAATATTCTTAACATCAATAATATAAATAAACTCACATTTCAATAATTATTTATAAATAACTCAAACAAAACATTTAATCAACTTGCTAAATGGCTAATATCAAACATAGAAACTGATGATGTTACCAATAATCTTCAATTTCTTGTTATCTGACAGCAAAAATATTAAAAGATATTCCTATCGAATACAACATCATTCTTAAGTTAGAGACAACAGAACAAAAGAAAAAATCATTCAAGGAAGTATTTGATGATGAAATTAAATGGACACGAATTATCATAAGTTTCATGTATATGATTCATATTTTAGAAAAATCTGACTCGGACTTTGAAAATTATTTTCAATGGTCTATAGAGGTATATTATTTTTATGATTATTTAATTATTATTTTTAATATTTGGGTAATTGAATCAAGAATTGCCCCGCAGGTTTATTCCCACGGTGATGGAGTATGTTAAATGTACTCACTTCAAAAGTAAAAGAGAATGATACCAAATATGAAAATCTAAAGAATTTATTGAAACTAATTACTGGATTAGCAGTTAAATGTATTTTTATAAAGGTATATCAAAATCTTTTATAAATGTAGTGGGATGTGTCACCTCTAGCACATGTCACCTTCAGCACACCCCCTCCCCCTCCTGAAAGAAAATTTTTCTAAGTACAAAAGTACAAATTTTTCTGAGACAAAGACAATGACCCATTCAAGGTCATTTAAACAACGAACATGGCTCATTCTAGGTCATGCGATGAGTCATAATAATTTTTCAAGGTCATTCGAAAATAGGTCAAGGTCATTCAAAAGTAGGTCATTGGATGAGTCATAACATTTTTCAAGGTTATTCAAAATTTCTCAAGGTCATATTATTTTTTAAAAAATTTAAATTTAAAATTACTATTTATTTTTATAAGTAGTGTTTTAATTATTAATATATTTTAATTTTTATTAATATTTTTATTATTATTATTATTTATATTATTCTTAATATTATTATTATTATTATTATTATTATTATTATTATTATTATACTATAATTAATATATAATAAAAACAAAGTCATATACAACAAAAAACTTTTATTAAAAAGAAATAATATTGTCGAATGGCTTTATTCAAAGCCCATTCCACATACTTCTGATATCAGGCAGCGCAGCAATGAAATTCACCACCCCATGGATATTCAGGTTCCATATCTTTTGACATTTTGTTTTGCTTGACGTCCCATAGGAACTCATCGATTACGGAAAATATCCATATAGATGTGTGATTAAAGACCAAGTCTGGAATTATTGATGTTGGCTTATCCTTCAATATTTCATGTGTATCTGAATAATAGAATTCCAGACGTTATTTGATAACTTTAAAATAATCATCTACAAAATAGTTAATAATAATAATAGTAATTATTAATTAACATAATTTTTAATTTTATTCATAGCTTGAACTGCGCTCGGTACATCCATTATAATGATAAAAATTGAAATAGCAATTACTTTTATACTAATTTAAACCAATGAGAAGTTAAACACACAAACCTTTAGCTATAAACAATAAATATTAATTTATATAGATTTGAAAATGATTAAAGAAATTTTAATAATAATATTAGTTTTTAATATGGCTAACTCAATTGTTGTAACCGTTCAAGGTAAAAATTCAACAAGATGTGTATGTCCTGATACAGCAGTGTTGATGGATATTTGTATATGATAGATATGCCTAGATATTTGAAAACTCCAGTGAAAAGATTATCTGAAAGAATGAGTAATTTAGAAGTTCGATTTGAACTCACATATGAGACTTTAAGAAGAGTTAAAAACGAATTATATGATGATATTCTATATCGAAATCAGACCATAGGTATTATCAAAAATGAATTAAGAAAATCAATATTCAAATTGAATGAAAATCGTAAACTTAATGATAAAATGATGAATCAAGTTCAATATAGTATAAAAGTTTATTCTAATAAAACAACTGATCAGTTCAATCGTATAATGAAAGAAGTTCAACAACCGGTTAACAAATTGAAATAAGTTAATATTAACAGTGTCAACAAATCATCATTGTCATTTCCATTATATATTTTTACATATTTTCTTAACATTGCAGCTTCTTAATGTTCATGCATGATTCTGATTGGTTCAATATAGTATAAATAAGCTTACACTTCCAAATATTTTCATAAAATGCCAGAAACTAAAGTTTTTATAACTTTGTTGAATGAGCTGGTTTCTAATAATAGAGAAGAAGATGATATCATTAAAAACATAAAATTCATGGTAAACCCTACCGAGAAAATCGTAGAAGACATTCCATTTGATTATGAAAAAATTCTCAATTTGCCAACATTGGAGAAAAAGAAGACATTCCAATCGATATTTAGTTACATGTTTGATGAAAATAATAAATGGATGCGAATAATAGTAGGATTAATGTATATGAAACACATGATATTAAAATCTGGATCCGACTATGAAAATTATTTCATATGGTCTATAGAGGTATAATACTATTTATTATTCTTTTTTTATCATTATTTAGGTAATAGAAACAAAAATTGATCCATGGGTAGAAACAAACGGTGGGTGGATAGCAATTATTCAATTTGCATCAGAAGCCAAACGTTCAGATATTTATATTGCAAATTGTAAATGTTTATTAAAAATATTAACTGGAGCATCGGTTTTATATATATGTAATAAAGTTTATCATACAATAAATATTTCTTTGCTATTATTAATAAAAAACTACATTTTTTAAAGATTTATTGATTATTACATCTACATGCTTCATCACCACAATATTCTATCATTATATTTTCTATGACATGGTCAACACAAGTCTTAAATTCGTTAGGCTCAACTAAAATTAAGGTTTCTTCTTCGTTAATAATTTCAGTATCTTCAGTATCATTAATAATTTCCGTATCATTAATAATTTCAGTATCATTAATAATTTCTTCATAATTAACAATTTCTTCATCATCACTATGACATTCTGAATCACAACATGAAGCTTCTTTTTTTCAATGCTTTAACTAGAGTCAACATATCTCTAATTTTTACTCCGGTTATTTCTTCGAGTTTATCAAATAAAAAGTTTATTAAATATTCTAAACGAAAATTAATTAATTATTTTATATTTTATATTTTACCTTTTTCAGACATCATTTTTAAACAATTTTAAAACTAATTATAATTTTGTTTATAAAATAACAAAGAAAACAAAACATTAATACATTTATTAAACACTAAAATATACATTAAAATAATTGTGAAAGTCTAGCAGTAACAATTTTACAGATTGGAAAAAGCACATCATTTTGATCAGCTATTTTTGATCAACCTATTTCTGTAAATGCATCATAATATCTGGTATATTGACTGGTGAAGAATGCATTTTCATTGCATTTTAAATTCGAATTGATCTTTTTGAAAACCGTATCAATATCCTTGATATATATCATTGAGAGAGTCCTAGCGAGAGATTGAAATTGAGTTCTATTGAGTTTGACTGGATTTACCAATTGAATATTAATAGGTTCCTTTAAAAAATACATTTTATAATTGTGGAATATCTAAACTGGTTGGACACTGATAGCATGGATTTTTTTGGTCATGTTTGATTTATGATATTTATAAGGTGGTGACGAGCTTGTATACCATTGACAGATACTGATTAATCAATCAGAATCATGCATGTACGTATTTCTATTATTATTATCATTATTAATTAATTAAGTATAACAAAGACAGTGCATAATCATCACATGATATACAAAGCCAGTGCATGATAAGTGCATGATTAGTAACAAGGAACACAGTCAAGACTGTATGTAATTTACAAAGAAATCACATACATACTTTTGCTTGTATGTGATTTACAAAGAACACATACCTACACAATATAGGCTGCATGCGTAAAAATCTCTCACTTATATATGTGTGTATTTCTATACTTATTAGGTGTTACATTATTATTGTTATTAATATGATTATTATGATCATTATTATTATTATTATTTTTAATATTATTATTATTATTATTTCGTTTATTATATAAAACAATGACTCGTTAATTCTAAAAATAAATCAAAACCAAAGTCAAACTAAAAACAAAAAGATGTAACACAAAACATTTACTGCCTTAAAAGTTTAAATTTACAAGCATTTCTAACCGATTTTACTAGACGCCATTCGACATACCTTTGATATCTGAAATTGCAGCAGCTGCAATCCAGAATACGTGGGTATTCGGTTTCTATTTCCTTCATTTTTCTATCAAGCTTTACATCCCATAAAGCTTGATCTATGATATTGAAGATTCAGATATTTGTTTCGGTGTATACCAGATCTGGAATCATTGATTCTGGTTGTTCTTTCAGAATAGTTCGCAGTTGAGGGTAAAAGAACAACAAACGTTCTAAAATTACTTCTTGGTATTTATCTGTAAACAATAAAAATAATAATAAATTTACCATAATTTTCAATTTCCTTCTTTGATAATATTGAGCTTGTTATCGGCATAGTATTTTCCATTTTAAAAATGAAATAAAATGAATAACCAAGTTGTTTTAATCACTCATTAGCCAATCAGATATCGACCAATCCCATGATTTGATTGTGTATGTCTGTAAAAATATTTTTGTACTCTAGATTTTGCAACCCTAATATGAATATTTTCCCACTGGCAAACACGTTAACACACATTGGGTTGTATTTTAAAAGCCTCAGTGAAGGAAATAATTCTGGCCTGAACAAAGAAAGACATTTTGTTGACATGTTGTATAGATTGATAGAATGTCCCATATGTATGGTAACCGTAATTGACTGTATTTTAATATCCTTTATTCTATATTGTAATTTATTGGCATCTAAAGGTTTCTTACATCACATGATTCTGCATTTGCCGGATTTGAAAAATATTATAGGGTATTTTCCACTCCTATCAACAATTTGCTGTGGTTTACCATTTGGAAACGTCATTTTTGACAAGTCGAAAGTTCCTTTATAATTTATATTTGATAACATAATTAAACAATAAAGAAATATTAATCTATATATATGATTTTTAGAAAGAGTTCATTAAATTATATAATATAAACAAAAACCTATAATTATACAAATTAATAATGGAATTATGAAATGATGCGGTATATCAAATCGTCGGCCCAAGTGGTAGTGGTAAAACTATGTTTGTGTGTAAATTACTGAAATCTAATTTATTCCAAACAAAATTCAACAAGATTTATTGGCATAAGGGTGCAGATGAAGAACATGGATTAACTCAAGATAATTTCTGTAAATTGAAAAACATGAAAATAGTAAAGGGTTTTGATAAAAACTGGTCAAGTTAATTAAGGAAAGGCGATGTCATCATTATCGATGATTTGTATCAGGAAACTAATAAAGAAAAGGATTTTAATAACTTATTCACAAACATCAGTCGACATGTTTGTGTTCCGGTGCTCTTTATTACTCAAAATCTATTTCATCAGGGTGGCGCACATCGAAAAAGGAATTTAAATGTACAATATTTAGTTATTTTCAAGAATCCTAGAGATGCAATAGTTATTCATTTTCTTGTTCGACAAGCATACTCTAATAATCGTAATTTTCTCATCAATGCATTTCAAGATGCTACAAAATCACCACATGGATATATATTTCTTGATTTCACATAACAATGCAATGACGATTTACGGGTAAAAACAGATATTTTCAATAAAGAAGGTGCCATGGTTTATAAACAAAGTTGAAAACTTTAACATGTAAAAATGTTTATGAAATCCAGAATTAAAAATGTTCGAAAACTTAGACAAAGTATTAAAAAGAAAAGAAAGACTGAAAACGTACCACCAAAGACTAGTTATACACAATCTAAAAAACTAAAAACCGAAAATTTTCCCGCAATGAATCTAATTTCGAAAATCATTATTAAAAGGAGTAAAACTAAAGTTGTTAAAATTGTAAAAAAAGTATAGGAGTTTCCCATATTTTAAAGCATTGTTAAAGGCTTCGAGTATGAAAAGAATGTCTATTTTACAATCATTTCCAAATTTTGTTGTCGATGATTTAGTCAAAATTCTATTAAAAGTAGTCAGAGGTAAAATTAAAATTAATAAATCTAAAAAACTAGTATTGAATAAACATCGTAAGCCTTTGTTATCGCTTGTAAATAATAAAAATCGTAAACAAATAAGAAAAATCATATTTAAACAACAAGGCGGTTTCATCGGAGCAATTATTAGGTGGATTACAATAAACGATGGGACAATCATTACCTAATGTTAAATTAAAACTTAAATCATCTTGTTGTATTTGAGAAGATTTGGACGAACCCAGAAGACGAAGGAGGTTTTGGTGGAGTTGTAAGGTAAAAGAAAAGAGTCCCAAATTCGAAAAAGGAAACGCAAAAGTGGTTGTCAAATCAGCTTGGGTACAGTTTAAACAAACCGATGCGAAAAGATTTCCAACGATAGCTTATAAGACATTCAATATTAATGATTTATGGCCAATCGATTTGATGGAGATGATACCGTATTCGAAGATTAACAAGGGTTATAAATATATTTTAACGTATATTGATGTTTTCAGTCGTTTTGCTCGAGGTGTACCAATAAAGACAAAGTCTGCAGAGGAAATATCTAAAGCATTTAATAATAAATTTAAAAATGGGCATCCGGACAATTTGCAAACCGATTTAGGTATTATAATAATTATTATTATTATTATTATTATTATTATTATTATTATTTATAAATAAATAATTAAATAAATTTGGCAACGATTTAATTAAAAGATAACGCCAATAAAAAAATTTTCGTACGATATATTTCGATAGCATAACTATCATCTTCAGGTGCTCAAAACCAACTAAAAATATTATGAATTAACATTTAATTTAAACAAATTATTTTTTATTAATTTAATTCTGTAATAAATAAATATTTATAAAATATATTCAAATCACTTTTAATTAATTTAAAATTTTCAATTATTTTAATAATATTTAAAAAAACATGATTTAACATACGTAAACTATTTAAAAACATTCAAAACATTCTTAGTCACAGCACTTTGCACATTAATCTTTGGCTGTAAAAGTAAAATAGGAATGTCTAATTTTAGGATTTTGTTGAGAAGTTTTAATAATTATTGGGAACGCGTGATATGTGAAGCATTGCTGATAAAGTCATTGGATCCAAAGATTAATGTGCAAAGTGCTGTAACTACGAATGTTTTGAATGTTTTTAAATAGTTTACGTATGTTAAATCATGTTTGTTTTTTTAATATTATTAAAATAATTAAAAATTTTAAATTACATTAATTTTTTAAAAAATTATAATATAAATGAAAATTTTAAATTAATTAAAATTGATTTAAATATATTTTATAAATATTTATTTATTACAGAATTAAATTAATAAAAACTAATTTGTTTAAATTTAATGTTAATTCATAATGTTTTTAGTTGGTTTTGAGTATCTGAAGATGATAGTTATGCTATCGAAATATATCGTACGAAAAGTTTTTTATTGGCGTTATTTTTTAATTATTATTATTATTATTATTATTATAGGCAAGGAGTTTTACAATAGTAAAGTTATGCAAATCCTGGATCGTCTCAAAATAAATCATTATTCTGTACATTCTCAATACAAAGCCGCCCATGTTGAAAGATTTAACCGGACATTGAGGGATAGATTGAAGAAATATTTCGTACATCAAGGTAATAAAATATGGATAAATGTATTACCGAAAACACTTGTTAGTTATAATAATTCATCACATCAAGGTCTGAATGGTTTGAGACTTGTAGATATCAGCTCGAAAACATTAGCTAAAAAAGTTGTAAAAATTACAAAACCAAAATATAAAGTTAGTGATCACGTTAGAATTAGTAAAATATCTGCTTCACCTTACATCAAAGATTTTGAGTCCTGTAATGTATGTTATTAAAGATAGTGATAACAATGTAATGCAAGGGAAATTCGATGAACAGGAATTACAAGTTATTTCCAAACCTACAGTGTTCAGAATTCAGAAAATACTGAAAACTAAAATAGTGGGTAAGGATAAACAATACTATGTCAAATAGCATGGATATCAAAAACCCTCATGGATATCATCAAAAGACCTAATAAAATGAGTTTCTATACTATTTTACCCAGCAATAGTTGCACACTAATCCATCCGGAAAATCAAGCAAGTAAATTTATGGTTGATCTTAAAAATCCTATTTATTTACATGTAAATTGGGAAGTTGCTTTGCAAGACTTTACATTTGTGTACAATACATTCCCATTTTATAGTCATTGTAAAATCGGTTACAAGAAACGTGTTCCCAAAACATGTAGTGGTATTTTCTCAATCAATAATTTTGAACGATATTATCATATCCCGAATCAATTGTTAGATGAGCGTTGTCAAATGTTTTACAGAGATGGATTAAATATTAGTTGCGATTTTTCTCCATTTACAATAATATTTGAAAATATTAATGAAGCCAAGCGAATGGGTAGTGATAAGCTAACATTGTTGTTACTGGTAAGGAATACCTATTACGTTTCAATGCTTTGAAGAAAACAGTGTAATGACAGAAGAAATCAAAATATCTGTATCATATATTAATGAAGTTTAAGATACATTTACATTAAATAAAGATTTATATATTGAAACACTTGAAGAATTACATAAATATATTTCATTCAATTGTTTACATATATTTAAAACTATTGAATTTGTTAAAGATGGATTATGTAAATTCAATCTGAATAATAACATTTGTGAAGTTACATTTGATAAAAATTTGGTTAATACATTGGGATTAGATAAGCAAACATATCGGGCAATTGCTTTTGGTTTACGCAAACCAAAAATAATAAAACTTCATAGAGAAATGTTCATATATACTAACATCATCGATCCTATAATTGTTGGTGATTCTTTGGTTCCTCTATTGAAATCTGTTTGGGTTGATAAACATGACCAGGATGAAGTTGTCAATATAAATATCGATAATCCCATGTACTTACCGGTATCAACATCATGTATAAACAATATAGAAATAAATATTCGTGATGATAGCGGTAAATTTATTGAATTTAGTAAAGATACAAAGACTCATTTGACATTACATTTTCGTAAATTAGATGGCCAATAACGATATTATTAGTATGTATAGTGGTAGCCAAAGTGATATAGATCTAGTAGCGGGTGATACGGACAGCTTCTTTTTGGAGATAAAAAATTTAAAATTAGATATTTTATTAAAAGCGATGATTTCGGATGACCTATTAGACACCTCAAATTATGATCATTCTCATCCTTTATATTCTAAACGACTTGACTCAGTTATAGGCAAGTTCAAGGATGAGATTAAAGGGTTAGGATACAGTGAGTGGGTTTTCTTAAGATCCAAGTGCTATAGCTTGCTAGGAAATAAGTCAACAATGCGAGCTAAAGGTGTAAAATTACCAGGTACCGACATTAAACACCAATCGTATTTGCATTTTTATAATAACAATACTATTATTTCGGTACCTCAAACTAGGATAGGGACCCGAAATCACCAGCTGTTTACTTTTAAAAATTCTAAAATCGCATTAAATAATTATGACGATAAGAGAGCTTGGGTAGGGAAAAACTCAAGTTTTGCATATGGTCGTTATAGGGGGTTGATGTCCATGATGTTGGCGGTAATATAGTAATGCCTGAAGCCGATCCTGCAATTCGCGATGAACAGTTTGCAGAAATATTTGACACTATTATTTATATTTATTGAAATATTTTGTAAATAAAAATTAAAAATTGTGAAAATAATTTGTCTTTACTATTTTCAGGTTTTTAGATTTATTAATATTTTTAGATTTATACTTTAATATAATAGTTTCCAGTTATGCAGATATTATATAGCATGCAGATATTATATAGGTTTTGTATATATAGTAATTTATTATTTTATATAGGTTTTGTATATATTATTTGGTTTATAAAATAATAATAAAATTTGTAATGATAAAAGTAAAATAATTAATAATGATAATAATATTAATAAAAATAATAATAATAAATAAAAACTTTTAATAGAAACTTTTAATAGAAAAATTTGTAATAATAATAAATAAAACTTGTAATAAAAATTAAAACATGTAATAATAATAATATTAATAATAATAAAACGTGAACTAATAATAATAATAATACTAATATTAATAATAATAATAAAAATGTTAATAAAAATTAAAAAATATTAATAATTAAAACACTACTTATAAAAATAAGTAGTAATTTTAAATTAAAATTTTTTTAAAAATAATGACATTGAATGACCTTGAAAATTTGATGACTCATACAATGACCTTGATCTACTTTCGAACGACCTTGAAGAAATATGATGAATCACCCAATGACCTTGAATGAGTCGTGGTCTTTGTTTAAATGACCTTGAAAATTTTTGATGACTCATTGTCTTTGTTTCAATTACCTTGAATGAGTCATTTTCTTTGTCTCAGAAAAAATTGTACTTTTGGACTTTCAGCAGGGGGAGGGGTGTGCTGGAGATGATACATCCCACTACTAGTATTTGTTGTGATTTTTAAATAAAATTAAAATATTATTAAAGTATTTTTAAAATATAATTTTTTTATATTACTGGTAGTTTTTATCAATTACAAAACGGACTTGTTTAACTTTCTAAACAAACAACCCAAATAACAAATTTTTCATCTAAATCGGAAGAAAAATCGAAACAAAATATTTAAATAATATTTACCTGATATAATATATTATATATTAATATCTGGTTTGGATAATAGGGTATGATATCAGTATCGTGTTTTCCCCGCAGCTCATCTGTTGATAATGCCAAACGTTTCAAAACTATATTCCTATTAATGCTATTGATATCTCTAATAATTGCGTTTGCCTTCCTCATTTATCAAAGTTTCGTGTAAGCTTATTATATTTAATTAACTGATTGAATTATTGCCTGCTCAGAATTACTCCTTCCGTCAATTGCGGCCCGTTCCAGAATTTAACTCACAATTACGCATCCAATGGATTCAGTTTCAGTGATTATTTCAGCAATCAAAACTTTGTTTTGAAAGTAATTACCATCGGCTCAGACATCATTTTCAATAATAATGGAATTTGGTATTCCATTATTATCATTGTTTTGTGAGTTTTGAATATTTATACTTTCATCATTAACATTTTGATCATTAATTCGTAAAAAATTTATTATGATGTGCTCTGACACCAAAATAAAAATTCCTAAATTTTATTAGTTAATTAAATTTATATTTTTTTATATTTATTAAGTATTTTTTTACTATAATTAATTATCAACAAGGACCCTAGTTTTCAGCACTAAAAATTCTGGATTTCCGCGCTAACTGTTTTGCCCTCGAAAACCGCGAATAATAAGCACATTCCAATGAAATATTTATGTTCAAGTATGTAATGACACTAAATTTTATTAAATTTCAACTACAAAAGACACCTGACATTGTATTTTGCTATACACCTTTGAAGGATATTCTAATTAAAATGAATATGAATCGAAAATATTTCTGTTCCTGAGAAAGATGTACGAAAACTATGGTCACAGAATAGTTGGCGCTATTGACAGGTAGTTGGAGAAGTAGCAGAGCTTTGCATGCCAAGTTTGGCACACGATTGGATACTGACTTCCAGAATTCAATTAGCTTATCACTATTGGTGTAATTAAACCTACACGCGATACCAAGATAAATTGGTCATTCCGGGTCACAAGAATCGTTCAAATGTAAGTTTTATTTGACACGACATTCAAAGAAGGCTTTTGAACAGAATTTATTGTTCGAATGTCCTGCAAAAGATTAAAAGCGGGCTGCTGTAAAACTTTACAGTAGCCATCCAGTTCTGAAGCAGAAGACTGCGGTTCCACTTGGCATAATTTGTCCATTGATTCAGCCAGATGTTTTAAAGAGACTACCAAATCCTGCAGATTATTGAAAACAATATGAATTTCCAATTGACTTGATTGCCACCTGTCTAACAAAATCATGAGTCGATTGCAATTTTCAGCGGCATAAGTAACACGTTAAACCAGAGTATCTGATTTGAGAAGTTTATAAGCAGCCTTTAATGATGCTGTATCCATCTCATTTTGGCGTTTGAAATCAATAAATGAAGAATAAGGGATAAATTTCGAGTGGTATTGAACTTCATGAAACTACCTGTTTCAACGCGTAATAACGCGTTCTGGAGGGAATGTGGGAGAATTGACACCACACGAAAGTAAGTAACGAAGATATCGATTACGTCTTGCTGGTGCTTTAATTTATATAGACTTCATTAGGCGTGTAAAGCGATCTACGTCAATGTGGAACACTTTTTCAAACTCTATGCGGTAATTAACACAACTTTGAATAATAGCTTGTGAGACAGTGGAATTGTCAGGTCTTTCAAAATGCACAGTTTTCATTAGCAAAGGTGCGGATAGTTCTTCTATGGTACTTCCGACTTATTCAAAGAGAGAAGGCGTTTAAAAACAATATTCAGGACGCGGCGATTTTGAAAGTCACAAAACTCACAATTTTTGATCATCCTGTTGAAATACATCAGGGAGATAATGAGTACGAAGTTGATCAGACATTGGAATAGCGCGTACACCATTGACATGGGTGAGAAGAAATTGACGAACTGAGGGATCATCTGTTTTTTCCAAAGGAATATTTGCTTTAGTGCACATAGTGACAAAATCAGTTACAACATTCGAGCGGATTGGTTTAACGGCAGACATTTGTTTAAAAGCCGCAGTGATTGTGCTTTTTTTGTTAGAAACTAATGATAATAATTAGCTATTTTCTGTTTATCTTTTTGTTTAGCTGCTTGTGCTTGTCATTGTTAAGACGATCAGAGATGGTCTGTCAACGAGTGTGATCTATTGACTTGTTACAGGTAGTACAAAAATGAATATCACCACTCTCTGGCGCGGTCTGACGCTGTAATCTTGGTCTTGTCAGGTCTAGGCATGTTGTACGAGTATCTGAAAATCACTCAGTGAGAAAATAATCATTGTAGCTAATGACAGAACATTCATTATTCTCGATTGCGTGGTATGAAAAATGGAAGTGAAAGTGCGTATGCAGGTATAGGCGACATTTTTCATATTTTACAACACTATCACTTCCTCAACTCTATTTAGGAATTTATACCCGGGATATGACATAGGCCTGGAAGAAGTATGCGTGTACTTGTCCCTGATTATTAAGCAATTAATTATTAAATTTTTTTGTAATTAAGATTTTTCTTTTTATTATTATCATGTTTATTATTATTATTATGTAGTTTTTTAGTTAGCGCCTAATTGAGTGGATCTCTAATTCCCCCTTCCTAAGAATTATTGAGTAATAGAAATTTGAGGTTGATAAATTTTGTGGTATGAGATTTAATATTTTTACACGGAATTTATGGTCTCTGTCTTTATGAACATAATATTTTCTCAGGATTTTGTACATGATTTTTATTGTCAAATGAGATACAATATTTTCTACAGTCTTAGATTTCACTATTGATGTAGAGAGCTTATGATTTTTCCCTGATCTTGATAAACTGAAATTTACCTTGGCTAATAATTTATATCAAAGCAATATCATTTTTTCTTTTCTTTTTAATACATATTAATGGTGCATTTCATGGAAATAAGCATTTATCTATGATTCCATCTTTATACCTTATCAAATATTTTAGATAGCTCGTATTCTAATACACTAATTTTTACTCGAATATCAAACGTTTACATTACTTTCTTTTTATCACTTTCAATTTGACACTTAGTCACCATTTCATATTGAATGGAACAGAGTTTGAATTTTTTGATTTAATATTACACAAATCGGCATATTTATCGTCCTGTGGACTTGGCATATCAAAAATCAGTTTATTTTTTCTATAAATAATTAATCTTATTATAAATATTCGTTATAAGTAAATCATCCATACTTTTATCGGAAGTATTAAAAATTAAATTACACTCGTTCACATTCACATAATACATTCGTTCACAAGCATTCAAATTCATACACGCATTTTTGAAAATATTATTTAAATTCAGTTTTTTGGCTCTTATCACTTCTCCAGATGACAGTGCAAATTTATTCGGTCATCTGCTTTTTTAGATTGCTCGTATCCGGAATTGTAGAACCTTTAAGGATAAACTTCATAAAATTGTTATTTAAAATGTTCATTCTTGTAACAATAATTGCAATGAACATTTGGATATTCTCCTTGTACGAGTATCAACATTTGGATGCGATCTCCTTCTATTCTACAGATTAAAATTTATTGATATCGATTATTGCTTTTCTCTGAACTACCTATGATTATAGGCATTTGTGTGTTGTCGATTAAGAGATATCTGTATTTATCTTCTGTTCGACTTTTGCATAAGTTGTCGGCACTGAATAAAATCAATATATCTATTTTCTAATTGTCTTTTTCATCAAATTTGATTATTCTATTCTTCAATTCTTCAAATGTTTCAGGCCTTAAGTATCAAATCTTTCTATGTTTCATGATTTTCAATAGCATTTTGAATTAAAAATAAGAGTTTGTCAAACTACATTTTTTACTATTTTTTATATTTTCTTTAGAAATTCCTGTAATTGAATTACTTCTTCGATAAGATGAAACAACATTGAAATCATATCCAAAATTTGATGGTTTCATATACGTTTTTTGGATTCGTTTTTTTGTCGGTTTTTTCAATAAATTTGTTCACGGCATTGACAATTTCAAATGTTTCAGAGGGTCTAATAAATTGTACCATAGACTTAGAAGATTTTTTTTCCATAAGTTGTACCAAAAATGTTTAAAACAGAATAATTTTCGAGTACTATATCAGCTGAATTTAATAAAATATAAATAATATTCTGATTAATGTTATCATTCAAACAAAAAGTATATATATATATATATATATATATATATATATATTCAGCTTACAATTATTATCATTTTACGATTCAAATTTCAAATTTTTCTTCGTTAATTTAAAATATTTCATTAATTTATTTAGAAGTCTTTTCTTTCAATATATCTTCAGAGCTATGGCTGTTAGCGAAATTAGAAACTATGTTAACTATAAACTTGCTGACGTAAGCTAAAAAACATAAAAATTTATATTGAAAATTTTGTTTTAGATGAGAGAGAAAAAAATGTCTTTATTGGAAGATTTAAAATTAAAAATGAGAACACTAAATTTGGATGCAGCTACTTATCACACAGAAGCTACGAATGAAAATAATTTAGACATATTTTTCGATCAATTTTCGGTTTGAAAACTTCAAATTACAATTAAAATTATTTGTTAAAGATTAAAACAATTTTATTTGATATTTTCTTTTAAAAGACATTTTAAATTTTAATATGTTTATTTGTTGGTTTTGTTATGGATAAAGAAATTTCCAATTTCATAAAAATATGTTTAAAAGACGTGTAAAATTTATCTATTAATTTTTATTCTAAAATAATTTTAAAGACTGATGATAATGAAACGAAAACTAAATATAATTGAAGTGTAGTTATTTTAATTTGACTGATGATTAAATTGAAATTTAATTAATCAAACTGTGGAATGTATATACCAAAAATGTTTATAAGTTTTACCTCAACAATAATAATATAAAACCTTTTATGATAGTTTCAGAGATTTTTAAAATTTTGTTTCTGATTATTCGAATGACCAATTTATATGAGATCAAAATTTATTTATAATGATGTTATTTTTTTGTACCGGGGTCTAACAATGGATCAGTAAATGGAAGTGATTTGTTTGGGAACCTTTATTCTAATTATAAACTACAAGAACAATCTTTAGTTTGGTTTTAAAAAAATTTCTTCAGGAATTTAATCAAAATTTTACTCAACGTATCTCTTTTCTAAGCCACAACATCCAACATTAATTAGTTTTATTTTCAATGAAATAACTGCTTTTAAGCCAAATCCGCATGTTTAACAAACAATAATATATCCATTGTTAACCTCAATAAACAATTATAGTTTGATTCTATGGGTATTCTTAAGTATTTTTAACACATTAAAAACGGTACGTAATAAAAATAAGCCTGAATTCTCGCATATCTTTTTGAAAATATTTGGTAAAATATGATAACTGTAGACATTCATAACAGACCTTATCATTTGTTGTAATTACTTGCAAAAAATTAATTAACTATTAATATTAATTGAAATTATGAATTAACATTAATTGTAACTTATTATACAATATTGCATTACTTCATTATCTTTAATAAAACGAGTATAATCCAAGAGCAGTACTTCATTGTCTGGTAGCGTAGATTCATCCAGTTTCAAGCCAAATCTTTCTTTTTTCAGAATATCACACAAACTTTCTTCAATATCTTCAGCCATTAGATTTCATGGAATAAATTTGGTGATGACACTAGGAGAGCTATGATGTACTACTGTGGGCAACACTTCTTCTACGGCAGGTAAAAGAAGCTTCTCTCTAATTGAATGCGGATTCCTGATTTATCAATTAGTTTGGCAATATTGTAAGAAGAATTTATTTGCCTTAATTTGTCTATTAAAGCTTGAAAGTACGATAGATCTTGGTTCACCTTATCAGAATGCATTTTTTACGGTGTTCAGCAAGTATTGATGGCTTCATCGTCTTGTTAGAGAGTTCTTTCTTACAAATAAGACACAAAGGCTTTTGATCATTATGAGGAGCAGTAATAAAGCCAAATTTTAAATATTCAACTGAATAATGTCTGCACTTTTTCTTAGATGTGTTTTGAGACATAAGTTCGGTAACCAAAAAAATCTGAAAAAAATATACGGTGTTATCAACTTACTATAAATATTAAGAAACTTTACATGCAAACTACCTAATGTAATAACCTGAAAATCCTAATTGATAAGTCAATTAATTGGAAAATCCGTCGATTAACAACATCATCCCAGTGGAAAAAGCCATAGAGTTATCAATAGAATTTTACAATATTTCGATGGAAATCTATTCATAACTCTATGAATTTTTTCCACCGGGTATATGACTCAAATTTCTGAAAAATCCCAGTAAACATATTCATAGAAATATCAATAGAATACCACAGAAATTCGATGAAATTCTATTTATAACTATATGGTAGTAATTACTGGGCATCTCCGACGTCTGACACACAAATGACAATCTGTAACGTGATTGGCTGTCCAGATAGAAGGGAAGGACGTATCCGAAACTGACATTTTCGCTCGTCAGATGTGCCAAGGAGGCCTAAACTGTAAAGGAAGAAGACCATGCAACCCCAAAAGCACAGCCATAGAAATTTAAATAGAATACTGTAGAAATTTGATCACCTTTCTAGGAGATTCTATTGAAATTTCTATTCTTTGTACTACTGGGGAAGCTTCCATTTCTAGCGCAGTGATAGGAGGTTGACTCACACAGCAGTCACTGCGCGTGGCAAACACTAGACCCCCAGTAGCACAGCCATAGAAATTTGAATAGGATATCACAGAAATTTGATTAGAATTCTATGGGATTTTATTGATTTTTCCATTCCTTGCGCTACTGGGGACGCAATGTTAGACCTACAACTGACTATAGAAGTGTACATTTGCTAAAATGAAAGCCATGTTTCCAACACGATCGGTGTTGCAGGTTTGCCCGCATGCCGCGCGCAATGACTGCTGTGTGAGTCAGCCTAGTCACAAAACACGTGATAAATAGAATTTGTTCAACACCCCTTTCTGTACGTTCAACGCCCCCATGTAAGGCGGTACTTCCTACCGCCAATTTGCAATTCTTTAACGTCCCCAAAGATGGCGGTACAGACCACTTTAAGAAACACTGTTCTAAATGGAAAAATATGGTAGTAGTTGATTTATTTCGTCGAATATAGTATAAATGAGCTTACACCTCAAAACAATTTTATAAAATGCCAGAAACTAAATTTTTTATAACTTTGTTGAATGAGCTGTTTGCTAATAATGGAGATGATGATGATATCATTAAAAACATAAAGTTCATGGTTAACCGTACCGATAAAATCGTAAAAGATATCCCATTTGAGCCTATTCTCAATTTGCCAACATTGGAGAGAAAGAAAAATTCATTCAAATCGATAATTAGTTATATGCTTGATGAAAATAATAAATGGATGCGAATAATAGTAGGATTAATGTATATGAAACATGATTTTAAAATCCGGCTCCGACTATGAAAATTATTTCCAATGGTCTATTTATTATTATTTTATTTTTATCATTATTTAGGTAATAGAAACAAAAATTGATCCATGGGTAGAAGCAAATGTTGCCTGGGTAATAAATATTCAAGTTGCTGCAGAAGCCAAACGTTCAGATATTTACATTTCAAATTGTAAATTTTTGTTGGGTTATTATTATTGAAAGTCGGTTCCCTCTGACTCCTCGTGTCCTTTTCGAATCAAATAAGCAAACCTAACACAGAATAATTTTATTTGCACTTTATCACAGTTACAACTTAATCCGATTTATTTCAACGTTTTGTGATCACAATTTCACTAATTTATTTGCACCTTTCAACCACCGTATAAATTTGATTATCTTAAGGTAGGTTATCCAATGGAGAACCACCCTTTCTGATAGATACTACATTATCATAATTGCATGCAAAAAAAATGTATCTCACTACACGATTGTTTCCTCATAAACAATCCAAGGTCTTTGGGCCATGGATTGACGTTCAAGTCGTTGCTTTAGTTTTCGAAGATATGCTAGCAATGCGAGAAGAAAAATGATAGAAAATGATATCACACTGATTGTACTGATCGATAAAATTACACATATGATTTCATTGTTACCAGATAAAGATTATGTAGTATTGTTCTCACGAATTTGCACATTAGCTATATAGTCATTGAACGAAGATAATATTGCTTTTTTTTCGAATATTTATATTAGAGGTATGAGAATAATTGGTGTTCCTTATGAGTTCCGTTGAATTATATACAACTCGAATGAATCTTGTTTCGACAAAAATGATTTCCATGGATTGAAATTTGATATTCGTTTGTAATACTTGATTTTTATCATCACAATTTTTGAAATTGATTTAGATCGTATTTGCTGAAAATTTAACATTTTAAAGGTAAAGTTACTTGTTAATGTGGCTTGGATTTTCCTACAATAATAAATCACAACTTTATCATTAATACCGGCTTGCTGTGAAATGTTTAGTTTTTGGTTAACTAGCTGTAAATGAACTCAATTTGTTTCGTTTTGCAACAATATTGATTTTCGACTAGTATACGGTCATTACTCTCTGTACCATTATCTTGCAATACTTTTTCGTAGTAGTGAATTGCGATATCATAGGTATGATGCAGTTTAAGATTCGCATAACGCACAAAAAACTTTCTAACATTCAACGTATCCATTGTATAATTCTGAAAAATTATTTTCACTTGTTGGGAATTTCGTGGTTCCCAATATATATTGATTCCATTCAGCACTGGTTCTATGTAAACATAGTTATTTAGATTTTTTGTCCATATTTCAATATGAATCAGATTTATTATTTTAGTACTATTTACTTGGGTTTGCACTTGTGTTATTAACCATAGGTATTCATAATTTATTGTTAGTTGACGATTTACATAAGTATTTTTATTAAAATTCAACTTCACTGGTGGTTCAAAATAGCTTAGTAAATTACTTACTTCTATTTTAATGGCATAATTTGGAAACAACGGAGTCGCGTTTGACCCTAACACATTGATTATCATAAGTGTTGTAACGAACAAAATTTTGTTGATATATCCCAATGGTGCGGGATTTTTCGCTATTTTTTGTTTGAGCGCGGTGTGTCTTTCCATGTTTTTGTCTTTAGACCTCAATTGATACTTAGTATCCTCTGCAGCTGGCACGTTTTTACATCGATTAGCATGAACGATAATCCTGCCCTTTTACTATTTTGTGGACGTAATTTTAGATTAGTTTCAGTGGTATCACATACTATATATGGGCTTTTAAATGGTTTTTGTAATTTTGGTGATAGACTCTTTGGTGGTTCTGGTTTATGTACATACACTAGATCTCCTACTTCAATGTTGTGAGATTGTTCTCGTTTATCATAGCACTCTTTATGCGCTTCTTGACGATGTCTTATTTTAAGTACAGCTTGAGCCCATACTGATTGAAGTCTTTCTAAATCAACCGGCATGTTGTTCCGCCGTAAATACATGAGATAGAAAGGTGTTTCACCGGTACTCTCATTCAATGTATTTCGATACGCAAATAAGCATGGTTTGATAAACAAATCCCAATCTTTCTGCTTTCTATTCACATAGGATGATATCATATTGATTAATGTTCCATTAAATCTTTCAACTAGACCATCTGTTTGTGGATGATAAGGCGATGTACTAAGTTTAAGTATCCCGAATAATTCTGTGATTGAAATAAACAGTTCGCTTTGGAAATTCATTCCTTGATCAGTAAGTAATTTCTTTGTGCTCCATATAGAAAAATAATGTTTTCTACAAATATCTTTGCAACTGTTTCCGCTTTTTGATTTTGCATCACATATGCTTCAGACCATTTAGTTAGATAATCACAAAACACAATGATATACTTGTTGCCATTAATTGTTTCAGGTAATGGACCAACAATGTCCATTGCAGTAATTTCCATCGGCGCTCCGGGCACTGGCATAGGTTTCAAAAGTACTTTTATTTTCTTTCCCGTATTTCGTCTGGTTAAGCACACTTCACAATTGTGACACCATTGTCTGACATCTGATTCAATAGTGTCTCAATAATATTTTTGTTTCAATCTTGATAACGTTTTCCAAGTGGATAAATGTCCACCTAGTGCTCTGCTGGTGTACTGGATGTAATTAATTTGTTTAAATCTGTGTAAAGTTTATTCAAACCTATTTCCCTCTATCAAAATACCTTCTTTTCCTAGGGTCTATGCTGTCTCACGCAGACGCCCCACAATTTTAATCCTACCACTATATACCCATGAGCAAGCTCATGTTGGTACTGTATATAGCAGCTGAAAATTCATGAGCAGATGAGCTCCATTTCTAGAACTACTCCTCATGATATTTTCACTTTCGGGTTCCTGACTGCCGATGGAAGGTCTTACGTCTCTTTCTATCTATACACTTATCCATACTCATCTATTTCTACAATTCCTATTTCAATGTGTCATCATTACTTGTTATTTATTAAAATATTTTTCAAAAAATTTGGCAGCGTTCCGCCCTTATTTTATGGAAAATTCCTTGTTTCATACAAACGTTAACCTATGGTAAATTGAAATGAATGCATTATTATAAGGTCATTATTTTAGTCCAACAACTCATATTTGGTTTTCTATGGTCGCCACAGTTACCAGCATTCGTAAATCTTTATATTATCATCTCACAGATCTATGCCAAAATGTATCGTTTTATTTTAATTTTCCACCGCGATGATTATCAAACAATGTACGTGATTTAATCCTACTTTATACTTTTGTTGACTTAAATTTCTATCACTAGTCGTACCCTTGACAATATAATAATCGGCAGGAGTTAAATTAAAAATTCAATATAAAATGAATATAAATAAGTTAGGGGGAACCTGCCGAGCGATGCCAAAAGACATTGCGGCCATCCAGAATAAGTTAAATTAAATAAAACATTAACTTAGAAAAATATATTTCTACAAAAAAGAACAATACTTACGATCGACAAGTTTGTCAGTCAAGCATCCAAATTTCAAAAATTGTCATACATTGTGTCTACAAAATTTTCTAAAAGTCTAACAAAATTTGTCTGTCAACAAAATGTCTACCAATGTCTAAAAATTTTGTGTCAACAAAATGTCTAACAGTCTAAAAATTATGAAAATGACTGCTGTATATATAGTGATTTCATGCCTGGGTGCGACCAATCAGAGTATTTTGAGCCTTTTTCGGCTATTTTTCGGGGGTTTTATTGCTTTATTTTTATTTTAAATATTTTATTTTTCTCCTTATTTTTCTCTATTTTTTGATATTATTTTCTCAATATTTCGTAAATTTTTATTTTTTATTATTTAACCATTCTTTATGATTGTTCCTCTTTTTACCCTTTGATATTTAAATTTTTGGTCGCCGCTTCCGCCTATGTATTTTTTAAACCTTCTTTTGCAAGGTTTTGGCGGTTTTATATTTTAGTTTTTTGTGTTTCTTTCTGCATCTGTAGGCTTTTCAATGATTTTAATTAATATTTGTTTTATTTAATTTTGTTATGTTTTTATTTTGTTTTATTTAATGTTTTATTTTATTTTTGATTTCTGCTTGCGGTACGTGCTTATTTTACAGCAGCCATATTGACAATTTTCAAACCTCGTTAATTATTTTGTTTTAATTTACACAATTTTTTCATTTTTGTTTAAATTATGGCTTGTAGCCCAACAGCTCCATCATGATATATCAACATTAATGTTGTTCGATGTTTTTTTGGAACTACAATTAATAAATTTTCATTTTTAACACATTTTAACAAACCATCATGAATGATATATTTATGTTTTTCGTCAACTACATGTTTCCAGTCACTCTCCTTTTTGATCGTGACTGCATGTTTTCGCAATTGATTTAATTCATCATCATTTTCCCGATCATTTTGCAGTTCCTGCAAATTATTAGCGGTTTTGTTTGCCATAAATATTGTATTATTATAATTGATTTCATTATTCTTACTCTGATTATTTACAGGGATTTTCGATAACGTATCCGTATTTCCATTTGATTTGCCCGTTCGATATTTAATTTCAAAATCATATTCTTGTAGGGCTATTGACCATCGGATACGCTAAACACTAACTTGCCTGCAAATGCAGTTAGTGAATTATATAGAGATTTATTTAAATTATATAACAATAGTCTGTATGGTAAATCTGTTGAGAACCTTAAAAAGCTGATGAATTTGCGACTATGTAATTCAGCTGAAATGTTAATTACATATTCGTCAAAACTGGCATTTAGAAAAACAATAGAGATTACTGATGATCTTTTTGCTGCTCATTTTAATAAGGACTCTATATGTTTGGATAGACCTAGTTTTATTGGTCAATCAGTACTAGATCTATACAAACTACGGATGTACCAGTTACAGTATATTAAATTAAAAAAATATCGTAATATTCATAACTGTGATATTAATTTAGTAGTGAGTGATACCACTGGTTTCTTTTTAGAAATAAGTTATAGGCAAGTTCAAGGATGAAAGTAAAGGGTTAGGATACAGTGAATGGGTTTTTTTGCGCCCTAAATGTTATAGCCTGCTAGGAAATAAATCAACAATGCGAGCTAAGGATGTAAAATTACCGGGTACCAACATTAAACACCAATATTATTTTCATTGTTATAATAACAATACTATTATGTCGGTACCTCAAACTAGGATAGGGACCCGAAATCATCAGCTGTTTACCTTTAAAAATTCAAAAATAGCGTTAAATAATCATGACGATAAGAGAGTTTGGGTAGGGATAAACTCAAGTTTTCCATATGATCATTGTAGAGGGGTTGACGTCCTTGATGTTGGCGGTACTATAATAATACCTGAAACCAATCCAGCAGTTCGTGATCAACAATTCAATGAGATATATGACAATGTGATTGATATTTATTAACAAATTTTGTGAATATTGAAAAAATAAAAACTTGTAAATATTTTGTCTTAGTTGAAAATTTTTGATTATAGTATTTTATTACAGTTTTTAGAATGATTTATTATATATTGAGTTTTTTAGTTGAAAAATTTTGATTATGATATTTTATTTTTATTTTTAGATTGATTTATTAAATGTATATATCGAGTTTTATTTGGGTTATAAAATAATATTAATAATAATAATAAATATAATAATAATAAAAAATAATAATAATAAATATTAATAATTAAAACACTACTTATAAAAAGTAGTAAATTTAAATTAAAAAATAATATGACCTTGTAAAATTTTGAATCATCTTAAAAAACTTTTGATGACTCATTGTCTTTTTTTCAATGACTTTGAATGTGTCATCGTCTTTGTCTAAGAAAAAATTTGTACTTTTAGACTTAGAAAAATTTTTTCCCGGGAGAGGAGGGTTGTGCTGGAGGCGATACATCCCACTACTTTATTATAATTAAATTAAATATTTTAAAATTATTTTAAAAAATATTTATTATAAATTTTACAAATCAATAAAATACTTTATTAAAAATATAATAAAAATACGCATCGTCCGTTATTGAATCTCAATAATATTGAAATGTAAATATTATATGTATGCGTACAATGCGATGCTTCATTCATTAGTGCTTACAGAATCTCTAAAAGCAGTTTCAGTTTGCAACAAACACACTGGCAGTCGCAAAATCACGCAGCACGACTTTAAATCCGGAACAAGAGTAATTGGTTAAATGTAATTTGACTTTAATTCAGAATTTCTTAAACTTGTTTACGATTTTGATTTCCATGGAAACACATTTGTTGTCATAGCAACTGAAATATTTTACAATTTTTATTTACAATGCTCACAGAAATCGGGAGATATAACACGAAATTATGTCAAATATTTTTATTATTTTACTTTTCCATTATTTGGCTAAAAGTCCAGATTTTATTAAGATTATAATTAATTTTAATTTAGTTGGCAATTTCAAAAAATAATTATTTAATAACTAATTATTTGATTTTCGTAATTATCATCAGAGAATGATGTAAAATGAGATAATTAATAACTTTTTCTAGAATAACGTAAATTAACTAATAAAAGTTTTTCCAGTTAATCAGGACGTTCAATGAGATATATATGGAGAGTCTTTAATGTTCATTATTCTAGGAAATAAACAAAAATAGGTCTAGCAATAGCATACAAATTACCAAATGGCCACAACATATTTCTAAAAATAAAAATTTAATGTTTTAGTGATTATAATGTGCATCATCGGATAATTTTTTGAACATTTGCTTTATTCAAACGCTTTTGGAGTTTTGTTTTTATTTAATAAAGAGCGCAAAGACTCAGCAATTAACTGATTTTTTATTTATAAATTAAAATTAAATAATGATTAATGAATAGATTGGAATAATATCTTTCTGTATAAACAAAGAAGAGTGAAAAATTACAAACAAGTGTCAAATCTTTATATTAATAAATATATTTTAATATAAAATCGAATTTAATTACAAAGCCTTTAATTCAGGGATGGGCAAACTTTTTTAATAGCTGGCCAGACATATTTTAAAGTTTAAAATTCAAACAATACAAGACATGGTTTGGTATACTTATTATATTTTATAATATAAAATTCGAGGTTGTATGATTCGAAAATTGAAAAAGTTTATGATTTTGAAAAAATTTAGTTTTCCAGAACTCATGGATGTGAATTTAAATATTTTTTTCGGTTAATAAGTGAAGATATGTGCAAAATGAAAAATCAATTAACATATATTTTATATATAATATAAAAATTCTAATACTATAGGGAATAATCAATTAACGCTTCAATGATGTAGTTGAAATAAATTTGCCGTTTGAATATTGCACACTTAATACGAAAATTGGGTTTGAATTTTTATTTAATAATTTTTAATTGATTTTTAATTTTGTAGATATTTTCGCTCATGGGAGGATCCAGACCATCTAGTAAGGAGGGGGCGATTTAGGTAATGATGCCATATGTTGGTATCCCAATAGTCCGATTTAAAATTCACACCAGACAATTTTATTAAATTTCATATTACTTTTAAACAGTCTACTTAATAAGCCTAATTTATTTATATTTTCAAACAACATGCTGTGCTAGATTAAAAAACAATAAATAGTAAATACAAATTACTTTTAAAATTAAAATTTTAACATAATTTTGTATTAATGATTTAATTTCAGTTTATTATAAAAAAATATTATAGATTGATATAATCGATAGTATTATCAATTATATATTATTAATATTTTTCGAGACGCTATGAAGTGAACAAATCCTTTTAGGTAACAGAGTAGTTTGAGTCCATTTTTTGTGCAAAGAAGAAAGAAATGTCTGTTGAAACACCTACAACAAACCATACTGCTACTATTGAGGTTACTACTGGAACTACTGAACTTGAAACCACATCAGCGGCAACATCGGCAATTAATAGTATTGCTACTCAACATGTTGAACATGGGATAACAGAACTACACGACAGACACACAGACAGAGAAAAACAGAACAGGAACATAGTTGTTACTTTTTCTTAAAATGGAAATATTTTAACTGTGTCTGAGCCGGCGACTACTGAAATTAGCCGAATATATTCAAGTCAGATTTCAAATGTTGGGTTTCACCTGAATACAAATACCGCATTCAGTTTACAAGAAGAAAAATAATCAAGAAATAATGATTCTCATCTGGAAAAGTATGAATGGTTAGTGTATTCAGATAGTAAAAAGGGATTTTACTGCAAATATTGTGCATTATTTTCATACCACCTGACTCCAGGATCTTACAAATAAGTAACACTTCAGAAGCTAGTTAAGCAGCCATTACGGGTGTTTGTTAAACTGTTTTGCAAAGATGGAGATCTAACAATGCACGATAAAGCAACATATTACAAGGAAGCTTTTGTAACAGGAAAATGTATTTAAAAACCTACATTGAACCAACAATGGATATTGTATACAGAGTAAATTCTCAACGTTTTCAGCAGGTTTTAGAAAATCTTTAAAGCTTGACTCCTATTGTGGAAACAGTTATATTTTTAGGAAGGCAGAATATTCCTTTCAGAGGCTACAGAGATGATAGATTATTAGACATAGACGATGACGATTGTGCTGTGATGACAAATGAAGGTAATTTTCGAGAGTTGATAAAATTTAGAGTAAACTATGGCGATTCAAATTTAGAAAATCATTTGAAAACACTTAGAGCGTCTACAACACACATTAGAAAAACCACACTAAATGCATTAATTGAAGGCTGTCGAGAAAAAATACATGAACAAATTTTGAGTTGTGTTCGAGAATCAAATTATTATGTTATTATTTATGATAAAACAACAGATGCATCACATATATCCCAAATGACTACAATATTGCGTTATGTGATTCCTAATGGATTAGTTCGAGAAGATTTTGTTGGATTTGTTGATTTGAATGATTAAAATTATCAAACTGAAACTAATACAACCATTGACAATGAATCTATTCTTCACGGCAAAGTTATTGGTCAATAGGTTATAAACATGTTGGAAAAAAAGTTACACCTTTCTCTAGAAAACTGTGTCGGTGTGGGAACAGACGGTTGTAGTGTTATTTCGTTATTGCAAAAAAGAAGTGGTGGTTAAAATTCAAAAAGTTACAATGAATGCCGTTTGGTGTCCATGTTATAATCATGCTTTAAATTTTATCAAAGAGGTCAAACGTACAAGTAATAAGAAATTGTTTGGGTTTTCTTAGCGAAGTTGTTGCTTTTTTCAATGCTTCTCTGCAAAACGAAATTTTATAATAAAGAAACTGCTAAATTCACAACTGGTTTCACTCTGTGAAACACGATGGTTTGCTGACGTTTAGTGTTGAACTTCCACTAATAATTGACGCACTGGATAATATATTTAAATTGAATGACAGAACAACTTCATCAAATGCAATAACTTTATTATCATCAGAAAGTGATTTTATTTTGTCTTTAGGCTGTGCTGTGGATTTGTTCTATCTAACAAATTGCATCAGTCAATTGTTTCAAAAGAAACGTTTAGATTTACAAGAAGCAAAAAATTGCATTTAAGACATGTTGATTGTTTCAAAACAAAAAAGAGAAAACTGCGAAGAAATGTTTGCTGAAATCTTTAGATAAGCAGAAAAAGCAATAATTGAAAAAGATGATAGTTTTACCTACAAAAGTGCAGCGACAGATGTGCCTCGGATACATTGGAAGAATATTACAAGTGATAAATTTACATCCGTCTACTTGATACACTGATATATGACATAAATACACTTTTTTCCAAAGAAAATTCGAAATGTCTCCAAATCTATTCTTTGATGCCAGAAAATATAATTAAACTGAATCATAAAGATGTTGCCAAAACTGTTTCTGCAATCAGTAATGTCTATGGCATCATTCTTGGACTTAGTATCCAAAACATACCTGCACCTGAATATACATCGGAAGTTGAACTATGGCAGTGCAAATGCATAAGGATGAAGGAAGAGAAAGGAATCAAATTACTACCTACTGATCTTTCTGTTGTTTTTGATTTATGTGACCAGTTGCAGTATCCTATCACTCACAAGCTGTTCTAAATTATTAAAACATGTCCTTAAGTGTTGCCAGTGCTGAACGGAGATTCTTAACCCTGGGAAGAATTAAAACCTGGTTGAGAACACGAATGACGAAAAACAGACTATTCGGATTAAAACTACTTAATGTACACAGAGACATTCCAGTAAATGTTGAAACGCGATTGATTGTTTTGCGAAGTCGAGAAATCATAAACAAGATTTTGTGTTATAAATAGTTAAAATAACCAACAAATCAAGGTTTTAAATACGTTATTAGTCTAACAACTACACTCTCTAGTCTCCAACAAAAAATTGTATTTCAATAATTTTAAATCACTTCAAATATAATTTACAACATTATATTTATGCATTAAATTTGAACATAAGGCTGCAAACACCAATTAAAAGCCGCAAAAAAATTCCAAATAATCTAAGTGGGTGGGGGGGTGCGATGGCCCCCATCGCTCCCCTATGAATCAACCACAGGTTCCCTGTAATTTGAGAATGATAGAATTATCTTTTACTATTTTTCTGTATGATTAACAAGAAATTGAAGATTATTAATAATTTCATCAGTTTCTCTATTTGAGATTAGCATATTTAACATGTTGATAAAATATTTTGCTTCTGTCATTTGTGTCTATTTATATTATTGCTGTTGAGAATATTTTAAATGAAAGAATATAATTGGTTAAAATATAAAAGAATATTCAAATTTAAAAATTTAAAGTTACAGACTAGCATGCGATTGGTTGTGGAATAACTTTAACTTGTAATAAATTTCATTTTTGATAATTACAAATTGTAATATTAAAACTACAAATTACAAGAATAATAATCAAATTTGCTATTATCATTGTTATTATCATTGAGTTTTAAATAGTTTTTGTAATTTTTTTTATAAAAAATTGTATGTTTTGAAACATTGAATAATTGTTGAAATTTGGGATATTTTTGAATTGAGAAATATTTTTTTCGGGATATTTTTCTATGGGAATGTTGAAATATAATAATATCTCGTTGCAATGTAAAGCTTATTTGCTAATAAAATTTTCTTACAAAGTCCTCAGAATATATATATATATAAACTCTAAAATATCTCATAAATTTATTATTTGCTCTATGTATAAATAGTATTTCCTTGTAAAAATTTGGATTTACCTACATAAATATTTTATAAAAATTTGATTGTTTTTAAAAAAAATTTGACAATATGAGTTGAAACACTTATATTGTCTACTTAATGTTGAAAAAAGTACATGTGCTAAAAAATAACTCCACGCGTTCAATAAAAATCAATTAGACAAACAATACTCAACGTATATTTGTATTCAAATTTTATTTACACAATCCACAAATTGTAATACAGTAAAACCTTCTATAACGCGTCACTCTTATAACGCGATTTCGCTACAGCGTGGTTCAAAGAATGTAAAATGTTTTTTTTCAACGCGATTATTTGTAATATAATTTATTCAATGATTTATAATAACGGATATTCCCAATTAGTATCCATATTCCAAACAGTATCACTATTCTTAAAATACACATGAGGACACTATTTAATACTATCCCTATACATGTATTAACCAACAAAAACTATATATATATATATATTAAAAGATAATGCCAATAAAAAACCTTTCGTACGATATATTTCGATAGCACAGCTATCATCTTCAGGTACTCAAAACCAACTAAAAATATTATGAATTAATATTTAATTTAAACAAATTATTTTTTATTAATTTAATTTTTTAATAAATAAATATTTTTAAAAATATATTTTAAATTAATTTAAAATTTTAAAATTTTTTTACTTATATTCTAATTTTTAAAAAATTAATGTAATTTAAAATTTTCAATTATTTTAATAATATTAAAAAAACAAACATGATTTAACATACGTAAACTATTTAAAAACATTCAAAATATTCGTAGTCACAGCACTCTGCACATTAATCTTTGGATCCAATGACCTTATCAGCAATGCTTCACATATCACGCGTTCCCAATAATTATTAAAACTTCTCAACAAAATTCTAAAATCAGACATTCCTATATCACTTTTACAGCCTCTATTGTGTTCACTAATATTGGTCAAACCCTTCAATCGACAATGCTCTAGAACTCGAGTACAGAGATGACGGGAAGTCTCTCCAATGTATGTGGCATTACACCCATTACATGTAAATTGATAAACGAGATCAGAACACAATCCAACCGGAGTTTTTGATTTATTAATAAACATATTGCGTACCTTACACGAATTAGAGACGATCTTATACTCTAAATATCCTATCAGTTTACCCAACTTCCTCTTATAATTTGTAAAGCCTTCAAAGTACGGCAATACTAACACATATTTAGGCTCAATTTTTTTATATCCATTTTTACAATCACCCAGATCAACACTCAATTCACACCCATCCGACAAATTACATTCAGACTTTCCACAACATGGATCCTTAGGATTTTTAATCAATTTATCAACAGTTTCTTTTATCATCAACAATAAAAATGATTTAGAATATCCATTCTTTATCAACAACTCAACTAATTTATCAACACTTTTTACCGAATCAGCAAAAGTAGAAGATAAAGCACATGAACGATAAATCAATCCTTTCACCATATTTCTCTTAAACTTAAATTCACAAAAGCTTTCTGGAGAAGTATAAACCCCAGTATCAGTTGATTTTCTATAAATCTCTGTCTCATACTGTTTATCTTTGCGTTGAATTAACAAATCCAAAAACGCAATTGATGACTTTCTCTCCGTTTCACATGTGAATACAATGTTTTTATGTAAACTGTTCATAAAATGCAAAAACGGTTCTACATGTTTCTGGTTTTCAAATATAATAAAAATATCATCCACATTCCTTTTATAAACAAAAGGTTTTTCAAATTCTAAAGAAGCAATTTTCTTTTCCAAACTAGCCAAAAATATTGATGCCATCGTTGGTGCTAAAGGGGAACCCATAGCGACTCCATCTATTTGTTGATACCATTCATCATTGAAAAGAAAATTGACATTTGAAGTAGCAAATTCAAGAAGTTTTCGAAATGCCCTTCTATCCAAAATGTGATGTTCCGAATCATTTTCATTCCACAACGCGATGCATAAGTCAATCGTCTCAACCAGTGGCACATTCGTAAACAATCTACAAACATCAAACGAAACCATAACATCATTCATACTTCGTTTTTGTAGCTTTGCAATACAAGAAACAAACTCAAAGCTATCCTTACATTCAAACTCTGATCGCATTAACGGTTTTAATAATCCATCTAAAAACTTTGCTATTTTATACTGGGCAGTACCAACCATCGACAAAACTGGTCTCATAGGTACACCATCTTTATGGATTTTTGGTAGCCCATGTAGTTTAGCTGTCTGCGATCCTATTGGACGAATAGACTTACCTACCTCTTCATCAATAAGCTTCTTCTCAATAAAACCATTTAACATTTTTTGCACAAACTCTTCATCCTTAAGAGGAGGCAATTTTCCATTCTTCCGACCCTTTGGCAATTTCACAAACTGAGGAGAATTTAACAAATCATTCAACTTATTTACATACACATCATGGTCAAGAATAACTATCCCATTTCCTTTGTCAAACTTACAGATATTTATATTTTTTTTAGCTAAGTTTTTTAAAGTCATAAAATCCCTAATATTCTGCTTTTTGTTAATATCGCAATGAAATATCTGATTTAACTATCTGATAAGTTTCACTGCGATAACTTTGTTTCCACATTGTTTGCAATAATAATGACCTTTTAAATCTAGCTTCGACTCAATTTTCTTCTTCTTTCTTACATTAACCCTTATTTTCCTGGTTTAAACAATTTCCCCTCTAATCCTAATGTCCAATCACTTGTACCTACCTAAGGCAACTGAGTTGGAACTTCTTTATATAGTTGAAATAATCGCCTTAATTAATCGCATTTCAACTAAATATTTTCATTTGACAATTCTTGGCTCGTGGCATTTTTTATCTTTTCTCCGTCTATGCAAATCATATATTGTTCCACCGTGCGTTTCCATTGTAATAATCTTTTTCCGTTTTCCGATTATTCATGCTATCATGAATGTTTACTTGGATTTCCCTTAATTAGTTAATTAATTAAATAATTAACGATTTTCTGTTTTAAAATTTCCTTGCTTTTTGACTATTTCTGAACTTATTCTGATAAATCCGTTCTCATCTCCTCTGCATCTAACCCATTTTTCAAATCTTAAGTCGATAATTTGTTAATTTCCTAAGGTTTCGAATTTTCAACATTCTTTTTTAATTATATGGAAATTATAATAATTGTAAATTTAACAACCCCAACAAATATAATATATATATTTTCGGAACCTACAAATTTCGATTTAACCAAGATATTTTCCAGGGGGACTAAGTTAGCGTCCCTACATCCACCTACTGATATTGAATTTAATGAAGATGAAATATTTATTAAATGCGATTTGAATATTATTCCGGGTGGAAAGAAGATGAACATAATCAAGTGTATGATTACAGTGCTAACTCAGGGAAACAAAGTAAACAGATACCAAAACAAACCTATTTGGAAGATTATCAAAGCAAAAGAAAGGTTTGATGATGTTTGTTGTATAAATTAATGAAGTCTTTGTTTTATTGTTTGTTTACTTTTTGATGATAAATAAAAATAAATAATTCTCACTAATAATTTTGATAATAACATCATCTTATAAACACGTGTCATTTAGAGAATGTAGTAGTAACGTTACGAATGGTTGATTGAGCAAGAAAGAAAACTTTATACTACTCTATAACCTAGAGTACTCTATAACTCCATGCACATAGAAAGAAAGAAAAAAAAGTCTAGGCACAAATAAAAAAAAAATTTATAGAATTTTTTTTAATTAAATGAAATTTTATTTATGTATTATATTTAATGGAATGGGTGCGCTTGTTTTTTGGCGCAAATAAATTCTAAACGTTGTTTGATTTTTGTTAATCCAACTCGCAGCTCATCAACCAACATTAGTAATCAGTAGGTAGTTAGGAGCGTACTGCAATATAAAAAAATTGCATAACAAAAACAAGGAGGCTCAAATCGCTTACGATGGTCACACTATAGTGAAGGGGTATTTTTGACTCTTGATAAAAAAGCATAAAATAAAAATTGGCTTGAATCGCCAACCGATAAAAATGCATAGAAATATTTCTTTGATTCAAAAGCCTAAGTAATTTTTCTTGATAAAAAAACCTAAAATAAAAATTGGCTCAAATTGTCAACAATGGTCACATTATAGTCAGGGATATTTTACACACAATTTTCATATGCAAATTTAGGTTCTAGATAAAAATAAATTAAAATACATAAATTAAATTAAGGTAAATTAAATGGTCTAAAGTAAATTAAAGCATATAAGAGTACATTAGAATATATTAAAGTAAATTAAAGTAAACTAAGGTAAATTAAAGTAAATTAAGATACATTTAAGTAAATTTAAGTACATTAGGGTACATTAGAGTATATAGTTACAATCTCTTCAAAATTCATAATATAATTTCTACTAAATTTTATTAAAACCAAAAACGTATATTTAATTCTGAATTTTAAAACAATGTTTTTAATATTCATTATTAAACATCACTCTCTTTCTCTTCGTATTCGGATAAATTTGCCATTCATGCAGAAATTGTGGGCTTATTGGGTTTGTTGTTGTATTCATAAATGTTAATGCCTTGTGACCTGTTCTGCCTACAAATCTTCTACAATATAAATATTGTCTAAAATGTATAATAAATTCTTGAAGAGCCAACAACTCTTTTCGAGTCATATAATATCCCATTTTATGCTTTGTCAAATGTCTAGAACCATACGCTATCACTCTTTCGGTGCCATCTTTCTTAATCTGAGATAAAACTGCACCTATGACTATAAGACTAGCATCTGTATCAATGATAAATAGTCGATCTGCCCTTGGATATTCTAATATTGGTGCTTCATATAAGAGTTTTTTAAATTGATAAAACGTTTCATACATTCTTCAGTCCAAACAATCATTTTGTCATTACCTGTTGTTGCGGCGTATAGAGGTGCTGCTACCATTGAATAATTATTGAAAAATCGTCGATAATAATTTGTTAAACCTAAGAATGACCTCAATTTTGTAGTACTCTTTGGCTCAGTTGCATTTTCAATTTCTGAAATCTTTTATTTGTTTGAATTCCCTAATCACTCACTGTATGACCAATAAAATTTAATAAACTTTTTTGAGCCACATTTCTCTGGATTGACTTTCAACCCGGAATCTCTAATGCATGTGAATACTTCAAATAGGAGTTTATCATGAGTTTCCTGATTTTCAAAAATATTAAAATGTCATCAAGGTACAAAACCACTGCTTTAAAAATTTATCTTCCAATATCTAATACATCAGTTTCTGAAAAGTGGCAGGAGCTGTTGACAAAGCAAATGGTAACCTATTAGTACTATTATTATTATTTTTAGTACAATTACTATTATTTATATTATTATTATTATTATTATTATTATTATTATTATTATTATTATTATTATTATTATTATTATTATTATTATTATTATTATTATAACTTTTTTTGATTCGACTCTTAAAATTATTACCTCAAAGATCTTTGCATAAAACTGATAGAAAACAAAATATACATACAATTAATATCTACCGCATTACTAAAATTAAATAATCATCAACTACTACTAAATATGTTAAATTTCTAACAATGTTAATACCATGCTTCAACACATACATTGAAAAAATTCTTATGTACTGATACCATGTACTGAAAATCCAAATTTTATACGACAAATGTATGTGATTAATGACTGTCTATTAGTTTTTGTAGAAATTATTATTTTCTTTAAATTGTGGTTAAATAGTTGCTGGTGAAAAAATTCGAATAAAGTAGTGGAAAAGATATAAATTTTAAATAAAACTGAATAATTTATAAATATTGTTAGTACTTTGAAGAAATTTTAAAATAAGACATTCAGCAAATTTGTAGTTATTGAGTAATACTTAAAAAATTACCAAAGTTTTAGAACTTTTGACAAGGTTTGATAGATCTTTAATAAAATTTGTTAGTACTTTAAATCAAAATTAAAAAAAATTTTAAATGTAGTAGAAAAAAATCTAAGAAAAAAGGTATTCATTTGATGAAAATTTATGTGTTTGACTGCTCTAAGTATTTAATTGTATGATTATTCAATAAATAATTAATAAATCTTTCATTTTTCATTCCTGGAAATAATCATAAATATTAAAGTTATTCAGAAAATTGTCAATAAAAATATAAATAATGGGTATCAAAACATTTTAAATACTAGTACATTTTAGTTTTTAATTAATTTAAATTACAAATATTTTAAATACTTGAATACAAATCATTACATGAATCAAACAATTTCTTAGAACCGAACTCTTATCGTATATTTTATTCAGTTATCAATAATATCATTAAAATTAACCACAATCTTTTCGATATATTCTGATACACCTTAAATCTATGAAAAATGTAACAATTTTCATAAGTATCTTAAAACTTCAACCAACTAGATCCCCTTATAAGATCATAAATTCTCTTCTTAACCAATCATTCCCCTGCTAAAATAAATTAAAACTTGCTCTCAACCAATTATTTCTCTTTAAATGACAATCTTTCCCCTTTTCTTTCATAAAATATACCTACATATTATACTACTAATATCTAACCGAATAAATCTCTCTAAAAATATTATAAATTCTTTCTCTATATTCTCCATTTTAGAAAATATTTACCATTTGAACACTGATATTCAACAGATTCAATCCCCTTAAAAATATCAACAAATCTGTTTTTAATAGATTATTTTCCAATAAAAGATGATAAATACCCAGTCATTTTCCTTCAAATATCTATTTCCCTCATTGTACCAGCAATATAAATGTTTTTTGTAAAAGCCTACAAGGTAAAATTCCTTTAGAAATCTATATTTAACCGAATAAATTCCTTAAAAATCCAACATTCGGATCATATTTTACTATATGTATTCAACCGGTCAAATGCCCTTAAAATTATCATAACAATCTGAATTTTACCAATAAAAATAAATTTTTTTTAAAGTATTACACAATTGTTACCGATACCCAACATATTTGATTCTGGAAACAAATTCAAGCAAATAAAAAATTCATGAAAAATGACTAAAATAGAATAAAGTCTATGTTTCCCACATAAATTAAATTTCACTAAATTATTGTAAAATCATAAATTATATATAATATTGCTCAAATAATTCAAATAAATCAGTAAATCAAGTATAAATTCAATAAAAATTACCAGTCAACCCATAGAGATAATTCAATGATTTTCTTATGTATACTGATAACCACATCGAGCATCTCCTTAAAATGCTCTAAATTATACTACTTTTGTGATTAATATACATGAAATCAATAAAATGGAAAATGAAATTAAATAATTTACCCCTTATCTCAAAGATATTTTATTCTTTCTAAGTTTCACTAAAAATTTTTTAAAAAGTCAACTTAAATTGATAAAGGTTTAATATGTGTATAATTAACAATAAATTTTAATTAAATCTTGTCTCTGTGTCTCTAAATATTCCAAAAGATGATCGTAATTTACTGTAAAATACATTAAATACAATACAATACAATACAATACAATACAATAAATACAATACAATTTCAACTTTTGTTTAAATAGATCATAAAATTATAATTAAAATATCATTTACTATTCAAAATCTATCAGTCAAATTTAATTGTAATTGGTAAATAATTATCCTAAAATCGATTTTTCATAAATCTTTTGTTCGTAAATGTAACTTTTATTTAAAATAATAATTAAATCAAGTCAAATCTAATAAATTATCAAGAAATTGTTTGCTTCTAGGATTAATGAATTACCATCATTTCTTCAATAATTTCATTAAAAACATAATAAACCCCTAAATCCATTAAAATTCAACATAAAACCTTAAAATTCTCAAAGATTATTAAAATTTACTAACATAAATACCTCGTAAAATTAGATATTTTTATCACTAAAATTATCATAAATTATCCTTAAACCTCTAATTTATTTATATAGCCTAAAATTATTTTATTTTTGTCGCGTACAACTTACTCTATTGAAGGGTGTAATTTAATTTATTTAAAATTAATTAAATTTTCATTGAAAATAACAAGTCAACAAATGGAATTTTAATCAGTAGAGAATATATTCAATGAAGCAAATTTTTAGTGAAGGTGTAATATTGGTGGGAGAGTATATCAAGTGCGGAAAAAGTCATTGAAATTACTGAAAAATTGGGAAAGCTAAACAAATCGACTTAATAGATGAAATATCAATTGATACATTAACACTTACAACGTAATATACTTTGAAAGTTGAAATGGGAAGGAAATTATTCATTGAAGAAGAAAATCAATCATTGAAGAGAGAAATTATTCATTGAAGAGTGAAATTATAATTGAAGATAGAAAACATCCATTGAAAAGTGGAAAATATGAATTGAAGTAACAAATATTAATTGAATCAAAAATTGATATTAAAAATAAAATTATATGGTAAAATAACTCAATGAAGAGGTGAAATATCAATTAAAATTACATTGGAATTATTTGAATTATATTTAAGAAATATTCACTGAGAATGAATTGTACTTTAAAAGTGGGTGGAAGTACTAATATATTTGTTGAGTAAAAACTGATCTAAGCCCTTAATTTTGTTTGTCTAGCGAGATAATGCCTATATACTTTTGAGCGGTATAACTAAAATATTAAATTGAGAAAGAAAAATGTAAAATTTAAAAGAAAAATAAAATAATTAAAAATTTAAATCAAGTTTGATACATAAAACTAAAAAAATTAATAATAAAATTAAAAAATTAGAAAAAAATAATTTTCAAAATTTTAAAAATTAAAATTCCTTGTTTTACCACATCAAGATACACACACAGACAATCGTGGTATATAAGGCAGTGCTGAAAATTCAAAATTCAGTACGTTTTTTAAAATCTTATTTACTATTACAGCTAACGTACTCTTATATCCAATTCTGATTATCCTTTTTGAAATTTGTATTCTGAAAAATTTGTAATTTATATAGAAGTAGCAATTTTATTTTTATTTTTAATGCTTTAATTTTATGTTTATTGCCTTCCTATTAATATTTTAATTGAATAACAATTTTGCTATGCATTCTAATTTTTTTATTTTATTTTATTATTATGCAGAATTTTTCTCATTTTAAATGACCTATAGAAAAGTATCTGTGATCGAACTCCATCATGACGAAGTGAAATCACATTTAAATTAAAACCAGAAATTTAAAACTTTGCAAGATAATAAAATGAATTCTGACCTAGTACGAGTGGTGCTAAACCACGGACTGTAGTGTCCAAGAGGTGAAGAAGCTGTAAGGACAGATGTCAGAACAGCCCAGAGTTTTCCCCCGGGAACCTTATTGCCTGACCGTTGTAAAACTGAGAATGGCCATGAGGAAGGTTTAAAATTCACCAACATACAAAGAAAAATAAATTGACTAGCTAGGAGGAAGAAAGAATTAGAATAAAAGAAAATCGATAATGGTATAATAAAACTTGATAAACAATTCATGTTAGACAAATCGATTATCAAAGACTCGAAAAGAAAATAAACCGTTACGAAAAAGCGAAACTAAATGATAGTTGAACGTGTTTCTAAAGAATATACATTTTTTTCTAAAAAGTACAAGCATTAAAAATTCGAATTTTGTTATAAAAGTGATTAGGAGTCACCATGAATAATTACGATAACTACTTGATTTACCATATTATTTTATTAACCTTTTTATTACTCAATAGAGGTATATTTACAAATCTTAATGTTAGGAGCATATGTATCAAAACATAATCGTCCGTGTCTACCTATTAAATTTCTTTTTATGTCCTAAATTTTTCCTTGCCGGGTCACGATTAAGTCACTTCATTAATAATATGATACAATTAAATTGACAGTTACCATTAATAATATATTAATAAAGTTCTTAAAATTATAAACTTATTTTGATTAATTTAAATTAAGAGAGTCGAAGTAAAATAAGAAAATCTATTAAATCAAATAAAGTTTGTATAAATTTACTTACTACTTCAGTGAATATCTTGTTTACATAAAATTTCCACAAGAAATATTAGAGATCCCGGTAGATAATTTGAAACAAAAATCAACACCTTGTTATAAAGAAAAATCAAATTTATGAGAATATTCGTCCTGGCGATGCTGTGTAACACCCGACAGATCACTGGCTGATTGAGAGTACGAGTTTGTTCCTACTCAGTTTTACCGAGCATAGGTTTCATTTCACGACGGCATCAGTTCATGTTGCAGAAATATTCCCATTTCATAAACTTGATAGGGAGAGTTGAGATTGATTGACTCTAAAATTAATTTGATGGAAATGACTGCAGTTTTTCCTCCCAGATTGTACTTGCACGCCCTCATTCAAACTTCCAAAACTTCCAATCATTAGGAGCCACCTCAAATAAAGCGTGTTACCTATTTTTAAAGATTATATTCAGAGAAATACAGATTTACGCTCAAACTCAAAGCGCGAGCATCATAGAGATTTATATAAATTATTTAATAATAGCTTATATGGGAAGTCCGTTGAGAATTTGAAAAAACGGATGAATTTGAGGCTATGCAATTCAGCTGAAAAGATGATTGTATATGCCTCAAAACCGACTTTCAAAAAGTCCATTAAAATAGTGGATGATTTGATGGCTGCTCATCTGAACAAAGACTATATGTTTAGACAGACCTAGCTACATCGACCAATCAGTGCTAGACCTGTCTAAGCTGCGGATGTACCAATGACAATATAATGAATTGGCAAAATATAAATCCGAATTTGACTGTGATATTAATATTGTTGCCGGCGACACGGATTCGTTTTTCCTTTAGGTTAAGCACTGTAAGCTTGACATTCTTTTACCGGCAATGATATGAGACAATCTTTTAGATACATCAAATTACGACCCGGCACATCCCTTATACTCGAGGAAACTAGATTCAGTGATAGGAAAATTTAAAGACGAAAGTAAAGGTTTCGGGTATAATGAGTGGATTTTCTTAAGACCCAAGTTTATAAGGTAAATCCGAACAATGATGGCTAAAGGGGTGAAGTTGTTGGGGACTGACATCAAACATCAGTCGTATTTGGATTGATACAATAAGAACGTAGTATTCACAGTGCCTCAAAGTAGGATAGGGACGCGGAACCACCAGCTGTATACTTTTAGAAATAGTAAAATCGCTTTCAGTAATAACGATGATAAGCGATTATGAGTGGGGAAAAATACCAGTATCGCATTTGGGCATTATTTTGGGGTTGCTGCCATAGATAATGACCAGATGATAGACCGGATTTATTGGATGAGCTGCTTTTTGGTAGTTCGAGCCCCAGTTTTGACGATGCAACAGAATCTAGTGATAATGAAGATGACGATGGGCAGCTTTTCGGTGGGTTAAGTCCCAGTTTTAACGATGAGAACATTGATATTGACGACGTGTTGTTGTCATATTGATTTAAATAAATATTTTTAAAAAATCAGTATTTTGTTAAAAATTTTGTTGTAAATTTTTTAATTTATTTCGTATATTTGGAAAACTTGTAATATTTTTCATTTTTTATTTTGAAAATTTGTTATAATTTTCATTTTTAAATTATTATTATTATTATTATTATTATTATTATTATTATTATTATTATTATTATTATTATTATTATTATTATTATTATTATTATTATTATTATTATTATTATTATTATTATTATTATTATTATTATTATTATTATTATTATTATTATTATTATTATTATTATTATTATTATTATTATTATTATTATTATTATTATAATTTGCTATCGAGAAATAACTTTTATTATTATATTTTCATGACGAAGTCCCGGAGTGAATAAACGCGAAATATAACTTAACAGACATGGTTTGTTTTATATTTGTAAATATACTTTTGTGTGTATTTATTATTAGAAATTCTTTGTTTTTTATTATAAGTAGTGATATTAAAATAATAATAATAATAACAATTAGAAAAATCATATTAATAATGATAATAATATTAATAATAATAAGTATCAATCATATTAATAATAATAATAATAATAATAATAATAATAATAATAATAATAATAATAATAATAGAATAAAACTTAAAAAGAATAATTAAAACACTTCTTAATTTAAGTAGTAACTTTAGAATGAGAAAATTTGGAATGATCTTGAACTACTTTGAGAATGACCTTGAATGAGTCATTGTCTTTGTTTAAACTACATTGGAAAATTTTTGAATGACCTTGAAAATTATGATGACTCATCCAATGACCTTGAATGAGCCATTGTCTTTCTTTAAATGACCTTGAGAAAATTTCGATGAGTCATTGTCTTTGTCCTACAAAAATTTGTACTTTTAAACTTAGAAAAAAAATTTTTTGCCCGATGTGCCACTGGGGTAGAGAGCCACAATCCCACTTCTCAATTATTCAATGCCTAGCATGTATATAGTGTGGGGTCCGTAGTGGTTCTTATGACCTTGAACCCAATCATATAATACTATATGACTGCCACTGGTTACCCGTCGCTAAGCAACGTTGGTACTGTAACCAATGGTTCTCTGACCGTCAAAGGTGAGCTTTGTTTCCAAAATTACTAAGACCCAGTCTACAGCTGGTTCAGCGACCTACCAATAGAAGGTCTGTGCTCGTCTTACTCATTTAGGTCCCTTACTTTCTTTACTTGATTCTGTTAGTTGTCCTTTATCCTCATATAGATTATTCGCATCATCAACATACCCATTTTTGAAAAATAAGCAAACAACAAAAGAAACGTTTTTATTTACTATTCACATTACATTACAAGGATAATTTCAGTCGTTATGTTATTTTCGTAGCTTCTGTCGTGCACGTTCGGCTTTTCCTGGCCTTGCTCGAAGCCTTGCTACGGGATTCTCTTGATTCCGGTAAGCTACCTGTGCCGGGGCGAATACCAGAGGGTACGTGACTGCCCTTCCCTCCTGGTTTGCCACTATGGCCACCTCTAATCCGCGGATTTGGATCTTCTGAACTTGATTTATGGTTCTCTCTTCTTGCCAACCCTTTTGCGCAGCATCATTCTTTTGATAGAGCCGTTTTACTCTAGGCGGCTCGGACCAGGCAGCCTTGACCCACTGGAGTTCGCGGCTGAGTTGTAGACATTGTTGGCGGAGGTTGTCATTCTCTCGGCGGAGCTTCTTTAGTTCTCTTGTAATCCCTTGAATTGCATGCATAGCTGAACAGTAATATCCAATAAATCATAGTTCTACACATTTAGCAAATCTTAAATGAATCAGAGTTTCAAAGTTTACCTAACCTTACCATTCATTACTATTTCACGGTGAATTTAATATTAGTATTTCTAATTTGGGTGAAAATAATATAACAAAAAATATCAAAACAAAACAAAATACATAGTTAAAAGAAACACATTTATTTAAGTAATCACACAACTAATTTCCCTGTGGTTTTTTGCCTGCCCAACGCCTTCGAGTAGGCGTGCTTATTGGTTCCTCAATCTTCTAATATATCCCGGATATCTGGCTGTAATAGACTCTTTGGGACGACCAGGTTTACGGGTGCGTCGCACTCCAAAAGCGCTGGATCCTCGGGATTATAGGCCACTCCGTAACTGGATAGATGACCATCTGAACTCGGGATACGTTCACTGATGATATCCCTATTTATCCGGGCTAGGTGCTCTCTCTGTTGATTGGCCAAGTGTCTGTACCGCCGTTCCAGCTGCTCGAAACGGTGCAGTGCTCCTTCTGCCCTTTGTCGTATTTCCCTGGCTGGATTTCTTCCTGGTTCTCTTTTAATTAGAATACTTGGTAGTTCGTATCCATGTCTCGACTCTCTGGATTCCGGCACGGCCATTCGGGAGTACCATAAGTCGAAATTGAGTATCCCCGATCCCATAAGGCTTGGCGATATCTCCCAGCGAACCTATTTGGAACCGTTAGTGTTGTTCTTTCGACGTCAACCCAGTTGCTGCTGGATGTGCCTGTTAATGATGATAATAATTTAGTTAAGTTGCGGTCATTATTCAATAATAATTGTTATCCATATGCCTTGACATTAACAAGAGGCGTATACTTGATTAGTTATCCCCACAACATGGGCGTAATCCCAACTAGAAGCATCTATGCATACAATTCGCGGCTTGTTGGTCCTCCTTCCGTCTACTCTCCTAATAACTAAACAGATTTATAATGTTGATTTCAACGTTGGCTCTAGGTTAATTGCAGAACTCCTTGATGGGTGGACTGTCTATTCACATTTTACAATCGTGGATTGGCTAAGCTAGTTGTTGTACCCGAATTAATTACTTATGTAATCTATTGGTTGTCGCTAGCTAAACATTGCGTTCAGTGGGGAAATTCGTTATCGGAAGCTAATTGCATCATTGCATGGCTATCCTTGGGTGGCCATTTCTAACAAAAAAAATCTGCTCGCGACGAAAATAAATGGTATACCAAATCTCCGCTATGTTCACTTTTATGAAATTAGACTAAAGCAAGTAATTACATACAAGGTTTCACTTTATGTTAGGATAATTAAATCTCCAAAGAAAGTTATATTGGATTCAATGACATAATGATTTCACTTTAAATTGAAATAATTAAATCTCCAAAGAAAGTTATATTAAAGCCGTTTACATAAAAGATTTCTTTTTAACTTTATATAATTAAATTACCAATAAAGTTGTATTAAATTCGTTTACGTAAAAGATTTCATTTTAAATTGAAATAATTGAATTTCCAAAGCAACGTGTATTAAATTAATACACATTCCAAGATTGAGCCGAGATCGGCCTCACCTGTCGAACATTCCTCGGCACGAATCTACTCGTGGGCATGAATCGGATTGCTACTGGAGGTGTCCCGGGCCTGGTTCCTTATTCTTTCATTTTCTCTGGAGGAAGCTCCGCTCTGTTCTGTAATCTCCATTCCGCATTGCTCCGCATTATGTACTATTAATTTGGCCATGAATTCAATTTAGATGCGAGATAAGTTTGACCATCATTGTGATTCAGCTCGCATATATATAGCTTGCTGGTTCGTTTTCTGCCACGTGGCTGGAGAGAGATTCAATTGGTTGTGGCAGCTGATGATTGGCTGTTCGCGGAATTTCTCTTTCATTGATCGCGAGGTGGTAAATATTACAACCGGTTTTGAGTTCGCGATGCATGTTCCGCAATTTTCCTGCCCAAGTTTGTATGTCAGTTTTAGATTCAAATTTTCTCGAGACAAAATAGGATTTTCTGGAATTTATTTTCACAAATTCCTGATCACGATTTTTGAACTCTTAGCGAGGTATTTCTAACTAATTTTTAATATGTTATATTAATTCAATTTTTTCAATTTAACCTTTTGTTTTTCTGCTATGTGGGGTTTTGAAATACTCGCTCGATCTATTTCATTCGTTGGTACCAACGGGCGGTATACTCATATCTACTCCCTGTATTCGGCTGGCTTGCTTCGAGGCCATGTATTCACGGCTCCAATGTTTGGGGAATTTATGGTAATCGTTCCGAGTTGCCGACTCCGAATACTCCAGTATGGTGCAGTGTGTTTTTGGTGAAGATCTCTGTGAATAAATTATTTCTTCTTTTCTACCTTTTGGTTATGACGACAACTTAGTAATTTATTCCTGCGTTCCGAAATCGCTTGTTAACTAATCATTGCGGTTTAAATCGACATTATTTAAATTATATTAATGTAATGTTAATTGGGATAACTGGCAACTCAGATAATAAGCAAACCAAATTGACTCTCAGGGAAGAAGGAAAGGATTATTATTTAATTAGACTCTAAATAAAGTCAATGATGGATCCTTATCGTTATTATTATTGTCGTGACGATAAAAATTATTATTAGGGTGACTAGTATTGCTAATATTATCATACTTATTATCATTATTAAAGTTCGTAACATCAGTCTTGTGATTTGCTTCCCGGGTAAGGGCTCACACAATAACTATCTATCACACGATAATACATTTTCACTCAGCGGATTTCTATTCACCTTTTTGTGAGTTAGTTACCGCTAGGTTACAAGTAATATGGGTACCGTAGCCTACAGACCTCTTTAAATCATTTTAATCCTATATTTTATCAAATTTAGATGATTTAATTATTAGATTTTCTTTGATAGTTTCGTTACATCGATTTTCGCAAGCCCCTTTCCCTTTAACCTCAAGTTGATCTTAAGAGTTTTGTATGTTTATATTAGATTTTAGGAGTGCTTACTGGACTACTCCGTGTGATTATTTTAGCCGACGAGTAATAAGATTTTAGGTCCATTTTTGGGAGTAGCTGGAAAGGTAGTCAACCAAAAGATTCACTCCCGATCTCCCTTCTGCCTTTATAATGGTAAATGAATTTACGTTCGAGACCGTCGTTACCCACGGCGAGATCTCTCAAGGGCACGAGCTATTGGTGGACTTACACCGCACTTACACTGCTCGGTATTTATGTATGAGTTTAATGAATTGTTGGTGTGTGGCTGTGGGCCGGAAAAATTTCGACGGAATTAAAATTCGATAAGTTTTCATAATATATTTTCGTGATACTAATTGCACATTCATTTACAATACAGGTAAATCATTCCGGCTCACCTTAGATAAATTCGTATCAGAATTTCGTTATTACTTTCTGTAAGCTTTTATGATTCGATTAGTGAATAAGTGATCAAGTGTTCCGCTTTAAAAAGTTTATTTTAGTTAAATACGAGTGTTAAAATTCTGTGAAAATGAATCGTTATATATATCTGTTCTGTGACCCTAACCTTGCGTGTTAAATTTGATGTGGTAAAACAAAACTTGACCTTGGGATTTTTTGTATATTCTAACTCTTATTTTATTATTTTCATTATTTAATTTGGCAATTTTAGTTTTAACTTTTAATTGAATTGTTTCCAATTCAAATTATTTAATTTTAGTTCTAACTTTCATGAACTCTTGTTTCTTTAAGAAAATTGTCAATTTTCGGTCAAATTTTCGTGTTTTCATGTTATTTCTGTGTTTATTTCGTCGGATCTTGTTGCATCTTGTTATTATTTTAATTTATTTTTATGTTTTCGATTTTATATTTTAGTTATTTCTTTCTCGTATTAGTGTGGTTAATTGACGTTTTGTGGGTCTGGTTTTAAATCTGCTTGTTGTGTTTGAGTGCTATTACCAATTTATTCAAACAAAACTCTGTTTTGGCCCAACAATAATGAGTTGTACAGTACTCAGTCATTTGTATACACTTCCTACTGATTGTTGTTCAGTTATTAATCAGTGGATTTTTCAGTGTGGGTTATCAGTATTCAGAAGTTAATAACAAGTAAGTTAACTTTGTCGTCGATTGTTGATGAATTTATTATTATTATTATTATTATTATTATTATTATTATTATTATTATTATTATTATTATTGTTATTATGATTATTATTATTATTTTTATTATTATTATTATTATTACTATTACTTTTATTATTATTATTATTATTATTATTATTATTAATTTATTTTTTCAAGTCTTACTTTGAAAAATTTTATTGTTGTCAACATGTATAAAAAAACTCATTGTCAAAATTTTACTAAAAATGTCATCCTTACAAAAAATTAAAAATTTCATAGTAAAATTATACTAAAAATTTCATGTTTAAAAATCATTTATATAAAATTCATTGATAAAAATTTTATCATGTAATTTTGTCGACTCTTTAACTTTAAAAATTCTTACCTTATGTAACGTATCTTTTGACCCTCTATTTACTTTTAAAAAATTATTACCTTATGCAATTTGCCAACTATAACTGCTTTTAAAATTTTCAGCTTTAAAAATTACCCTTATGTAACATAACTTTTGACCATCTATTTAATTTTAAAAAATTCTTACCTAACTTACTATAATTTACTCTTGGCACCTTAATTTATCTAAATTTATTTTAACGTACTTTAATTTACTCTGATGTACTTCAATTTACTTTTGTTGGGCCAGAACACAGACGGCCTTGTAAATGTTTAAATGAATCGGTAACACACATGCAAACATAACATGCAGATTTAAATTCAAACCTATTAAAATACCAATTAACCCTATCAAAATGCGAGGAAGAAAGCAATTAAATATAAAATTATAAACACAAAAATCAATTAAAATAATAACAAAGTGCAACAAGATCCGCACGAAATAAATATAAACATAACACGAAAACCCAACGATGTTGACCGAAATTTGACAATTTATTAAAAAATGCGAAATTTCATGAAAATGAAATAAAAATAAAATAATTTGAATTAGAAATAATTCAATTAAAAATCTAAAGAAAAAATTGTCAAATAAAATCTCAAAATAATAAAATTAAAGATTAGAATATACCAGAAAATTCCAAGATCAAATTTTGTTTTATTAAATCAAAAAGAATACGCAAGGTTAGGGCTGTACAATAGGTATATATACCGATTCATTTTTACACAATTTTAATCAGTTTTTCAAAAACTTGAAATTGTTTTTACTCCTAAAACAGTTATTTTCACGATGTAAGTGAGAGTTTTTATTTGAAAGCTCTCTCCACGTCGCATCCTCGCTCTGCTTGGATGTCGGTGTGGGGGAGCGGTGTATTTATGCTTGTTATATGAATGTGTCGGGTAAATTATATTTTTCTTTTAATAAAATATTTATATAGCAAAAATTTTGTTTTATTTTGTCGAAATTTTTCCGGCCCACAACCGAAACACACTACAAGTTAATAAAATCCGACATATTATTCGAATTCGTGTAAATGCGTGGAAAATCGCCAATGGTTCGTGCCCGCGAAGGCCCCAGCGTGCGGAACGCAGGAGCTGGAACGTCAATATCATTCCGTATAGTGGAAGAAGGGGAAAGGGAAACAGCCTTTTGACTGTTTCCCGTCTCGCAGTTTCCGTAAACTCTACCTAAAATATGAACACAATGCGCCTAAGGTCAACCAGGGGAAAGGTAACGGGGAAGTAAGAAGCTGAAATCGTTGTTATGAACTTAAATGTATATTTTAAATTAAATGAAATATAGTGATAAGATCTTTGAGAGGTTGTTTCGTAATAAAGATAATAAAGTAATTATGAACCTAATAGGTATATTTTAGCTAAATTTAAATGAAATATAATTATAGATTTTGAGAGGTTACGTTGCACAAAAATCAATAAAGTAGATGTTATAGATTTACGATACAAAACTTAAAATTTAAGTAAATAGAGGTAAGGAATTAATAATGCAAACGTTCGGATTCCCAATAGGAAGTAGTAAATGTAAATATAAGAAGCTCCTATTACGTTACTGGAAGTCTAGAAAGTAGCCGGATGTGATCCTTAATATAGCATTTAAATCGATAAAAGGGCTTGGGAGGAATTATAACCAATGCACATAAGTTACAACAATTAAAATCGACCAAAATATTTAATAGGAAAGAATAAGTGTTTATAACATCAAAAATTCGTAACCCCAACCCCGAATCACCAAGATTTTCAGATGATAAGATAAGATCCCCACATCAATAGAGAGAAATCCCCGACAGCCTAAATTCCATTAATAAACTAAGCGCGGAAAAACTAGCTTTAGTCAAAATTGGCGAGATGATAACAATTAGATGAATAGAGACCCATGTTCCCCAGCACGACGAAACCTCATAGCGATAAACGCAACTCTGTATTTCCCGACTAAAGACTCGGCTAAGCTATAAGTGTTAGATAAAATAGACGCAGAATAAACCGAAAGACACAGACGCCAAAACCCTTACCAGCAATTGTTAAACAGTAATTTATCATAGAATAAAACAATCTATCTACCCAGTATTTCCCCAACTAGTACCAACCCAAAAATTAACCAACAACAAATTACAATCATTTATTAAAAAAAAACTCGTTGTTTCAACAAAATTCTGTTCTGACCCACCGATATCCACTACGAGTCGACCCTGAAAGGATAAAAATTATTAAACTAAGAAGAACCTAATTATCCACTAATACCTGTGATCATTATGTTTCTTCGCCAGAATAATCCACCGATCCAAGCTAAGCGAGTGTTCGAACCAGCCATTCATTAATTTCCAAATTATTCCCTTGTCGAAAATCAATAACCAACAATAATCCTGCTTCATCGCACAAACCAAACACAAATAACAAATTGAAAATATTTATTTGATACTATAAGTCCACCCAAGAATTTGTAAATGCCAAAGAATAATTTCTTTCACCAACATTTGTCCTAAAGTTGAATCCCTGAAAGAATAAAAATTAAAACTGGTAGAATGCAATTCTCGAATAATACTTCCGGTTGTAACGATCTAATTAGAATAAATTACAAACGAGCCTGAAATTATAAAAGTGATTAATGAGATGGAATCAGGGAAAAATTAGAGACTTGCTAAATACATCTGCTACAACTTTTATCTCTGCATGGATCGATAATCTCTCATGCTTGACATTTATATTTAAGATCAATCGATAATGATGTTTATCCTTCGCATGCACCAACTGCAATACAAGACGCGATATGCGCACACAATTTGGAGGACACACACACGCACTGTGCAGAGAACTCCTTTAGTAATGCTAGTCGGTATGACCTTTCCAATACACACTCACTGCTGACAGGCATACACATTTTTCTTCTCGCTTCTGTAACTGGCACCCCGATCTATATAATAGATATCGATAGTTTCGGATTAACAGTTAGAGTTTTAAAAAGAAGAAATTAATTAAAAATGTATCTACAAGAGACCCAGATGAATAAAGACACGACGGCCAGGATCTCAGACGACGACATCGTTTTAAATCCCAGAATTCAAACGTTAGGTAAAATATTTTTTCTTTCATAAATTTATTATTAATCCTGTATGAGCCCTAGGAAGAAAATCTTGCAATATCAACCCAATGATGCCCCAGAATTAGTAATACCGATAACCAAAGCGAATTAGGCAATACAAAATTTGATGTCGGAAAGGCCAGCGTTCCCTTTTTGGGGGTTCTTGATTATTTAGTGGTACCAAAAACTACAGAGATTATGCACCTTAGAACCCGATTCGAGAAAATACGCGATACCGAACCAAGCCGCCAGTACCATAACCAATAACCACAGAATTACGTAGGAATTTTTGATGGCACGATCCTGTAGCTCGATTCAAATATTTTTTTTGAAGATAGATGTTGAATTGCCTAAATCTAGACCATTTCAAACGAGGATTCCAGATTCCAGGTTATCGATAAATTAATAACCCAACTATGCCAAAATGACTAAACCTAATAACGAAGATAAGATGAAATAATCCAAATTTAGTTATTGTGAACCTCTTTTAGCAAATAAACCTTTTGATTTTAATTTTTGTGCTTATTTAACTAATGATGTGTTAGCAGTAGATAGTCATAATGTACGTTAGCCCTTACTATGAATATTTTCAAATACCTTTATCGAATTTATATAAGTATGTTAATTTTTGTGGTTATTATTTTATTCAATTATTTATATTATTATTTTTTTTATTTAGCTAGATAATGATTTGGACGTCACTATAATTAATTTCGAATTAGGAAAGCATTTCTACTTGTAATTGATAATTATTAGGTTCGTTATCATTAAAATAGCCAAATATTTCTTTTAATTTAATGATCCGATGTCACTGAATTAAGAATTTGTAAACCTTGTTTTCTTGAAAAAATAAAATCCCAACCTGACTAGACAACCTTGGTGAACGACGACCCATATAAAATATACTTGGATGGTAACCCCATAATTAAATTAAGAGAAGACGACTTTCGATTCATTAATATTACTTACGATTAGCAATTTCCATAAGAGTGGATGATCAAGTAATCAATGGTAGGCGAGAAATTTTACTCAATTTTTGCGACGGTAATTTCGTGACATGAGACACGCAAATTCAACTAATTAGTTAACCGAATTTCAACCATTTAAGAACATCAGACAGTGTCTAAACCTCATTAGGTTTTTTTTTATTATAGATTATATGATTTTATTAATTTTATGATTTCTAATTTAATCTAAATGAATTTTTAGGTATTTAAAAGCTTGGAATTATTTTACATTTGTAAGATTATTAAATTACGATTTTAATTTTTTAATTTTTTTTTGAAAATAATGTCGATATTATTGAAGCATTACACCATTTTGAATATTTGGAATTTTGTTTTGACAAGTCGAGTTTGTTTTTTCAATGAACTACTTCATTTTTTTTTACAAATTTCTATGATAATAAATCTTAAAGATTGAAAATAGAAGCTCTTCTCCGAACAAGTGTGTACGATTTGTTATAGAATTGTTTTTCTTATATCATAGGATTTATCAAATTAATGTTAATGATTGAAAATACAAGGGGTAAGGGATTTCAGGCGGGGAACACAATATTTGTCAACCAACGGATGGGAATGATCAACTTAATCAAATCTTGTTTAGGAGAATCAAGAGCCATTATTCGACTTCCCGCTCAGGTCGCTGATCAATTGCGACAGGCCATGTGAGGTGCGGGCTTCGCCGTGTCCCGGCCAAGTGAAGTCCGATCGGAAGTACTAGGTCGATCCCCTGCCCAGGAAATTGGTGAGCATGCGATGCTCCACCTCGCTCGTCTCGAGGACCAACAACGTCGGACTGATATTCTGGTAGCCAGAGCCAGACTATACCTCACGAACGTAGAGGAGGATATTGTCACCGGCCTAATCGCGAGTACGGACGACTACGCACCGCCACCCCATTCCCTTTTCAACCGGATGGATGAGCATTGGAACGTGAATCCTCCAAACCTCAACGTCGCTGTGTCCCAGAGGACCCTTCCCAGCCACAGGAGAAAGACAGAGAGGCCCATCTTTGTGTATCGGGAGCGTCCTTATGCTCAGCCGGCCTCAGAAGAACGCGATGATGGGAATGACCGAACCCCGCATTTTCAATAAATGAATCGTTGACATTTAGAAAAATTAAAATTAGATTCCAAATAAATGTTTAGTTGATTTTCTATTGTCTTTTTCATTTTTGTCGGTTCAATATTATTAATATTTGGATGATCAATTAAATAACTTGAGATTTGTAGACCAGAATTAATTTTCGTTGTTTACAGAGATGGAATCACTGAAAATGATGCAGAAGGAATTGGAGCATTCACGAAAAATCAATAAAAGCTTCTACGAGCAAATTATCCAATTGACAGCAGAAATCCAGCAAACAAAGGCCGCCTGGATAGAACCCAAGAAGGCAAAGTTGCTTTATCAGAGGCTTACGGCAGCACAAAAAGGCTGGGCGGAAGAGAGGCAATTAAATCAAAGCCTGAGGACCCAGATAAAGGGGTTAGAAGTAGCATTGTCAGCTTGCCAAGAAGGAGCGGCAGTGACATATCCCCTTGTCTTTGCCCCTGCCCAACTGGCCTACCGAGAGACAATGACAACAGGTCCAAAGATTAAACCGAAGGCTAGCGGTTATCGACCCGGACGTAAAGAGTGGGCTAAACGCCGAGCCGCTCGAATCTCAGTTAACCCTGATGAACATCCCTAAATGTGTTGTTTCTTGTATAAAATATATGTTTGTTGTTACTTGAATATTATTTAGAGTATCTGATAAGTAGTAAATGACAGAAAGTAATGTGAAGACATAAAATTGTGTGAATGAGAGGTTTTAGTGGGAATTGTAGATATGAATGAGGAAAGTAACGGTATAAGGGGACCCAAAAGTTGAAAGCGAGCACATGTCTTCTATCGACAGCTCGTTGGACCCAGAGATCGTCCGATCAATTATAGCCTTAGCGATAGAGCTCACTTTTTGCGGACGATCTACCCACTCGAACACAGTTCCAACGTTGCTTAGCAACGGGTGCCGAGTGGTAAGCGAAGCACATTTGTATGGGGTTGCCTGGGTTACCACAACATAATTTAAACAAACATCAGCACCCAGTAACCCACCACTTTAATTTTCTCTAGTGTATTTTAATTTACTCTCATATACTTAATTTATTCTAATGTACTCTGATGTACTTAAATTTACTCTAATATACTTAAATTTATTCTGATATACTTTAATTTACCGTAGTTTACGTTAATTTACTTTAGTATATTCTAATGTTCCTTAATGTACTTAAATTTACTCTAACGTATATTAATTTACTTTAAGAATGTTATTTTACTTTAATTTACCTTAATTTACTTTAATATACTCTAATGTACTCTTATATACATTAATTTACTTGAGACCCTTTAATTTATCTTAATTTACTTTAGGTATTTTAATTTATTTTTATCTAAATCCTAAATTTTACATATGAAAATTGGGTGAAAATTGTGTTACATTGTTTTTATTGCGATTTAAAAATATCCCTGACTATAATGTGACCATCGATGGCGATTTGAGCCAATTTTTATTTTAGGCTTTTTTATCAAGAAAAATTACTTAGGCTTTTGAATCAAAGAAATATTTCTATGGTTTTTTATTGGTTGGCGATTTAAGCCAATTTTTATTTTATGCTTTTTTATCAAGATCAAAAATACCCCCTCACTATAGTGTGACCGTCGTAGGCAATTTGAGCCAATTTTTATTTTAGGTTTTTTAACCATAGGCGATTTAAGCCAATTTTATTTTAGGCTTTTTTATCAAGAGTCAAAAATACCCCTTGACTATTATGTGACCGAAAATATTTTACAATAAAAAATATTCATTAAAAAATTTTTCAAAAATTAGGGCGAAAAATTCAAAAAAAATAGTTTTTGAAAAAATTGCGCGAAAAATAAATTCAAAAAAATTTGCGCGAAAAATTCGAAAAAAAATTTCTAGAAAAATAAACACAAAATCAATTTTAAATCAAAATTAATTACGCAATTGAGATTAATTACATCATTGTGTCATTTAATCCGTCGTGAACCCCCCCCCTTCCTCCCTTTTTTATTATGCAACTTTTTTATATTATGTGCGCTCCTAACTACCTACTGTAATCGCTCTTTTTTAGATTTTATTTCAGTCAGTATAGAGAATCTGAATTCGTACAGATATAAGGATCCGAATATGCAGCAAAGACTTGATTTCATTTATGCTTACATCAGGATATTTACTTTTTACGAAAATCCAAAATGCTGGAAACTCTTTCTCAGCAAGTCGAGTCTTCAAAACTACATCATTTTTCACTTTAAGTCTGAGACAAATATTTGTGGCTATGAATGGAATTATCGCACACTCATATTGTGAAGTATTAAGCGACAGAATATATTTGGAGAAATATGCCGAAAGATTTTGCAATGTTTCTTAGGTTTCGGTCTTTACTTGGCATAAATTTAATGTTATTGTTTTGTCTGTCTGATCCTAAGTTGCAATTTTTCGCCGAATGCCTTAAGCTTTTCCTTATCTCCTTGCAGACTTAAATTAAGTAAGTTCAGTTTTTCAAATACATCATTGAGAAAAATAACTTCCAGCTACCATATATCACTTTCAAGAAATACAAACTTAGTACCTTCTACAGAAAAATATGAAATAATCTCAGTTCGCAAACTGATAACACGAGCAAGCGCTTTGGTTTTGAAAGACATCGAACTTGTTTTTGAAATAATAAGCTTTTGTGATCTGAATCCAATGCCTCACATAATGACGTAAATATCCTTGTTCGAAGCGGATTTGACTTGATGTGGTTCACGACTTTGATTACTTCATTCATTGTCTAAAGAAACCGAGTGGGTAGAGCGTTTGAAATTTAAACTTTTCGATGAAGTATACAGTGCAAAAATTTTACTTAAAATAAAATAGTAATGGCATTTAAGAAAAAAATATTGAATTACTTGCTTCGAATGAAAGCAATTAAGATTACTAACGATTAATTAATAACATTGATCAAATCGAAAAAATATCTATAATTTTATCGATAGAAAAACTGACGAAGAGACTACTAATTGACTTATGATACAAACAAAATAATGAGTTCGACAAATTTTCCTACTTCAAACCTTGAACTTTTTATGAATAGCTTTATTTCACGTATCATTTTTAGATATATCCGCCGAAATTATTGACACATTTTTCCCAGTGTATCACAAGTTCTGAAAATGCATTTTCGAAGAAATCTGGGGCCCAATTGTCGAAGAAATGATCCACTGCCTCCTTCAGTTCATCGTTATTTTCAAATATTTTTCCAGCTAAGTGCTTCTTAAGCTGGATAAAAAAGTAATAGTTACTTGGACCCAGATCTGAACTGCATGATGAAAGTGAAAGTACACTAATAAAGCGATAATTTTGGAGATTTTTTTCTAAAAGTTTTATAAGTATACATTAAAGCAAATATACATAAATTAAATTAAATTATACCCAAAATTACCAAGTTTTACTTACTATTATACATACGATATATCTATTTGCTAAATATTGTACGAGTTCACTAAACAGGACCGTGTTTTGATGAGTATACTTAGAATGTATAAAAGTTTAAAATGTTGTCTAAACTAATTATTTTCAACCAAATAAAACAAAGAATGTCTAATTAAATTAATATTTAATAGCTCTTGTATTAAAATCACCCCATCATATTGCTAATTTGGTAGATATACTTCAATATAAGAGTACTTTGGTAGCTCAACTTTAGAGTCAAAACCTATAGTGGGATAGTTTTATCTTTATGAACCCCATTTCTGAATATATAACATAAATTTATAACATCCATTTATCTAGGTACATAAAAGTTGTTCATGAAAGTTTCTAGTAATTCATAGGATATAAAACGGTTAGGACCATGGTTGAATCATAAATACTTAAAACAAGGGATTTCATTGTTATAATTTTATGAGTATCTATTCAAAAATGTCAGCATTGGTATGTGATTCTTTCAAAATTAATTAAGAGAAAATAAGAGTTTAAATGAATAGAAAGTTTAAGAGTCATTTTGCGTTGATCAGAAATCCTGTTATAAATGCTAAAATCGATGTTTAAATTTACTAACTTAACCGTGAAGGTGTACAGCTAAGATTACATGCTTTTATTTTCAAGTGTTCACCCTTTACTTTCAGTGTCGTTCAAGTCTTGTAAGTTAACTTTCCAGAAATTGAAATGTGCACATTAGTAGATACTTCATATAAACTTTTTGCATGTTGCCACGCAACATCACCAGGTATATTTTACAAACTAAAAAGTACTCATTTAAAGATCATACAAATTACACAATATTTCTTAAAACTACTCTGATTCAAAAAATAGATGTTTATTCATGAAAAATAATAAAGAAAATTAAAATTGTTTATCTTCGATCATCGGTAAATAAAGAATGTCAGATTAAAAGTTTTACTGCTAACTCAAATATTTTGTTACAATAAATCATTAAGTAAAAGATAAAAAATAAAATTTTCCATCTAATGTTTTATATATGTATTATTATATGGTAAAAAATGTTTAATAGTTAAAAGAAATATAGAAAAATTATAGGAAAATATCTTCTTTCGAGAATTTCGGATTAACTACAAAGTCTCAGTGAAATCTATGAAAATAATGGATAGTTCAAGTGATTTACGTAAAAGTGTAATTATTAAATAAAAATTGATTCATTGAGACGGTTTAACCAAAATTACTGTGGGAACAATCACAACAACTGCAACTATTATAAAGGCTACTATCAATCCTGCGATGAGTTTAATTTTTCGTGTCGTATTCCAGAATGACGATTTCAACAATAATCTTGGATGAGCATAATATTGTGACAATCCAATTTGAACAGATGGTCTTTTGTTTTCAGAATTACTTCCTTTGACTGTTTTGGATTTCCTAATCGAACTTCCCTTTCGAGATGTTTCCTGTGATTCTTGACGTTCGTTTGGATCAAGATCGTCGTCAGATGAATACGGACTTGATTTATCCACTGATTTCCTCTGTACATTTATTACGGGTACAATGTTCCAATGAGAAAGATGGATACTAGACTAAATGAAAACAAAAATTATTAAAATTTGTGAAGTTGCATTAATTGGAAGATTCACGATTTTGGTATGAATTTAATAAAAATTTAAGTTAAAAAATCATTATATTTAACGTTAAGCTAAAGAGATGTTAAAGTACTCCTCAATATTTCCTAAACGAAACACCCTCATACATAGTCATGAAAGATACGAAAAATTTATTAACCCTAGCTAAATTAAGCAGAAAAACTTCTTCTTTGCACCATATTTGAAATGACGTTAATAAAATTAGTGTTATAAATAATAGATAAATTCGGAAATATATTAATGGTAAAAATTGCATAGTTTATAAGTTGACATATGAATTGATGAACGAGGCAAAATGCAGATAATCAAAATTGCTGATATAGAAGTCTGATAAAAATTATAAAAAACATCCAAATAAAAGTAAAAATAATTTGGAAGAAAAACTAGAAAAGTAGGAAATGAAATAAAATATTTTTGTATAAAAAAATTCTTAACACAGTAAATTCTCGATAAGTATCACACTCAATAACCATTTTGGTTGTTAAGCCATCAATAAATATATACAAAATGATGTAAATACAATTCAAAATCTGTCACTCCTTGTATTTTTATCGGTTTATAATAACTGATTCACCTAGTGACACTTATCGATAATTTACTGTTATTTAAATATTCAAATACGGCAAAAATATCTAATATATTTTTTAAGGCTAAAAAACGAACTTGATTAATATTAACGATATATATATTATCCATTAAGAATAAAAGCAAATATCGACGAACCCTTTAAAGATCAAAAGAAAATATAGTCTATGCATGCGTTATTTTATTATTATTATTATTATTATTATTATTATTATTATTATTATTATTATTATTATTATATTGGTTGAGAGTCTTAATAATAATAATAATAATAATAATAATAATGTTGGGCCAGAACACAAACGGCCTTGAAAATTGTTTAAATGTTTCAGTTATATAGAACGAAAACCCAGCACCAAAGTAACTTAAAATACAACATACAACATCAACTAAACACCCTAAAATTTGAAAGAATATAAATAAATATAAAATCAAAAAACAAAAAAGTAAAATAAAATAAATACAAAATTCATCAAGAACCGAACAAAATTTACATAAAAAATAACATAATAACAAGAAAATTTGACCAAAAATCGGTAATTTATGTAAAAGTAAAAAAGTAATGAATAAAACGAATTAAAATAAAATATTTTTGGTTAAAGAAATTCAATTAAAAATTAAAGAAATAAATTGCCGATTAAAATTAAGAAAATAATAAAAATTAGATTTAGATAACACAAATAATTTCAAGGACAAATTTGTTTTATCACAATAAATAAAATACACAAGGTTAGGGTCAAATTATAGGTATATATATTGATGTGTTTTCTCAAATTTTTAGACAGACTGATTTTTTTCAGTGTTAGTGTGCAGATGGTTAGACTGGTTTTTTCGGTGTTAGTGTGCAACGTCAATTTCTAGTTTTACTTTCATTCATATTTTCAGTAGCTATTTTTAAAGAATTGATTGGTGCGTATATGAAATCAGATTAAAATTGGTTTTATTTATGGGAATTTGTGATGAAAATATGAAATGAAGAATTTTATTGAAGAATATATGTTTAAGCATCGAATCTTTTAACTGATTAAAACTTGGATTCGCTAAAAATGGTATTATTACTTTTTTGTCCCACAGCTAAAATATCACAAAGTAGTAAAATTCACACACTAGTTGAGACGTGTAAGACCAGGTGCATCTGTCAATATCTCGTGCCCGTGAAGGTCTAGTCGCGCCTAAACGTCAAATCATAGAACTAAATAGCGAAAGAAGGTAGCTCGAGAATGGGTCTTTTGGCTCAACTTTCTTGCATTCCATTTCGATAAAAGCGACATAAAATGTTTAACAATTGACTTAAAATCACTAACATTGAGTAGTCCAGTGGGCACTCATTAAATACAATATGAACACAAATAGATTCTAAGGACAAAGAAAAGGAAAAGGTAGCGAGAAAATCGCGAAATCGTTTCAACAGTTAAAATGATTTAAATAATATTTAAGAACTATATAAATTATTTTGAATTGAGATGGGCAAATTTTCCGAAATACTTAAAATACCTTATTAAAAAACTGTAATATAACGGCGGAACGCTGCTCAAAGTTTCCGAAATAACTAATATATATGCACCATATAAATTAAATTAATTTAAATTATAATTAAGTAAATTAAAATAAACTGTAGAGGATTTTACAATTAAAATTCTCTAAAATTAAATAAAAAACAATGATTTAGCCCCGGTTTCTAATAATGTGGGATTTTATTTAAAAACCCGATTTTATGTGATCCTTAATTTACTTGATTTAATTAATATGTGTTGTTTAAATAATATTGGCAAACGATGGGAGTTTTAAAAATATAAAAATTAGAATTTATTTGTTGAATACTTGTTTATTTTTAAATTTAAAATGTCGTCCAAGATCTTTTTGATTTGATTAAAAACTTAATAAAAAGTTATTCAATAAACAGATACTGAAATATGAAAAGCGATATTGGATCTGATCATGAACTATTTTCCGATAATGATTCAAATAATAGTTTATGGAAAAATGCTGAGTTTTCTAATGCAAACCAATTCCCCTTTGTTAAGAAATTAGATAAAGAGGATTCTTATGAACAAAGTTGCATTCCTGGTTTGAGTTTTCCTAAAATGAAAGTAAACAATTGTGAAAGCAATTTGAATACATCCAATAAAATTGAAAGTTGCATTATTAAAGATTTCAATACTTTATTGTCTCTGGACAATAAAATAATTTCTGATAAATTCATCTTCATTGATTGAAGAAAACCTATAATTTTATTCACTGATATGTAATAGTGAGTACTGGCTCCAATTTTGCTCAAATGTTGGGCGGACATCTTTTACAGAAAAATTCCAAAATTATCCACTTTGCAAGCCGTCCTATAATTCTCGAACTAACACTTTGTTCGGCTGCAAAATCCTCTTGGATGATATTCAAGATTGTTCTGGAAGCAATGATTCTAATGCGATCGATAGTAAAAAATCACTGTTAGAAATCTGAAAATGCAACTTGTTGAAATATATTAATTACAGTTAGGTAAAAAGCTATGAAAATGAACAATTTAAAAATATCGATAGTAAATTACAAATGAAACTGATGTTTCTGCATTTCTTTTATTTAAATGAAAAACAGCATAATTTTGAGAGTCATAGATAAGCATGATTATAGGAAGCCGGATTTTGAAGGAGATTTAAATGATCGCTATATTTCAGCTTATAATTCTTTACAGGTTTCTCCAACATTTTGTGACATAGTGAAACTACACAGCCTTGTTGGTGTCAAATATTTTCGAACTAAGCACAGATTTGATTCCTATTGGTATTGCATTAAGATCAGTTCGTATAATAATGATGAGATACAAACCCTAAGCAAATCAAGTTATGAAAATATTATTAAATACTTTTCATCATGGATTGAATACCAAACTATATATGAACAACTGGAATACAATAAATTTGGTTCATTAGAAGAGGCTTTAAACTTTACAATAAATGATAAATTTGAAACTCGAGTGTTGACTTTAAAATCATCTAAAGAATTGGTCTCCAAATTGGATCAGCGCTTGATTTTATGCACACCGATTGAACATATGTACACAATGACATCAAGAAATTCTTTTTGACTGTTAATTTGATAAAACATCATTTTTTGATATTTTGTTTAAATTGGCTGGATTTGAAAATTGTGAACTAGTCAAAGAAAGTCACGATTTTAATCGAGATGTTCAACATTTAGCAACAATTTCAGAAGAATCGATTGGTGAGGACCCGGTAAACTGGAAATATACTTCACCAACTAAGTCAATCTCAGTTAATCATTATTCCGGCAATGATGAAGGACTTAATCAATTCATGGATGCGGATTCGAATCAGACTGCTTCCCGATCAAACAACTAAAATAATTTATCGAAAACTGTAAAATAAAGCTGGAGTAAGGCTCAATTTTTTATATAATTAAAATATTTTAATAAAGCCGAGGAATGAGAGCGGACCTCTGCTAAAACTTTATTAATAATAATAATAATAATAACAGTAATAATAAATTGATAAGAATAATGCAAGGAATAATAATAAAGAACGATAAAACAGTAACAACAATAATAGTTATGATAATAATAATAAAAATGATGGTAATAATAATGATTGTGATGATAATAAAAATATATATATTGAGTTAATGATGAATTCAAATATAGTGGTGAATGATGGGGATCAGAATAGTAAAAAGAATGATGATAATATAATAGTAGTAATAATACAAATCTCAATAACCAATCATAATAAGGCTCGTAACAATTATAAGGTGGATAACAATAACCATAATGATGAAGATATTTAAAATCACGAAGGGTGCAATGACCATAGTAAAATCGTAATGTGAGCAGCGGTAACGAGTATTATGGGAGCGGATACAATTACAAATGATAGAACAGTATAGATTTGCATTTCGATGAGATAAGAGAAGGGTGGGACCTTAAAATCAAAATCGAGTACAGGCCTTCTATCGGCAGCACGTTGGACCCATGGATCGTTCGGTCAATTATAGCATTAGTAATAGCACTCACTTTTTGCGAAAGATCCACCCACTCGAAAACATTTCCAAAGTTGCTTAGCAACGGGTGCCGAGTGCTAAGCGAAAATATTTGTATGGGGTTGTCTGGGTAACAAACATATAGTCGCAAAAATTTCAACACCAAGAAACCAACCAATAATATAAACATAAATTTAATAAACAACTGTTTCCGCAAATTCATTCATAAAATATGAAATTGCTTACATAGTTATTTATTAAATTTATGTTTTTGTAAATGATTCCATCAACATAAAACGTAATTTTAAGTTTATCTTAATCAGACAAAGCAAATGTCGAAAAAATCAAAATTCAGGAAAATTTTTTTTTAGATGACTGATTTTATTCAGTTTTAAAATATTAAAGGTTTTATTTTAAAATACTTTTAACTATGCTTAAATCTTTATAAAAATAGATTATTTAGATTTATTCATTTTTAAATGTTGGTAAATTAAATTTTAAAGTGTTTTAAAAATTTGTTTAAATTTTGTCATTTATTAAAAACATTCGTGGGAAAGGAAGATCAAACAGTGAAAGAGCAGGAAAGAACTTTGTGAATTTTGTATTATGAGTGATCAGGATCTTGTTAAGATCGATATATTTCATATTTTATGAATAAATTTATGGATATTGTTTACACAGTTATTTGTTAAATTTATGCTTATATAAATGATTCCGCCATTGACAAAAAAGTATTTTTAAATAATAATAATAATAATAATAATAATAATAATAATAATAATAATAACAATAATAAAAATAATGAATTAATAATTCTATCCGTCAAATAATAAATTAAATTTATTCACAATTAATTAAATTTACAATTTATTTAATTAATTTAATACCCAATTTACAAAAGTCTTATATTTGTATAAAATTGACATAATAAAGAAAAATCGCAGTAAAATAAATACACACGAAAATATAACTTATAGAATATAAAAAACAAATGAAATAGAAGTATTATACACCATATAAAAGAATACAAGTAAAAGTTATATTTTTAAAAAAATTACGTAAAAATAAAAATGCAAAGTAATATAAACAATAATTTTTAATTATTTTTTAATTATTTTTAATAATTATTTTATCCTTATCACTTTCACTCAATAAAAAACTCGTCAATGACACCATCAAAATTGCTAGATTTCTCAACCGGAAATTATACACGAAAGATTTTTCGAAATTCTGACTTAATTTTAATTTTGAGAAATTTGTTACCTAGCTAGTCATAGAAACAGCAATTGTGAAGAAAATTTGTAATAATATGAAAATATTCGAATCAAAATTCTGAAAAAAGTTCCTTCAATTTTATATTATTCTATTTATTTACATAATGATATTTAATATTTACATTTATTTTAATCATAACATTTATGACGTATTTGATTCAAGTTGTAAATAACTTATCTTTTTAGAAACTTTTATTTAAAATAAGTATCAGACATCAATGAACAGTAAAAAATGAAATGTTAAAAAAGTTTAAGTATTCGAATTTTCTGTAGAAATGACATATACTGGGAAAAATAAGTGAACTTGAATCAAATTTGTTCTGAAATTAATGGTTAAAAAATCAAAAAAAAATTATTTAATTTTTGAATTCATTATATTAAATTATAAGTAAACTAACATGTAATTCATGAAGAATTATACTTAAATCATAGAATTCTTTTTCTATCTTTTTTGCATCTTCAAGGTTGAAACTGTTTTTCGACGCAGCTTGTTTCATTGAATTACTATTTCCAGTGTTATTAGTATTATTATCCAAAGATGATTTACGAGATGATCGTGAAGACTTACCAAAGATTTGATTTGTCATAATTGAAGGCATATCAAAGGTCCCAGTGAAAATCTGGGTTTCCATGACACAAATTGAATTTTCATTTTCACAGAAATCAGTTATCATCAGAGCGTATTTTGAAATCAATTGCATAAAATATTCTATACTCGTCAAATAGAAGGCATATAATCGTTCGAAGAGATCTCTCTGTTCTTTCGAAACGTTTTCTACAACGAAACTTTTACAATATTCTAAAAAGGTGTCTCGACTTTTTATGACATCATCAATCATTTGGTCTTTGATCGTAGTGAGATGATTGTGAAGCTTATTGGAATCTGAAGAAGTTCCCACGAGAACAATAAGAGTTTTATACCGACCGACTGTGCAGTTGACTCGAGTCAAAATGCATCTCATATTCTTCAAAGCATCAGTTGGAGCTATCATATTACCAGCTGTCATTTACCTGTCAATTCGGTTCTTCATGAAAGTTTTATTCAAATGAAAGAATTAAAACGTTTCAAACAACAAAATTATGATCTATCAATTTGATTCTCTATTTGCAAATGAATTATATTTATATTTTCTACTCCATCGAAATTATGAGTTTTCTCGAGCAGTATTTTTGTCCAAGCTCTTCTCGCTAATAACCAATCAGAGAGAATTTAATAAATCGTACTAGAATTCAATTTGAATAAAATTTAGTCTGAAATTTATAGAAATCCTTATCCGGTTGCTTAGCAGAAGTCTATTAGAACTACTCAATGAAATCTATCCAAGAAAGTTTCTTTGAAAAACTCACATTTGTTGATATAATAAATATATTATTTAGTACCATGCGACACGATGCATGTCATTGAAATTTTTCAATTAAACTTTCTTAAAGTTTTTAATTGAATTTTCAGTGTTTAATTGAAATGTGAAATAGAATATAAATGTCAAAAATTTTATTCATTTTAATACAATGATTAATTAATCTAATTATTAAGCAATATTTATATATTTTAAATTATATAAAAAAATAAAAATATTTATGAAAATTTCAAAAATAATTTAAAGTATAATGACAAATTGAAAAAGTAATTAGTAGTGATATGTGTCACACCTGACGCACTTTTAGGTACCCCTCTATTACTTAATAGATTATAAAGATTAATATTATGTATTTAATTTATTGACTTATTTATTTAGTTATATTATTTTTTTAATTAATTTATTTTTATATAATGATTTATTTATTTATTTTTAATTGAATTTAATTAACTAATTTTTATTTAAATATTTTTAATTTAATTAATTAATTTTTATTTATAATATTATTAATTTTTATTCATTTATTTGTATAATTATTATTATTTTTTATTTATTTAATTTTAATTTTATTATTATTTTTTTTTAAAAATTTATTTTACACATTTTATATACAAAATTTTTATAATTATACATTTATTTAATAGGTAGAACAATACTAATTATAAATATGTCAATGAAAAGTTTGATAAATATAAGCAATTTGATAAACAGTTTGGTAGCTTGATGATCGATTTGAAGAACAAACCATGCACAATTTAAGTATTATTCAGTAAACTGATTGATATTTTCTATCATATAATGACCATATGCCAGACTTTCATTCTTCCCAACCCAAAAACTTTTATCGTCATTATTTGTAAGTGCTACTTTATTTGTTTTGAAACTATACAACTGATGGTTTCTGGTACCTATTCTAAATTGAGACACTCTAGGTATTTCTATTCCATTATAACAATCGAGATAAGACTGGTGTTTTATATCAGTATTTTTTAAAGTTACCCGTTTTGCTTTTGTTGTACAAGTATTACCTAATAAACTGTAACATTTTGGTCTGAGAAATATCCACTCTTTGTATCCTATACCCTTACTCTCGTCTTTAAATTTTCCAATGACAGAATCTAACTGTTTACTATAAAATGGGTGATTGATATCATAATTAGACGTATCTAGATTATCTGAAATCATTGCAGGTAAAAGCTTATCTGATTTGCAATTTTTAATTTCTAAGAAGAAATAAAAAAAACAAAAAATTTCGAAGAAAAAAAAACTTCTATAAAAAATGGTATTTTTAAAGTTAAATTATCGAAAAACTTATGTTTTCTGTTTATTTTAAACTCCTCATTTGAAGGTTCTGTTAAATTGCAAATGAGGTAAAAACTGAATTTATTTTAAGTACAAGTTAAATCTTACATTGTTATTTCTTCATCTACTCAAAAACCTAGATTTTCGATGGATATTTTTGAAATATCTGAAATATTGTAATTTTTCGAATCAAATGTCATTAAAGACTGGTATTCCAATTGAATGCCATGGTCTACATTTGTGGATGATTGCTTATGGACTATGCATTATCGTTTATTGTGGATTTCTGTTTATTTTCCTGCAGTGGTTTTTAATTTTAAAAAAATCTTGAGTATGCTTTGTTTTGATTTTTTGTTGTTTGGGGATTGTAAGTAGTTTATTAATTCATCGTACATGGAAATGGTTTTGTATATATACCTGTTCTGTGACCCTAACCTTGCGTGTTAATTTTCATGCGATAAAACAAAATTTGACCTTGATATTATTTGTCTAATTTAATTCTAATTTTTATTATTTTTTCGATTTTATTTGACAATTTATTCGCTAACTTTTTATTTTAATCATTTCAGACTAAAATTATTTTATTTTTATTTAAATTATTCATTAACTCTTCTCTTTTACGTAAATTGCCAATTTTCGGTCAAATCTTTTGTTATTATGCTATTTTTATGTCAATTCGTGTAGATCTTGGTGCATTTGTTAATATTTTAATTTACTTTTATGTTTTTTCATTTTATATTTTTAATTATGTGTTTCTTGCATTTTGAGGTGGTTATTTGATGTTTATGGGTCCGATTTTAAATCTGCATGTTGTGTTTGCGTGCTATTTCCAATCAATTTAAACAAAACCTTGTACTAGCCCAACAATCATATTATAACCGAAAAGAAATAAAAACATTAAAATAACATGAGTAAGAAGTATCAAAAAAAATTTATTTTAATTTTAATTTTTTTGGAGATATTATTTACTTTATTAATATTATTATTATTATGATTATTATAATTATTATTATTATTATTATTATTATTATTATTATTATTATTATTATTATTATTATTATTATTATTATTATTATTATTATTATTGTTATTATTATTGTTATTATCATCGTTATAATAGTATTATTATTAGGTAATATGGTATTGAGATTACTCTACCAGGACAAATATAAAAAAAGTAGTAATAAAATGAATAGATTCGAGGGCGAATCTTTATTAAAGAGGGAGATATATTGGGGTATTAAGAAAAAAGCGCAGTAAAATCGATACAAAACACCAAAATGATAAAAGTGCAACATTAATTAAAAAATTTACAAAAATTCGAAAGTAGTATTGATTGGATGAAATTGGAATGGTTGAACGCCGAATTGAGAGACGAGTCCAGAAATAATAATAAAAATTTAGTGAGGGGTCCCTAGAAAATTGTATATAATACAAAAAAAGAAATTAATTAAAAAATTAATTACTAATGGAAAGCCTAGTCAATGGGAAGTCTGAGGCAATGGAAAACCGAGAGATGAGGAAAACCCTGCGTGTAGACGGAATAATATAAAAGGGTAAATTGGCCTAAAAGATATTAAATGGGCGCCACTGATCTATGGAGAGGTAATTATTTACTAATTTGTAATTTAGTAATGTAGCAAATGTTGTTGACAATTGTCTGAAAACAGTCAGAGCAGGAGTATAAAAGGAAAAGGGAAAAACACGAAATGGCCAGTGGTCGAAGCAAATGAGTAGTGTAGTCAGGTCAGTAAAATATTCTAAACCCAAGTAAAGTCAAACGTTATCTATCAAAAAAGGTGATTATTCATTGGATAACCTACCTTAAGATAGTCAAATTTATTCGGTGGTTGAAGGGTGCAAATAAATCACAAATTGTAATTACAAAACATTGAAATAAATTGGATTGAGTTGTAACTGTGGTAAAGTGCAAATAAAATTATTCTGTGTTGGGTTTGCTTATTTGATTCGAAAAGGACACAATAAGTCAGAAGGAACTGACTTTCAATAATAATAACCCAACATATACTTACTCTGTGACCCTAACCTTGCGTGTTATTTTAGTTGTGTTTAAAAAATTTGACCTTGAATTTATTTGTAATATCTAATTCTTTAATTTTTATCATTTTTAGAATTAATCGACAAATTATTTCCTTTTTTAAATTTAATTATTTCGACTTAAATTATTTTCCTAAAACATCATTTTATTCATCGGTTTTCTAGTTTTATAAAATTTGTCGCTTTCGGTCAAATTATCTTTTTAATATGTTATTTTTGTGTAAATTTTATACGGCTCTTGATGCATCTTTGTATATATTTTAATTTACTTTTATGTTTATAGATTTTGCATTTTTATTATATTTCATCTCATATTTTAGCGTGTTTAATTGGTGTTCATAGGCTTATTTTGAATATGCATTGCTGGGTTTGCATGTATTTTCCGATTAATTTAAACAAAACTCAGTTTTGACCCAACAGCAGTACCAAAAATATATACTGAATTAAAAATATTATTTTTATTCTTTTGTCATTGTTGGGCCAGAACACAAACGGCCTTGCAAATGTTTAAATGAATCGGTAACACACATGCAAATATAACATGCAGATTTAAATTCAAACCTATTAAAACACCGATTAACCCTATCAAAATGCGAGGAAGAAAGCAATTAAATATAAAATTATAAACACAAAAATCAATTAAAATAATAACAAAGTGCAACAAGATCCGCACGAAATAAATATAAACATAACACGAAAACCCAACGATGTTGACCGAAATTTGACAATTTATTAAAAAATGCGAAATTTCATGAAAATGAAATAAAAATCAAATAATTTGAATTAGAAATAATTCAATTAAAAATCTATAGAAAGAATTGTCAAATAAAAATCTCAAAATAATAAAATTAAAGATTAGAATATACCAGAAAATCCTAAGGTCAAAATTTGTTTTATTAAATCAAAAAGAACACGCAAAGTTAGGGTCGTACAATAGGTATATATACCGATTCATTTTTTCACAATTTTAATCGGTTTTTAACCAGAATCAGTTTTCAGAAACTTTAAATTACGATGTAAGTGAGAGTTTTATTTGGAACTCCCTCCACGTCGCATCCTCGCAACCTCAATGGAGCTCTGCTTGGGTGTCGGCGTGGGGAGAGCGGTGTATTTATGCTATTTTGTTGAATGTATCGGGTATATTATGCTTTTAATTTTAAATAAATTATTATAATGCATAAATTTATTTTTCATTGTCGAAATTTTTCCCGCCCACAGACAAAGACACATCACAAGTTAATAAAATCCGACATAGTATTCGAATTCGTGTAAGTGCGTGGAATATCGCCAATGATTCGTGCCCGTGAAGGCCCCAGCGTGTGGAACGCAGGAGCTGGAACGTCAATATCAATTCCGTATAGGGGAAGTGAGGGGTAAGGAAGTGGTCTTTTGGCTGTTTCCTCGTCCCTCAATTTCCATAAGTTCGACCTAAACTGAATTCACATACGGCTCAAAATCACCACACGAGTAGTCCAGTGGGCACTCATTAACTATAATATGAACACAATGCGCCTAAGGTCAGCCAGGGAAAGGTGACGGGAATATGAAATGAAATCGTTGTTACAAAGTTAAAATCAATTATAGATTTAAACTATCACTATGTATTTAATATAACCATAATTGTCAAGCTATTAATATGAAGTTAAAGTAATCATAAATATCGAGCGAGGACCGTGAACTTATAATAATTAATGACTTTAAGTTAGGGCAACGAAGTTAAATAAAATATAAATTCAAGTAGTTACTAGGAACTTAATTTAATCACGAATATCTAATTGTTGTTTTGCAACCAAAACCAATAAGGACATCATTATAAATCTTCATGGTATAGTCTCCAAAGATAGCCTAGATAATTAAAAAGTCGTGTAGGTAAACCTAGGATAACAGTAGTAGTTAGGAAATACTAATTTCCCATTGAGGATCAACACTGTTACCCAAGTAAATGTAGATTTTAATTAAGAATTGAATAAAATATAGAGGTTGTTTCGTAAAGTAGCCATTATAAACTTCTAACGTCCTGCCCGAGTAAGGAATTAGATAATGTAGCTATAGTAAACCTCAAGAATAAACGTGTTGAAAATTTTCCTTGAATTAAATGTAGTAATTGTTAGCACTTCCAGTTTAATGCTTAGAATTAGATAAGGATGTAGGGGGAAAATGTAATTGGAAATTAATAGTTAAGGACCCTCAATCCAACGTGTAAAGAATTCAGTGAAAATGTTTGATAGCACAAAGTGAGCAGAGATTTTTGAGAGAAATGTTAGACACTATAGACGCTTGAAATAATGACAAAAATTTGTGAAAGTTCACAATAACCAGAAATAGATAGTAGGTACATTGTAATTTACTAAAATAATATTTAAAAGCCATAAAACTCAAGAAAATAAAAGATAGATTGAATCAAAGCGTACATTAAATTACCTTTAGTACAAATTTAGTTCCTTAAAACTAATTAAAAGTAACACAGAGAATAAACCTTGATCATAAATCCAAATATTTCAGACAAATATCATAATAGTTACACTTTTACCATTGGATAATTAAATAAACCAGGACTCCGTCAGTATTCATAAATACAGTAAAACTTCCACCTCTGACGAGTATCCAAACCAATTCATTAAATCCATTCCCTTTGTTGGTTAAACCTAATGTCTTATCTAAGTAAAATAAATCAAAAGACACATACGCCAAGACTCTTACTAGTACTGGAAAAATAACAGTTTCTCGGATAGAAGGAAAATTCTTTTTTAATTAGTATTGATACCAAAATTATTCCCCAACAGTAGTGGGATGTGTCACATCCAGCACATGTCACATCCAGCACAGTACCCCCTCCCCCCCGCTGAGAGAAAATTTTTCTAAGTCCAAAAGTACAAAAAATTTTTAAGACAAAGACAATGACTCATTCAAGGTCATTTAAACAAAGACCATGACTCATTCAAGGTCATTGGATGATTCATCATATTTTTTCAAGGTCATTTAAACAAAGACCATGACTCATTCAAGGTCATTGGATAACTCATCATATTTTATAAATTTAATTTAATTTATTTTTATTTAATATACTTTAATTGTTTGTTTTAATCAAGTCAATTATTTTATTATTTTATTTTTAAATTATATTATTATTATATTTAAATTGTTTGTTTTAATCAAGTCAATTATTTTACTATTAAATAATATTATTATTATATAGTTTGTTTTAATGAAGTGAATATTGTTTTAATCAAGTCAATAATATTATTTATTTGTTTTTATTTTATTTTATTTATTTTATATACTATAATTTTTTGTTTTAATCAAGTCAATAATATTATTTATTTATTTTTATTTTATTTTATTTATTTTATATACTATAATTTTTTTTAATTTTATTTAAGTCAATATTTTATTTTTTATTTACTATTTTTAAATTATATTATTATTATTATTGTTATTTTTATTGTTATTGTTATTATTATTATTATTATTATTATTATTATTATTATTATTATTATTACTGTTGTTATTATAATTATTATGATTATTATTATTATGATTAATATTATTATTTTTATTATTATTATGATTTTTATTATTATTAATATTATTAATATTATTATGATTATTACTATTTTTATTATTAATATTTTTTATAATTATTTTATTATTTTTATTATTTTAATATTAATTATAATTTTATAATTTTCAAGGTCATTGGATGACTCATAATATTATTTCAAGGTCATTTAAAAGTAGGTCGAGGTCACGGAATTTTTAAACATTTTAAAATTTTAATTTACTAATTATAAAAAATAAGTAGTATATATTTGTAAATTATTTTATTATTATTATTAATATTATTAATATTATTATTATTATTATTACTTTTTATTATTCTATTAATACTTATAAAAACTTTAATTATTATTATTATTATTAATAATTTTATTATAATTTTTATTATTATTATTATTAATATTATTATTAATATTATTATTACTTTTATTATTCTATTATTACTTATAAAAATTTTATTAATACTTATAAAAACTTTAATTATTATTATTATTATTATTACTTTTAAAAACATTTATTAATATTAATACTTATAAATACTTATAAAAATTTTATTATTAAGAATATTATTATTACTTTTTATTATTATTAATACTTATAAAAACTTAATTTATTATTATTATTAATATTAATATTTTTATTTTATTATTATTATTATTATTAATATTAATATTATTATTACTTTTATTATTATTATTACTTATAAATTTGTAAATTTTATTCTATTTTATTATTAATTTTTATAAATATTATTATTATTAATATTATTATTATTATTATAATTAATATTTTTATTATTATTATAAATATTATTATTAATATTATTATTATTATTATTATTATTATTATTATTATTATTATTATTTTTATTATTATTGTCAAGGTTATTGGATGAATCATCATAATTTTTCAAGGTCATTGAAAAGTAGGTCAAGGTCATTCAAAAGTAGGTCAAGGTCATTCAAAATTTCTCAAGGTCATATTATTTTTAAACATTTTTAAATTTTAATTTACTACTTATTTTTATAAGTAGTATATATTTTGTAAATTTATTTTATTATAATTAATATTTTTATTATTATTATTAATATTATTATTAATATTATTATTATTTTTATTATTATTATTATTATTATTTTTAATAATATTATTATTATTATTAATATTATTATTAATATGATTATTAATATTATTAATTAATATGATTACTTATTAATATTGTTTAATTATATTTATTTTTATTATTATTATAATTATTATTATTGTTTTTATTATTATTATTGTCAAGGTCATTGGATGAGTCTTAATTTTTTTTTTCAAGGTCATTTTAAAGTATGTCAAGGTCATTTAAAATTTCACAAGGTCTTAGTATTTTTAAACATTTTTATATAAATTTACTACTTATTTTTATAAGTAATTTTTTAATGTTTTTTGATTTTAATTTTATTAATATTATAATTTTCTCAAAGTCATAATATTTTTAGTCATTTTTAAATATAAATTTACTACTTATTTTTATAAGTAATGTTTTAATATTTATTATTATTATTATTTTTAAGGTTATTGGATGAGTCATAATATTATTTCAAGGTCATTTAAAAGTAGGTCAATGTCATAGTATTTTTAAACATTTTTAATTTTAATATACTACTTATTTTTTATAAGTAGTGTTTTAATGTTCTTTAATTTTTATTCTATTAGTATTATTATTATTATTAGTATTATTATTATTATTATTATTATTATTATTATTATTATTATTATCTTATAAGTAGTGTTTTAATGTTTTTTAATTTTTATTTTATTATTATTATTATTTTAATTATTATTATTGTTATTTTTATTATTATTAATAATATTAAAAGTTTTTATTATTATTATTTTCATTATTATTTTATATAAATTTTCAACAAAGTATATAAAATTAATATTGAATAGAAAAAGTTTGTTCAATTGTGGTTCATAGTATACAGGGATAGAACAATTGTAAATGTTTGTAAAAAGTTAAAGAAAAATTCTATATTTTTAAGAAAATATGTGCAAATAAATATCAAAACTAATTATGGCTCAAATGTGTGTGTTAAACCATCGATATGTTACAGTGTTTATGGAAAAACTTTAATGAAAATATGTGTTATTTTTCAACAATTTATGAAATATTTATTTTATGGCTAATAATGTGTATATGTTAAATGATAAAAATAGTTCAATATTTATGTAAAGTTTGAGATTGTTAAGAAAAATGTAAATAATTTATGATACACACGTGTTTTTTGATTGAAATATAGGTGTTTGTTTTACCGATATAAGAAAAACTATGGACAATTTTTAAGAAAATACACGTAATTTATGATTATCATGGGATTAGAATTTGATTAAAGTTGTGAGAAAGTTGTTAAATTTGAGACCTTAAAATAAGACCTTCAGCAAATTGGTAAGAAAATAGTAGTTATTGAGTAATACTTATTAAAATTACCAAAGTTTTATAATTTTTGACAAGTCTTGATAGATCTTTAATAAAATTTGTTAGTACTTTGAATAAGAATTTTTAAAAAAAAAAAAAAGTTTCAACACAGTAGCAAATCGTAAAGAAACTAGTACTTATCAGTTAATTAAATTAACTAAGTTGTAAAATAATTGAAAAAATTTGTTAGATTTTCAAAAATTTTAAGATTGTTAGGTAATTGTTCTAGGTACTTGTTGAATAAAAATTAATGTATTTTATCAACAGCTCATAGTTTTTAATCGTATAATTTCTCTTCATTCTGGAAATAATCGTAAATATTTAAATTATTCAGAAAATTGTCAATAACAACATAAGTAATGGGTAACATAAATTTTTTAAATACTAATCAATTTTAGTTTTTAATTAAATTACAAATATAATAATAAAATCAAATAAATACTTGAATGCATGAATCGAAAAATTTCTTAGAACTGAACACGTATCGTATATTTTATTTAGATTCCAATAATATCATTAAAATTAACCAAAATCTTATTGTTATATTTTGATAACCCTTAAGTCAATTAAAATGTATCGATTTCACTAAGTATCCATCTTTTGACTTTGATATCCAACCGAATAAATCACCCTAAAAGTAAGATTCCCCCTCTTGACCTATCGTTTTCCCCTAAAATAATATAAAATTTACTCTCAACCAATCATTTCTCTTTAAATGACAATAATCCCAGCTATATTCATTATTTTCATAAAAATCAACGACTTATATCGATATTCAACCGAATAAATTTCTTGAAATCCCCTTAAAATAAATTCATCTCTTGACCAATCTTTTACCATCAAATAACACTTTCTCCTATTTTACCATATTCATTTTTTTTATAAAAATCACCTATTAAATAACGATACTTAACCAACTTAACCCCTTAAAAATATCAACAAATCTGTTCTTAATCGATTATTTCCCCTTAAAAGATCATAAATTCTCTTCTTAGCCAATTGTTTCCCCCTAAAATAAAATTTACTCTCAACCAATCATTTCTCTTTACACGACAATATTCCAAACTATATTCAATATTTTTCATAAAAATCACCGACATATCGATATTCAACTGAATAAATTTCTTGAAATCCCCTTAAAATAAAATTCCTCTCTTGACCAATCAAATTACCTTAAGATTATCATAAATTCTCCTCTTAACCAATCATTTCTCTTTAAATGACAATAAACCCACCTATATTCATTATTTTCATAAAAATCACCGACTTATATCAATATTCAACCGAATAAATTTCTTGAAATCGCCTTACAATAGAATTCATCTCATGACCAATCATTTCTCCTTAAAAGATCATAAATTCTCTTCTTAACAAATCATTTCTCTTTAATTGACAATATTTCCACTCTCTCAAAAGATTTACACACATATTGATATCTATCTGAACAAATCCCCTAAAGATATTATAAATTCCTCATCTATATTTTCCATTTAGAAAATATTTACCCTTTGAACACAGATATTCAACCAACTCAACCCCTTAAAAATGACAACAAACTTGTTCTTAATCGATTATTAATCGAAAATTAATAATAAAATAGAATAAAATTTACAAATTTATAAGTAATAATAATAATAAAAGTAATAATAATATTAATATTAATAATAATAATAATAAAATAAAAATATTAATATTAATAATAATAATTAAAGTTTTTATAAGTATTTATAAATTTTTATAAGTAATAATATAATAATAAAAAGTAATAATAATATTCTTAATAATAAAATTTTTATAAGTATTTATAAGTATTAATATTAATAAATGTTTTTAAAAGTAATAATAATAATAATAATAATTAAAGTTTTTATAAGTATTAATAAAATTTTTATAAGTAATAATAGAATAATAAAAAGTAATAATAATATTAATAATAATATTAATAATAATAATAATAAAAATTATAATAAAATTATTAATAATAATAATAATAATTAAAGTTTTTATAAGTATTAATAGAATAATAAAAAGTAATAATAATAATAATAATATTAATAATATTAATAATAATAATAAAATAATTTACAAATATATACTACTTATTTTTTATAATTAGTAAATTAAAATTTTAAAATGTTTAAAAATTCCGTGACCTCGACCTACTTTTAAATGACCTTGAAATAATATTATGAGTCATCCAATGACCTTGAAAATTATAAAATTATAATTAATATTAAAATAATAAAAATAATAAAATAATTATAAAAAATATTAATAATAAAAATAGTAATAATCATAATAATATTAATAATATTAATAATAATAAAAATCATAATAATAATAAAAATAATAATATTAATCATAATAATAATAATCATAATAATTATAATAACAACAGTAATAATAATAATAATAATAATAATAATAATAATAATAATAATAATAACAATAACAATAAAAATAACAATAATAATAATATAATTTAAAAATAGTAAATAAAAAATAAAATATTGACTTAAATAAAATTAAAAAAAATTATAGTATATAAAATAAATAAAATAAAATAAAAATAAATAAATAATATTATTGACTTGATTAAAACAAAAAATTATAGTATATAAAATAAATAAAATAAAATAAAAACAAATAAATAATATTATTGACTTGATTAAAACAATATTCACTTCATTAAAACAAACTATATAATAATAATATTATTTAATAGTAAAATAATTGACTTGATTAAAACAAACAATTTAAATATAATAATAATATAATTTAAAAATAAAATAATAAAATAATTAACTTGATTAAAACAAACAATTAAAGTATATTAAATAAAAATAAATTAAATTAAATTTATAAAATATGATGAGTCATCCAATGACCTTGAATGAGTCATGGTCTTTGTTTAAATGACCTTGAAAAATATGATGAGCCATCCAATCACCTTGAATGAGTCATGGTCTTTGTTTAAATGACCTTGAAAAAATATGATGAGTCATCCAATGACCTTGAATGAGTCATGGTCTTTGTTTAAATGACCTTGAATTAGTCATTGTCTTTGTCTTAAAAATTTTTTGTACTTTTGGACTTAGAAAAATTTTCTCTCAGCGGGGGGGGGGTACTGTGCTGGATGTGACACATCCCACTACTTCAACAACAACTGGCAAATTGTTTACTGATAGATAAAATCCATAAACAACAGAGTAGTTTCAACATGGATCCCTTCTAACTAGCCGATGTCCACTACAATCGAATCTGAACGGATAAAAATTATAAAATAAAAAATAGCCAATCGTCCGCTAATACTTATAATTACTACTTGTCCCACTTGATTAACCCAGAGAGCCCAACCAAGTGAGCGTGAATCTATAAATTAATAAAATAACTGTTGCGTATAAATTCAAATACTTCCCACCGACCAAAATAGGACGTATAATTCCAAGTGAGATCAAAACAGCCCATCCTTCGCTTAAAACGATAAATTTCTGAAGGAACAAAAATAGAAATTGATAGAATTTAAATTCCGATTCATACTGGTAGTTAACAAAATCTGGCTGGAAAGAACTATCACCAAACCGCGAACAAGCTTGAATCTGCGAGTGATAATTAATCAGATAAAAGCAGTGAAAAATTGAAAAACTTACTACAAATAAATCAATAGGCATCATCACTTACACACAATAATGCACCACCAAAGTTAACATACATGCATGAACTAAACATCCCGCACAGCAAACTTTAGGCAAACAATTTAGTGTGTACCACAACCTTTCTAAAAATGTCAATCAATAAAATGTTCGTACACTAATAACAGAACCACTTACCGAGAAGAGGGGCATACAAACGCTCAGAGAAAATAGCGAGTAGGACAACTGCTGACACGCACATCTACTCGCGATCGAGGAAGTGTGCGCAGGTAATAAAATCGCTCAACATCAGACACTCGATAATAATAAAATCACGAACGAATCGAGGTAAATCATTAATCCACAGATATTTAAAATGTATTTCCAACCGGATAGATTGGATAGAAACGCGCCAGTGACGCCACCAGTTGAAGCCATGCCTTCGAAATCTCGACCCAACGTTACAGGTAATCCATTCATACATTCAAATTTCCGTCTAATCATATAAGTCTTAGCCGGGAGCTCAATATCAACCGCGTGAATCCGATTTAGGTTAACGATAGTTTTAGAAATATAGAAATTTTGTTTTATTATGAATCTTACGTTAATTTTCATGAAGTAAATTATCGAGGTTAGGTCAAAACGCTAAATGTCAACCCAAATTTCGTGCACATTTTTTTTCTCCAACCGGTTCGATGAGGAATTAACCCGAATAGCGAATTCCACTAGCATTGTGTCAACCAATTTTTTTTGTATAGCCAAAATTGTTCGATAAAGGAGATCTACAATTTTACTGTCAAAGTGCCATGCCGAGAAAGCTCGGGATAGATCATTGATGATATTCCTAATGATCAACAGATAAGGTCGGTTACCAAATCTCCCAATGGATTCTCCTGACATTAAAATGAATAGATAAGTAAATTAAATTTTACACTATTTTATTAACAATTCTCTTAGTAGTATTTCAGATAATTAAGGATCTTTTCAGTAATATTAATTTTTTGTAAGCAAATTAAATAAACAATTTTTTGTGATAAATTAAATAATTAAGTAAAATTTATTCAATTATTATTGGCTCAATAATACTAGATTTTCTTTTCGTAACAAATTAAATGGATAAATGAAGAAACGATCGAGGTGTTTTGTGAAATGATCTGCAGACAAACGAGATAAATAGGTATAGTAAGACAATGATTTTATAATCAACATTTAATAGAACCGGTTTGGACATTTAAATTGCACCCTCCCTATAGTAATTTCACCAAGTATGCATATTTATAAGTTTTTATAAAAGTATATATATGAATTTTTAATAAGGATTTTTAGATAATGTGAGAATAAATTAAAATTTATTTGATTTTTGAAAAATATTTTCTTCATTTTTTGAAAATAACGATGCTTACCCGTAACCATTTAGATGAAATTTAATCGAGACCTAATTTTCAATCTACCTGTGTAAGCAGACATTTACTGCTGTTAATCTTCTCCCGTGCAACTTTTAAAGCATAAAAGAAAACTACTCCTTTGTGTAAGGAATGAACGATCACTAAAGAATCAAATTAATACTGTTTGACACCTATTATTCAAGTGATTCAAACAACAGAAATTAAAGTATTTTAATGAATTTAACAATTGATAGATTTAGAAACTTGAAACGTCAGTACTTGAGATTTTTAGGATAATCATGTAGGTTAAATTAGGATTGTACCACTGTCCAATAGTTGACCGGAACGGATAAACGGTTTGTAGAAATTGTTTCGTAAACGTAAAATTTTTAACTAAAACAACGAAAGGGTTAGCAAGATAATGACACTTGAAGTAGTTATAATGCCGAAAAATAGGAGGTCGATATAATCAACATGAGGCGAAGGACAGGATAATTACTGCTCAAAAATTTTAAATGGTTCACTTTAATTAATTCTTGTTTAGAAAGATCAGGACCCTTTGTCTACGTTCCCACGCACGTTGCCGATCAGTGGCGGGAGAAATACCCCGATATGCTCTAACCAAGAGAAACTCAATGGAATGCCTTACCCTCGGTGGGAAATGATAGGAAACCGTTTATGCAGAGCGGACAAATAGGTGGCCAGAGTCCGGCCCAAGAAATTCATGACCGGGCCCGAGCTCTTCTGGCACGTCTCCAAGACCACCAACGCCGGATCGACTCCCATGTATCTGGGCCCGACAATACTTGGCAAACGTGGAAGAAGATATAGCGGCTGGCAGAATCGCCAACACCGATGATTATTCGCCGCCGCACAGCCCCACGCTTGGTCATGCTGGCGGAAGAATGGATAGTCGCAGTAATGATCATCCGATGCCCCGAGTCAGTCGCATCCGAAACACAAAACGACCAGTCTTCGTGTACTCGGGCTACTCTGCCGACGAAGGGGTGGAGAGATATTTCAAAGATCTCTGATCCCGTTGCTCTGTGGACTGTGGATTTCTTAATCTTGCCCGTCACATTAATAAACTTGAAATTCATCTTAATAAATAACTTGTTGTTTAAGATTTCAATTTTTTTGTCTTCTTAGTGTAACGTTTGCAAATTTATGTTTAATCAAATTTATGTTTAATAATTCTGGATTAGTAACAAAAAATTAATTTTCGTTATTACAGAAATGGAACCCCTGCAAATATTACAGACGGAACTAGTACACGCACGAAAAACTAATAAAAAGTTTTATGATCAAATTGTCCAGCTGTCCCTCGAGCTTCAGCAGACAAAAGCCACATGGGTGGACCCAAAGAAGCCCAAGTTAATGTATCAAAGGCTTACAGCAGCCCAAAAGGGATGGGCAGGCGAGAAACAGTTAAGTCAGAGCCTCAGAACGCAGATAAAGGGACTGGAAGTCGCATTATCGGCCTGTCAAGAAGGGGCGGCAGTAACATACCCCTCGTTTTTGCCCCTGCCCAACTGGCTTACCGAGAGACTGTAGCGACTCCGCAAGCCACGCCCAAAACAAGCAACTACCGATCCGGACGCAAGGAGCGGGCCAAACGCCGAGCCACTCGAATGCTAAATACAACGCAGCCGATTAACTGAAAATGTATCACTTCTTTTATGAAATATGTATCCACTAGTTTTATTTTAATATATATTCATTAATATTTTTTTAATCGTTGACTAAAGAATTCAATGGATGCGATTGATAAAATCTACGACATAAAGGGGACCTAATAATCTAAAGCGAGCACAAGTCTTCTAACGACAGCTCGTTGAACCCAGAGATCGTTCGGGCAATTACAGTATTAGTAATGATGCTCATTTTTTGCGGACGATCTACCCACTCGAACACAGTTCCAACGTTGCTTAGTAACGTGTGCCGAGTGGCAGCAGAGAAATATTTATATGGCGTTACCTGGGTAACCACAGTAAGATTAAAACAAACCATAGTACCCAGAAAACCCACCAGTCATAATGAAAATAAATGAAATATCTAAAAAACAAAACAGTTCAAAGGTGACAAAAAACGAAAGATTTTACTGATAAATTTTTTATGGGATGTTTCATTTAATTTATTTTTCGTTTTAATAACAATTAACAGGATGTCTCTTTTTCAATGTGGAGAATTACAAAGAAATTTTGAAAAATGATATAATTAACTTGGAAAATAAATTCCATCCTAACTGATGTAAAAGAAAATTAATGAAATTAACCTTGACATAGGCTGGCCATCTGCGGGGAATTTGTCTGGACAGTTCCAGATTTTCAGCAATTGTACCGAGTCCCGACCGGGACGCTATTTGTCACGGAATTATTAATTTGATCGAAATTGTGAACCAAATTTTATGTTTTTCAGAAATAAGGTACTATAAAGTATTGCTACTATACAATTATGTTTAAATTAGTAAGTCAGACCATTAATTAATTCAAATACAAAATTTTATTAACAATAAAATTTTAAAATTTTGCTTCTTTGAACACTGACATTTCAAGATAATTTCAAGAATAATATTATTCTACTATAATTGACTACATCGAAGTTTGGAAAAAATCTTGCGACGGTGCTGATGTGTTCCCTTGGATGGTCATGAACAAATTTCCAAGCTGAAAAGACTTCGAGAAATCATTATAATTCACCACAAATCGATATGGAAAAGAAATTTGTTTGATAATTAATCGAGATTCACTATTCGATAAATTTATTCTGATAAGGAAATTTTACGAAGAAAATGTGTCTGATTGGATGAGATCTAAAGAGTCTCTGGAAAAAATTTTGACAACAATTTTTACTCATTTTCGAAATGAGTCCACTAAGCTTCTCAACTTTCGAAAGTTTGCCAATATTCTGTTGCCCTATCTGGAACATCGACAGATGTTGAGCTTATATTCTCGCTAATGAATTGGATTTGGGATGATCTGAAAAGTTGATTGGAAATCGGAATACTTAACGCTCTTCTTACTATTCAGTTCAACTGTGATTTAGATTGTAACCAGTTTTACATCTTTATCAAGAACGACATTAAATTCCTTGATAAAGTTCATTCTTCAGAAAAGTATAAATAATAAAAAGTCATGTTATGAGTAGAAAAACTATTTTTGCTTTTGTCCCGTTTATTTTTACAAATGTCCCTGTTTATTTACAAATTTTCCGGATTTTCTAGGAAAACCTCTAACCAGCCTACCTTTACAGGAAACACTTGAATTATTTGATATAATTAATTAATCATTAAGTTTTAAAAATTACATGAAATCAATAATCAGAGCATATTAAAGAAATAAATGCATCAAAATCAGGATTATTTAATACCAGTTATCAAACAAAATAAAAATGGAAAAGTAATTTTTTGTTAATATTTTCAAAAAGTATAACGTTTATGTTTTATATTTAGTATGAAATTGATATTGGAGGGTACAAGCCCAACCATCAACGTCCATATCAGAAGTATCAAAATCTTCATCCCCAGCAATCTGATCCAAGCAACCACTCTCCATCAAGTATACTAAGCGACCCAAAAACACCTAAAAACAGTTATGGCACAGTTTATAAATTTTCAGCATTCGACATTGATGGAAATTTTGTTAATTTTGAGAAATACAAGTTTGATTTTTATTTTGACATTTTTTTATAAAATTTTAAAAATACATAATTAACAAATATTTCTAATGACATTGTTAAATTATTAATTTTTTACTAAGAGTCATGTATGATAGATAATCATCGTTTTGGATCTAAAATAGGGGAAAATGTCACACTTCCAAAAAATGCGAAAAATGTAAATGTTTCGCTTTTACTTTAAAATATATAAAATTATGGAGATATGCGTCGTTTTTTTACAATGTACTAAATTCAAAGTTTGTGATTTTAAGCTTCTTGAAAATCGAATTATAATCCGACACAGAAACATGAAGATGTTCTACAGGCAGAAGATGATGATGTATTTCAAGGAAATTTGAGTTATATAATTTGGATTTCAGACAGTCCTATAAGTTTCTATATTCTTTGATGTCTTCTTAAGTTTATCGTGGACGCATTTTTAAGAATGTTGTATTTTACGATAAAGAAATTCTGGAAACATCAGACTGAAAAAAAATTAATTATCTATGTAATGTAATTGTATTGGGATAATTTATTTCCCTGTCTCCTAAAGGTAAACCTTTAAAATTAATGTGTATGATTGCCTGAATGTTTGATTTATTGTTTTGATTGTCTGGGTCTTCGGATTACATCATTGCTTATTATTTATTCCAATGATACATGCACTGTAGATACATGTAGTATATATATATATATATATATATTGTCTGCCTTTCATTAATAAATTCTTCAGACATATTGTTATTTAATTCTTCTTACAATTTATAACCATTAAGTAATAAATTTTTGATTCGTCTTTTGACGTGGACTCGTCATGTCCCACCTGAAAAGTGTAACGTGACTATATACACTTCATTGTCCACAAAAGGATTTATGAAACAAAAACGTTTAAAATTATTTTATTTTTAAAATTTAAACTATTTATACTCTTGATTTATAAACGGTCTTGAATTTTATAACAAATTTTTATTCTAAAAATATAACTTTGACTAATACGTGGGCTGACTTGTTCGCAGATATACATAGTAGGTTGAGTTTTCGGTCATTTTTAACTATTTTGCTAGGATAGATTACTTGTTTATTTTAATTTGTGGAAAATTTTACATTCATAATTTAAAACACGTGAAGAGTTTTGAGATTATTTTACAATTTTATTATTATGCAGAATTGATGTAGAGTACGATATAAACTTGTACCAATTAAGTTAACTTTATTACAATAATTACCATCGAACTATTGATCCACGATTCAATTAGTATTTGACCTAATAAGATCCTTAAATTCTTCTATTGTTCCCCTCTAATCACTGATTTAATTCCTCAAATCCTATTATCGGTTTCTTCGTCCTTACCTCAGGCAAAATACCAACTGCTTCTAAGTTTGAGTTCCTTTATATAGTATAAACAATGGCGTTGATTAATAGTCATCCAACCAAATTGCTTCGGTGTCACAGCTTTTGTCTTGCGGTTTTTTTCATCTTTTCGTCGTAGAAAAACATAATTGATTGTCCCACAATGTAACTTACATATAATAATCTTTTTCCCATTAATAATTATAATAAGAATAAGAATTACAACATATCATTGTTAATTAAGTTTTCTATATATTTTAGAAACCAAGTTTTATTGATCGTCAACACAGCATGTAAATGAAAGTCAACTCACAGCCACTATGTGCAAATGCAGGACTTACAGGCAAAATATGCGCATAGGGGTTTCAGAGTGTTAGGATTTGCTAATTCTCAATTTGGTCGTGAGGTATTGTTATTTATGTTCATAAAACTTGATTGAAAAATCTTCAGAAAGACACTAAATTTACTGACAAAGATATTAAAAACTTTGTTGAAGACGGCTTTAGTTCGACCTTTGTAATGTTTCGAAATGTCGATATCGTAGGACCTTCAGCTCATCCATTATTTAAATTTTTAGAAAGAAGCACAAACAGGTTATGGTATTAGTTCTAAAAAATATTATATTATTGTACCACAGTCGTGAAAATGTAGAAAATATATAATAATAATAAAAGATTTAAGATATATATATATATATATAAGTATACAGGTGCGCACCCAGGTTTTTCGCTAGAGCAGGTAGGTGCGCAAATTGACTAATAAACTTGCAGAGTATACAGTACTTACTACAAAGTAGGTCGCTTATATTACACAGTCAACGCTGCTGATAACAATTTTTATTATTTTGCCGACTTAAGGTCAATTTACACAAAACAGTGTCATGACCAGACAAAAGAAAAATATTCTCCAGATATCTGAATGGTACTGTTCACACTCATCCCTGGCGTGTCAGTTCCATTCCCGTGCCGTGCAAGCAATGCTGTAGCACTGGATCCATCTCTTGCTGGTCATATTTTTAGTTAATAATTTAAATAATTTCACTCATTAAAATTCGGTAAACATCGAAATAAATTTAATGATTTTTATAGGCTTGGGAAGCTAAACCCCGTGACCCCCTTGTGTGCGCGCTTGTATATACATATACATTGTTTTATTCATTTGATATTTTTGTAAAAACCTCTGATAATTTTGCACTTTTTTCGTTCAAAAATTTAATTAATTCCCAAGGAAATTATTAAAGATTTTACAGTAACGTGATTATTAAATTGAGTAAAAACATTTATTTAATTAAAATTATTTGTTTTAATAACTAATTTTTGCAATTTAAAAATATGTTAATATGAGGACATTTAAATAAATTTTTTGGAAAATTCTGTATTATTAATTGAATTATTTATTAATATTTACTCTTTCAAAAAGAACTTGAAAAATTAAAAAAAATAAAAATGTCATTTTTGAAAGTGTTGGTGTACTGGGTGTAATTAATTTGTTTAAATCTGTGCGAAGTTTACTCAACTTATTTATCTCCGTCAAAACCTTCTTTTCCTAGGGTCGATGTTGTCTCACTCAGATGCCCCACAATTTTGATCTTACTACTACATACCTATGAGCAAGCTCATGTTGGTACTGTATATAGTAGCCGAAAATCCACGAGCAGGTGAGCCTCATTTCTAAGACTACATTAACAAGAGAAGTGAGATAATGTACAAATCTTTTAATCGTCTAAAAGTTCACATAAATCTCCATCTATGTCCACTGGGAATTTTCGTTTTTTGTAGACGTTGGATTTGGCGGCTTCAACTTGAGAAACTGGGTGATACTGCTTGTCACCGAAGTCTTGCGGCCAGCGCTGTGGCATTGCTATCGTGGAGGATATGCCCAAATTGATCTGCATTTTATCATCCTTGTCGGCATAAATTCTGGGTGTGGGCACGTCCTGCTCTACAAATTCGGGGTGCTGCTCTGCGACCTGAATTGTGGCCTTCTCTAAAACTTTTTCAGCATTTGCCAGAAGAATGGCTCCCTCAGCTCCACGGCGTTCGCAGCGTCACCTTTTTTTTACTGGGGTTATACTTCTTGCTGGTTCTTCGCGTATTGTTGGGACCGATAGAGTTTTTCTCCGTGATGTGGTTTGACTGAATTAAATTTAATTTCACGGCCAGCTCGTGAATTGCTAGACGTTTTGTTAGTTTGGTCTCCTTGAACGAGGCTATCAGTAAGGCGGTCTGGCCATTTATGATGATTCTCTGAGCCCGGTTTTCCGTAATGAGGTCATCGCGACATTTTGTCAAGCGATGAATCTGTTGGCAGAGGGCCTTCACGGTTTCTGGGATAAACCACATACCCAACGTACGCTCATGTTCATCGTGGAGTTTTTTATATTTCTGCTGACATGCAAGGTGTAGGGTGTCTCCTTTCAGGATGTGGGTTTCGATTGGATTGGTTTGTTTTAATTGTGAAATTTTCGGAATCTTAAAGTTCGGCAGCATTCTATTGATTTGGTTTGTAGTGGTAATTTTCCTATACTAGTTATCACTTTTCTAAAGGTGAGGAGGATAAAAATTAAAAATTGAAGGTAAAGTTTATTTAATTAATTTACTAATTTTAAAAAATAAATTCTAAATTAAAATAATTTTTTAAGCGGACTCAATTTATTGTCCGTTGGGTAACACACAATCAGTATACATTAGGTCAATCATCACGATTATGTTGAAGTGCCTGTGCGGCTTCTTATGGTTGATAGTTTAGATTATTATAGAATGGTCGGGTTGACAAGGGAGTTACACACCATAGTTTTTCAGTGTCTCAATAAAAAACTGTGCTGCGGCGATCCCGGTTTGTCATGCCACTTTAACCGGATGAACGTTCATCGCAATTGACATTCTGCGAAAATGTGGTAATGAATCGACAACGAAATGTACTTCTATTATAATTAGTGTAGATTATAATGGACGTATTAATTGATTGGTAGAAAGCTATTACACGTTGGTATTAGTGTGAGTTTTTGTTCATTTTTTGTTTTTGAGTCTATATATATCCATCCGAATTTTCGATTTAATTTCCCCTTTGGTCAGTACCTTTGGTTGGAGAATTACTTATAATTTCTATCGTTGCATCAAACCAAATAATAAAAATTTATTACAGTTTTTAGTATGAGGAGATTTTGAGGATATGCATTTATCGACTGAGAAAAATAGATATCGACTGAGAAAAATAGATACTACCGACTCTTCCCTATTAAGACTGACTCAAAAGAAGTCTTTAAAAATTTAATTATACCCAAAAATTTATTTAACTTGTATAAATCAGAACTCCGTTTTTTTATACATTTTTCCATTACGCCTATAATTAGACGCCTATCATGTCACCGCTAGACCATGTCATCGCTGGACCACATACTCCCCACGGGGGATAAAAAAGTTTTCTAAGTCTAAAAGTACAAATATTTCTAAGACAAATACAATGACTCATTCAATGTCATTTAAACAAAAAACATGGCTCATTCAAGGTCATTGTATGAGTCATAATAATTTTCAATGTTATTTAAAATTTTCTCAAAGTCATTTAAACAAAGACTATGACTCATTCAAGGTCATTGGATGTCTCATAATAATTTTCAATGTTATTTAAAAATTCTCAATGTCATTGGATGAGTTATATCAATTTTCAAGGTTATTCAATGAATCATCATGTTTTAAAAAATCATTTAAACAAAGACAATGACTCATAAAAGAAGTGTTTCAAAATTTCCCAAGGTCATATTATTTTTCGAAAATTGTTAAACATGATTTACTACTTTATTTTATAAGTAGTTTTTTAATTATTATTATTATTATTATTATTATTATTATTATTATTATTATTATTATTATTATTATTATTATTATTATTATTTCTATGTTGGTGTACGGGGAAAACATTATTCATAATGATTCATAACCTTTGCTAAAAATACCTGCCTCTACTACTCTAGGGTTAATTTCCCTCGCACACCACACAATTTACAACCTTAACATCATACACCCATGGTTGAAACCATGTTAATAGTGTGTATGACAGCTGAATGCCATTCGAGCAGGTGAGCATTGTTACCAATACTATTCCTCGAATAACCTTCGTTTCCGGTTCAAACGGCCGTGGAAGGTCTTACGCATTATGTTATGATGCCATGATTCCTGAATATACCTGATTCCTTGAGTTTAGGTGCGGAACATTAATTGGAAAGTATCGAGCGTCTACGACACAAATCTTTCGACGGGTTTTAACCGGTATTTGTAAGATGATAATGGAATTTAACCACTATTTTTTATGGCTCCGGTCATTACTACAATGAGATGGTTTCATTTTAAGTTACTCTATGCTACTACTATGATCTACAAAACCTCTATTACATAAATACGCTAAATTCGAAACTGATGCCATTTGACTCGCATAACTAATTAGTACTACATTATACCTTTGGTTTAATATTAATTAATGTAGAGATAAAATAAATACGTAATTCTAACATTTTAAGTGAATTAGACTTAAATTGGTAAAATAAGTCGACATACAATATATATTTTAAAGACAAAAATACAATAAAGTAAAGATTAAAAGAAAACACAGGATCGCGATGTTTAGACAAAAGGTCCATTAGCGGAGAATGAGAGTCGCGGCATTCATGATTAAGAGAAGTGCAAATCAATCGTCCCGGTCGATATCGACTGGTAGACGTCGTCGTTTGGGGCACCTCACAGGCGGATTTAAAGCCGATTGCCTCAGAATACTTTCAAGAATTTAGCAACTGAATATGATTTGCATGGAGGTAAATGGAAAACGAAACGTGCTATAATATATTATATTTATTTAAATTTTCTTGTTATAATATAATTTTGAAGAAGCATTTATGCATGTACTTCAAAAATATTTAATTAAATTTACATCTTATCGACCAAATGTTATATTACGGTAGGCTCTCGACGTATCAGAGTGTATCTATTCCCGTTTCAGTGATGAGTTAATGTTTCCTTGTCGCTAACTTACCCTGAGCCCATAATTTATGATAGGATATCGTTCAAGATAAAAATAATAATAAAATAAAATGGTTGTTAGGTGCGACGGAAAGTGGTTTTGTATCGGTTTGGATTGCATACCTTACTTTTAAAATTATATTCTCTAAATTTCAGCTTAAAAAATAAATGCGTTAGTTTATTATTAAAGAATCAGGTCATGAAAACTTTGTTATACAAAAACTTTATTTTGTTTGACTTTAGGGTAGGAACATTACGTAGATTAATTCTTCAGAAATTAACACACTTTGTAGAGCTGTATATAGTAAACACCAATACAAGAAAACTATTATTATGGTAAACTAATTTACAAAATCTTCAAATGTAGTTACTAACAAATAAAACAACTTATAAATTTTTGAAATCATTTTGTCATTAAAAATCCACATTCAACGATGTCGGAAATGTCAAATTTTATAAATAAATTTCTGCTTTATTAATTACTAAATCCAAGCATCGGAACTCCGAAATGGTTTTATTGTGGGCGTCTTCTTTGCATGCGTACTCTAGTTATTTAGTAGCGTTCACCGGTTCGCGGCTTGTAGATGAGTTTGAATAGTGATCATTATCGTCACAGACGTTTCAGATCGTGAGTAATAAAGAAAAAACGATAAAATGGATTTTTATTTGATAATTTTAACTATTGGTTGGGTTCCATGCTGAGTAGTTAATTTAGTTAATATGTTGAAGTCGCCTCTATTTCTCTCCTTATTGGAACTTGCCGAAAAAGGTATGGAATTTTTCTGCGTTGAAGTACTAGTGGGATTCTCAGTCTATCTTTCAACTGTGAAACATGCCTATCTATTGTTCTCAATTAGTTTACAATGGTCATGTTTACTGTCTAATACTTTCCAGTGCTCGAAGGATTTTTTCGCATCACCCAATTTTTAAAATCATCGTAATACTAGTACCCTATCCCTATTGCCCAGTCGTGTTACAATCGAGATGTTTTTTGGAAAAATATACCTTATGATCGACCAGCGATCATTCCTAATGCCCCTAACTAACGGTGCTCTTCCCGTTATTTTAGTTTTTTGCTCGTCTCGGCTGACATTTCTATCAGCCGTTACGAGTGGTAAAACGGTGCCCTGCGGGTAGAGTCTTGCGTCTTACGACCAGACCTCACCGCGAACAACCGAGTGTTCAAGAGTGCACGGCCAGCAACCGCAACAAACGAAAATTAACTCGTCAGCCGGATCACCGACCTGCCCTCTCGATGTCTATTACAATACATAGTTATATATATAGTTATTGGAACCTCTGCATAATTAATTAATATCATAAAATAAAGTATTCATATAAACATTACGAACATCAAAACGTTTTACATGAAAGTTACGATAAAAACATAATAACAGAAAATTTCTTACTTATATCCAAATAACTTCAAGTTATGAAAATTTTAAAAGTTGCAAAGTGTAAATTGTAAAGTTAAAAATAGTGAATTTGGTCACTGTTTATATAGTATTTTCATGCCTGTGTGCGACCGATAGGCGATTTTTCGCCATTTAAGGGCTTTTTATTATTTTTATTAATTTAAAATTATTTTTATATTTTTCTTTATTTTTTGATATATTAATTTTATGTTATTGAACTCTATTTTTTATTGTTATTTTCTATGATATTCTTTTTAGCCCTTGACATTTTGTTTCGTGGTCACCGCTTCTGCCTGTTTTTTTCTAAACCTTATTTTGCAAGGTTTGGGCAGTTTATTTTATTTCATATGTTTCTTTCTGCCTCTGCATGCATTGATCGATTTTATTAATATATGTTTTAATTAATTTTGTTATATTTTAATTTGTTTATTTGATGTTTTTATTTTATTTTTGGTTTCTGCTTGTGGTGCATGTGTATGTACAGTGACCATTTTCCTTATTTTTATTTTATTTTTTTATTTTAATTCGTACTACAATTTTTTGTTTTAATTTTTGGCTTTGGCCCAACATCTATTATTAATATTATTATTATTATTATTATTATTATTATTATTATTATTATTATTATTATTATTATTATTATTATTATTATTATTATTATTATTATTACAAAGATAAACAATTTTTAAGAAAATACATATGATAAGTGATATAATTTAAAGGCATTTATATTTCATACCTATTTTCGTTAAAAATCCAATTTATATTTTGATATTAAGGGACTAAATAACTTATAATCAAATATTTAAAAACCTAGTGGCTAAGAATCATAATAATAAAAATTTAATCTAATATAGTTAAAAACACATTAAAAATTTACGATAAGAGATGCCAATATGAAGTTTATGCTTTATTATTGACAGAAAAAGTGGGGTTAAAAAATTACCCGGGCTTCATAACACAAATTAAGCCTAGCTTGTCGGGTAGTTAAACATTACACAACTTTTATTCGCTGACACTACAAAGCGTCATACGCACTAAATTAATTAATGTTCATTACTACCAAAATAATTATTTGAATTGATCTTATATCTTGTTGGATAATGATATTTGTATACCAATGAAAGTCGTCAATAAAATTTACTTCTGTTTTAGCATTAAAAAAACTTTACATTCTCATACCCAAGATATATGTGGTTATTGCTTCTTAACTTGATGTTCATTGTATTTAGCATTTTGTTTACTAAATTATAATCTGTATCCGATATTATTGCGACTAAGCATGAAAATTGGGTATTGATTAATTTTATTGGAATTAAAAATTTGTAAGTGATAGAAAATCTGAGAAAATGTAAAGTACGTCTATAATTGTTCACTATCATAAATTCGGTTTGCATGTCGAAATAATGATTAAAGTTGTCATCGTATTTATACTATGTATGTAACCAATGAAATGACAATGTATAACTTTGCTATAAAGATTCTAAGAATATATTGAATTTAAAAATGTGAAAGCTGAAGATACTCAGAAAGCGGAAAATGAGATATTATGTACATAACCAGAATGTGTGCATGACCTCTTCATAATCTCGATGTTTGAGAAATAAATTTCATTGATATTGCGTTTTAAATGAATGGATATAGCAATAAAACATAATAAAAATCATACGGAAACAAATAATCAAAACAAAATTAGACCAAAATATATGTATTTTTATGATAGAATAGTACCAGTTTGGATTCTAATGATCTATGTAGATCTATATTTTGTAATCAAGTAATTCTAAAACAATTTGGATATTCATACAATATTTTTGCTACAAATTAATAAATTTTATCATAATTCATTAAAATATTTATGTAAAGCATAAAAAGTTTTATGTAAATTGTTACATTGTTGTATCAACTTAATATTGAATCGAAGTAATGAACCAGCAAAATTTATTTAAATATTACCATCAAATAATAAATTATTTATGATAATTATGGTAAAGATAATAAATATTTTAAGTAAATTATTACAAAATCATAAAATAACACAACTTGCAAATATTGCGTTAAATTATTTCAACAAAATAGTTAATAATAATAATACCACGAATAATAATAATGATAATAATAATAATCATAAAGGATGCTAACTAAATATTAACAAAATATTTTAATGAGGGTACATAACTTGAGTACTTTATGTAATGTTCAGATGCATGAATAAGGTTTTGTTAATCATATACGATTCACGGCTTTTTATGTTAAAAGTATTTGAAAGTGAGTCAATTATCATGAAGGGGTTACACATCATTGTGGTATTAATTAAATCGGGAACAAAATTACTTTAAAGGGTTGATAAAGGTATCGATACAAAGTTGACAAATATGCACATACAAAGTTGACACAACTGCATTCACATGATGGAACATTCACACATCTATCAATCAAAATCCTACATTTGGGTTGCAGATGAGTAATAAAATCAATCAAATAACAAAAAGTGGGCAAATCACATATAATACACGATAATCATACACTGAGGTTATACATTTTAATCAATGTGAGGTATTTATCACATTGAATCTAATCTATTTGATACAATTTAACAGTCTTAATATGTTTGTTATGAAAACATGGGTATATTTGGGGTGTTTCATTGAAATATATCAGTCATTGTTGAGAATTATTTTAATTAGACATAAACCATCAAAATATTTATTTTAGAATTATTGGAAGTTGAACTTTGTTTTATACTTCTTTGTTTTTACTTTTTTTTACCCCATTTGGTCTGTCAATAATAAAGCATGAACTTCATATTGCCCTCTCTTATCGTAAATGTTTATTGTGTTTTTAACTATATTAGATTAAATTTTTATTATTATGACTTTTAGCCACTAGGTTTTTAAATATTTGATTATAAGTTATTTAGTCCCTTATTATCAAAAAATAAATTGGATTTTTAACAAAAAAGGTATGAAATATAAATGCCTTTAAATTATATAACTTATCATATGTATTTTATTAAAAATTGTCTAAACTTGTAATAATAAATATAATAATATTAATAAAAACTTGTAACAATAATAATAATATTAATGATAGAAATAATAATAATAATTAAAACACTACTTTTAAAATTAAGTAGTAAATCGTGTTTCAAAATTTTTGAAAATAATATAACCTTGGTAATTTTGAATGACCTTGAGAAAATTATTGATGATTCATTGTCTTTGTTTGAATGATTTTTTAAAAGCATGATGACTCATTGAATGACCTTGAAAATTTATATGACTCATCCAATTACATTGAGAAATTTTAAATGATATTGGAAATTATTATGAGTGATCCAATAACCTTGAATGAGTCATAACCTTTGTTTAAATGACCTTGGAATTTAGAGTGACTCATACAATGACCATGAGAAATTTTAAATTACCTTGAAAAATCTTGAATGACCTTCAAAATTTTTTTGATGAGTCATGGTCTTTGTTAAACGACCTTGTAAATTAATATGACTCATTCAATGACATTGAAAAATTTTAAATGACCCTGAAAATTATTATGACTCATCCAATTAACTTGAATGAGTCATTTTCTTTGTTTAAATGACCTTGAAAAAATATGATGACTTATCAAATGGCCTTGAATGTGTCATTGTCTTTGTTTCAGAAAAAATTTGTAATTTTATACTTAGAAATTTTTTTATCCTCCGGGGGGTTTGTGGTTCAGCGGTGACATGGTCTAGCGGTGACATAACCATCTACTGATCCTCTCAATAAATATAACTTGTAGACAGAATTTTTTGTAGAAACAATTATCTTACTTAAACATTTATTTAAATGTTAATCCCACTATAGTCAAAGCGATCGTTTCGTGATTTTATTTTGTTACCGGTCCGTCGACCATTCATTAACGCCGCATGAAATCCAGCGGATTCCAACTTTCGTGATCAATGCAAAGCTGACCAGTCCCAGCAGACTCCGAGGGGTGGAAATGATAAATTGACACCCGTAAACTTAACTGCTGGAATTGAATATCAATTCAACACTCATCCAACAGACTATTATGATATAAATTTTTAAAGGGGGACCTGTCACGATACTAAAAGTATCGCGTCCATCCATAAAAATAAATAAAAACTTTAAAGATCTAAACATAATAAAATGTATTAAAAATAACATTAGAACCACTTACAATATTGCAATGTTCAAAATTCAAAATAAAAATTGCGTTTTAAGGTTTTTTAAGTAGTCCAAATTATGACAATGGCTGTTGTTTTTATAGTAATTTCGTGCTTGAGTGAGACCAATCATCGAATTTTAAAACTTTTTCGGCCATTTTTTCGTGTTTTTAATAGCTTTTATTTATTTTAATATTTTATCTTTTTTTATTTATTTTTCACTATTTTTTAATATTATTTTTTTTTAATTTACATTTTTATTCTGGCTGAGTGTTACCCTTTTAATTCTTTTATTCTGGTTGCCACTTCCGCCTGTGTATTTTCTAAACCTTATTTTGCAAGGTTTTGAATGTTTTATGTTTTACATTATGTTTCTGTATACATCTGTAAGCGTTTTCAGGGAATTTATTAATATTTGTTTTAATTAATTGTGTTATATTTTAATTTGTTCTAATTAATGTTTTATTTTATTTTTGATTTCTGCTTGCTGTGATTGTGTATGTTTTTGTCAGCCATTTTTATAATTTGGGAAAATATTTTATTATTAAACTTTATTTTTTGTTTAAATTGTGGCTTCTAGTCTAACAAAAGTCTTACCCCCATAATATGTTCCTTATAATATATAAACAATGTATATAAAGTTTGAGCAATAAATTATTTTGTTTAGGAGTAGCTCAAGGGCCTCAAAGATTACAAAAGTTTTGAAATTTCAGCAAAATTATGAACATTTATTTTAACAAACAGTCAACACAGAGTTTATTTCTCAACACAAAAACAGTATTAGTGAATGGTTTGTTCAGTTTCTGACAGAGTTCATAGTATCAGTTTGACAATATCCAGATGTACTAGCAAATTCTAAATTTATAGATTTCATAGCTGCCCGGACAGAGCTTGTTTCCTATTATCAGGGTACATTCTGCGATGGTCCTTGACAACTTGCAACAGGAACTGAAGCTGCGCTTCATCACGGGTTATTTCCTACTGTACTCCTGAATGAGTGCCACTACATGTTCAGCGTGGTCATTGGCAATCTTTAGATACTCAACTGTCTCTGCAGCCTTCTTATAATCATCCTTGTCGTCCCATAAGTCCGGATCAATCATGAGAAATCCATCTTGCAGGTCCATCATTCGAATCAGTGTCATAGTCTTTGCTTTAACAAAATTTCCATATTTCTTGTCGCTAAATGCATCAACAGCAACACTTATTCGTTTGGATTGAACCTGATCTTCATTTTCTTCATTCAGCATGGCACTCACCATTAATCTATTGTTTACCGAACCGGCTCGACAATCAAACAGAGCTCAGTTATCTATTTCATGTGACAAGTACCACAAGTGATTGGAAAATTTGCGTGATGTCGACTTTGAGATTGCTAAATGGATTGAAGCAATGACTTCAGCAGCATCAGGTCACTGTAAAGAGCATCTGATGTTTGAGGTGCGGAGATCCAAGCATTCAGGTAGATACGTATTTTAATAATCTTCTGCTTGAGTTGCATTCAGAATCAGTTCTGCTGTAGAAACTGCTGACTGTTTTATCTCGTCCATTCGCTGTTGTCTGGCTACCATTTGCTCATCTCTTTCAGATTTTCTTTTTTCTTTAACAGCAAGCTTTATATCTACTTCAGCCATCGACCCCCTTTGACCTTTTTCTCGATGGGATAAAAAAAATCCTTGTCTTGTAATACGGACGACTTGGTCGAGCATCACCGTGAGCGACATCACAAAGATCTTAGAGCCTGGAAACAAAGCCGTCTCTTTCGCAAGTTGAGTTGATGACGTTCGTGCTTTATTCTTCTAAGGCGCTATTCTTCAAACACCTGCTCAAGCTTGGTTTGGCAGTTTTGATGATCTCTCTTCGGGATTCTAGCTTTCTTCCAAAACTTGGAAATTTCTTTGATGGTTGCGGCCGACGACTGTTTTATGGTCCTTCAGTTCGAGATGATGTGACAGGCAAATGTAATCAATAGTGTAAATAAATAGGAAATACATATACAGAAACAGATAGATAGATAAATTGATAAACAAATGATTATTTTGTAACACTTTTAATTTTACACTTTAAACATTTAATATGTAACTAACCAATAAATAATAATCAATAAGGATTACTATGTTAGCGTCACTTGTCAATCAGCAAAAGTACATAAATGAACTTTGAATTCGTAAATCAAGCAAGAATGCAAATAGTAGTATTATGTAATAAAACTAAGAACAATGCTTCATAGCAGCCGCACCTTTAGAGATTCAGATAAACTTCACCATCATTGAGCTACCCCTAAATATTGTTCAATTGTGCTCATATTTTGCCTGAATTTTTATTTCATATGTAGGAACATAATGAGATGGTACGATTATATTTCAAAAGTTCAAAAATATGCTCCACCCTAAAGAACATTCACATAATGTATCATAGAATTTAAATATCTTGGACTTTTAATTGGTCATGATTTATTTTATTTTAAAAGAATTCCTTTCTAACTTCATTATACTTTATTATCAAAAAGTTTTTTTCACAATAACCTTTATTCTTTTTTGATGAAAAATATTTTTATTTTTTATAAATAAATTTTCTATGAAATCCTCCATTCGGCACAAAAAATCTTCTATGAACAATAATAACTAGAATATGATCTGAAATATGATAATTTGATAAGAATTACCTAGATAGAATATTGAAGAAAGCACTGAATCAAAATTCATTTATTACAAATTCAGAGAACTTTTATTTGTTGATGATAACTAATAAAATGTTTGATAATAAATGATTTATTAATGGCTATTTATATTAAATTATTTCCTCTAGAACAGGGCTTCTTAAACCATGGGTCGTGACCCCATTTGGGGTCGCGTAGCAAAATTATGGGCTCGCGAGAGATAAAAATACAATTTAACAGAAAATGTTTTTTAACTTGTAAAATTATTGTTATAAAGATAAAATAACAATTATCGTAGATAAATATATCATAAAATCTTCTAGTTCGGAAAGATTGTTTGTACCTGCATTTCTATTAAGAGTATTGTAATAACTTGAATTAGAATTAGAAGATGTTATAGGAATTTTAAAAAAATATAAATTTATTTTTCTTTTATATTTGTATGGGGTCGTCAAGAAACTCGCAATCATAAATGGGTTCGTGAATTACAAAAGTTTAAGAAGCTCTGTTCTAGAACATTCTAAATTTTCTAGAAGAATCTGGAATTTTATATGACGATCTGTAATTTTTTTATGATTCTTGAACTTAATAGATTTTCTAGTAGATTATGAAATGTTATATGATGACCTATAATTTTCTTGATGATTCCAAACATAACAAGATTTTTTTAGAATATTCTAGAATTTTCTAGAAAGGTTTGAAAAGCTAAATTTTGTATTTTTCATCTTTTAAAGATGAAATACCGTGACGTTTGCAAATTGGGTACAGAGATTTCTAAATTATTCAAATTTATAAGAAAAAAATTCAAACTTTTTCAAAAGTAGGTTTTACTATTTTCAAAAATACTCACGTTCTACTTAGATTTTCTATGAACTTTTTCTACCCATTTACTATCGATAGTTGTTCTATCAAACAACTTGAATTTTTTCATTCAACTTCAATGTTTTATTTCACATTGAAGACATATTTTCAAAATTGTAGCTCAATTATCTGACGATCAGAATATGACAAAAAATATTTTTTATATCTCAAAATGTTCGTTATTATAAGTTATAAATAATGCTGTAAAAACATTTGATCTGTGCTTTATTGTTTTTGGACCCATAGGTCACGCGGTATCCAGAGAGTTAATATGCGCATGTGGTGAACCCATTAGCATTAATATACAGTAGGTTGGTATATTATTTTTAAAAATAAATAAGTCAGGTGCTATACAATATAAAACTTGTTTAAAAACAGCGAATTTAGAAAAAATCACATGAAGTGCTATCAGTGTCTTATCGACATTTAATACCGATAGCAGTCGGCGCATATAGTGCAAGTGGTTAAAATAATGGTTTTTCTATGAATTTAAATATTTTATATTACAAAAGAATGTTGATTATAAATTAATAAAAATTTATTTTCAATTTAGTCATATTATTTGGAATTTTAACAAATTTCTAATAACGAGAAACGGAGTTCCTTACAAGTTTTACGATAACAAAATTGAACCGATTGTAAATTTATTATTAAATTAGATAATTTGTTTAATTGAACATAGGATTTGATCCCGGAAATAGAAATGCTCTTAAACCAATAGCGTTATATCGCTCATTCAAAAATGAAAAATCCATTCCAAATATCTTAAAGATGTGAATAGATTTTGATGCATTGAATGCTTTAAATTGTCTTTTTATTTATGATTTTTAAAATTTAAAATTATCAACACATTTACTGTCATGTAGTTCATTCGTGACACAAGCCACTATTTTTTTAAATGATTAAAACAAGTTAAATACAATCGAATAAAAAAATTAAACAATTCCATTTTGACTGTCATGACCAAACATGTGAAATGTGTTAATTATACTTACATATAGTGGTTATTTCATTCATCTGTTAATCAGTAAACAAACTCTTAACTAGACAGTAAACTTTGGTCATAAATGATTTCAATGGATCTCATTATCAATTCTTTATGTTTATTCGCATTTTTAAAAAATTCATAAATTGACATATTTTCAAAATAACTTAAAAATCATAAAAACATTAAATTAAATAATAGTATACTGTTCTGTTATTACTAAACAGTTGGCAAACACTATTATCGCGTTTTGTTTATACCAAATAAATAAGGTCTTAAACAAGGATTTTTCAAGTAAATTTTATTTACAGTGGTGGATAAAAGTTCAGAAACACTTATTTCCATTTATTAAACTAAGTTAATCGTTGGTAGCTCTACTCCTTATCTCGTTGCCGATAAAATAAATTATATGAAGAATGAAATGCAGAATGAAATGAAGAATGAAATGAAGAATGAAATGAAGAATGAAATGAAGAATGAAATGAAGAATGAAATGAAGAATGAAATGAAGAATGAAATGAAGAATGAAATGAAGAATGAAATGAAGAATGAAATGAATAAAAATTATTAAATTTTTAATAAAATTTGCATATGATCTAATATATAAAACTCTAAATATGTTTATTTGCCACGTATAATTTTATTTATACAGGGTTAACAACTTAAAATAATCCCTTTCAATGATATTTTAATCCTTTTTAAATGTAATTTAATCCCCTTCAAAATTAATTTAATCAATTACAGCAGAATTAAACCTAAAATGTAATTAATTAATATAAATTCTGGGATTAAACTAAGTTTGAAGGGGATTAATTTAAATTTCAAAAGGATTTAAATGTTACTAACCTTATACTAGCCCTATACTCGTGCTTCACTAGGGTTATAATTTTTTAATTAATTAATGTTTTAATAAATTACTAAGTTTCATTTTTCATGTTTTATAATTAGCAAAATATTAATAATTACAATATAAAATATAAAAAGTGTTTATCTTTTTTGGGATAAATTATAATAGGCTTAATATGTAGCATAAATATATAACGGTGATTCCTTGATAGCAGCATAAATTAATATAACGGATAAGTAAATAACAAAACAAGCCCTTTCTGCGAAATAATAACTATATTGCTGAAAAAGTTTAGATTATTAAATAATCCTCTTTAGTTTCTTAAGTGTTCTGCAAGAAACTAAAGAGGATTATTTAATAATCCAAACTTTTTTCAACAATATAGTTATTACTTCGCAGCAAGGGCTTATTTTGTTATTCACTTATCTGTTATATATTAATTATATGTCTATCGATAATTTATCAGTGGTTATGCCATATTTAGTTTCGACAATTAAGTATAAATAATAAATAATCTAATGTTTAAAACAGTTATTCCATCAACATTAATCAAGTTCAGCCAAGGACGTCAAATAAGATGAGTAAAATGGTATCGGCTATGTTGTATTATGCATATCGATTGATAGTTCGACCGAATGAGAATCGACTTCTAAATTATCGATAAATGACGAAATTGATAAAATCCTTGAGTACCAAGCATCCCACTACACATCGAGTAACGAAGTGGCATGGCGCATTTTCGGATTTCCTATCCATTAATGATATCCAACAGTTATGTGTTTGTGTAAATAGATTCAAAATTAAAATATGTATCATTAATAAAATTGTTGATTTAAAATGCAATAGACATTGAAAATTTGATTAAATGAATCAGATACATAGCACGACAAACCCAGAAAGAAAATAGCTCAACATTGGACAAAAACTTCAAATAACCATCGTAAAATACTAGCGAAAATAAATGCAGGTTTGGCCACTGAGTTTCTGCTATAAAAACATGAAAAATTTAATTGTCAGAGTCATCCAACCACTCCAAGTAATTGCCACAATGCTCAATAAAATGTTGCCATCTTTATTAACACTATTTGTTGGAAACGAAGAACAATATTTTTAGATTTCAATAAAAAGATTTGATAATTTCTGTAAGTTGTAGTTATGAAAAAAAAGAAATAGATAAAGAATCCGAAGAAGATAACAGATAGATAACGAAGTTTATAACAGATAGTCAAAATTGTTGAGTTAAAATTTTGTTTGGTTCGGTAGGAAATTTTTGCTCTGACTCCACGTGCTCTTTAAATAATACTGAAATAACTTAACACAGTAAAACTTTATTTGATACTAACAATTTCACAACGATTCACAATTTCAATTTTTAAGACTGGCAGGAATCCCCATGGGAAGCCACCTTTTAAATCTATAATATTATAGATCTCAAAATTCTGTTGATATGAGTCTGATTCGACACTAAATACTATCTTCAATTTTCACAACTTCTCAATAAATTATTATGTTTCTACTTACTCCGTTTTATTTGGAAAAATTTGTTTGGTCCCAGTTGTTGATTGGAGACTCCTTTATATAGGAATCTCCTCTCAACAACTAATTAGTTTTTGTTTGAATTTGATTGGACTCGCGAGGAACTCGTGGAATAATTTGCTTTTATCTTTTGCCCGCTTCGGTCGTCCCCGTAACAAAACTTCGGAATTAATAATATTAAGGAATAATTAGTTCCCAGTAGTGTAAAAACAGCGATGAGAGCAGTTTGACCCCCTTCACCCGATGTCAGTCGTAAATCATTGTTGAAATTATGAATGTGATTAGTATTATTTGAACCCTTCACCCGATACTAATCGTCATCAGGGTAAAAAAGTGTGAATATTAATAATAATAATAATAATAATAATAATAATAATAATAATAATAATAATAATAATAATAATAATAATAATAATAATAATAAATATTTTTTTAAATGTATCTATTAAAGTAGAAACCACCATAAATCCGAAACTAATTTTAGTTTGTATAGGAAACGTCTCTGATCGCTGTTTTTTACACTACTCTAGAAACGTATCTTATTTCTTTAATGCTTTGATATTCATCTAACGCTTTGTTATTCTCACTAGAGTTTGAGATGCTAGTTGATGAGTTTGTTGATGAAATGAATAATTTCTGATTATTATTCTAATTGAAATAACTAGTGCTCGAGATGATAGTTAAGGAAATCTTATGAAATTTAGGAAATAGAAATAGTTGTGTTAGTTGAGGAAATTGTGCTCGTGATAGTAGTTGAGGAAATTGTGCTCGAGATGGTAGTTGAGACTAGTCGATGAAAAAAAATTTTAATCAAGGAATTTTTTCTTAACCCTAAATTTTTCATATCCCAAATATTTTCAACCACTAAAAATTCTTCGTTCCCCAAAAAAATAAAAACGCATAAATAAATTGATGAATAAGAATTTTTTCATACCCTAAAATTCTTTCATCCTCTAAAAAACTAGTTGAATAAACCGCATTTCTTGTGCTCGAGATAATAGCTGAGGAAAACGTGCTCGGAATGGTAGCTGTATGAATCAAGGAAATTTTTCTTAACCTAAAATTTTTCATCCCTAAAAATTTTCGTACCACTTTAACATCGTCTAAAAAATGAATAAATTGAGGAAAATTAATAATAGTGAAAAATATCTAATAAAAATTGAATATGAAATTAAATACTAGATTGTGTAAAAAGTTTCCGGGCTGTTTTGGATTACAATTTCAACATATAGAATGACAATGAAAGCAAACATGATTAACCAACCGTTTTATTCAAGCAATGGTAATATAATAGGTCATGTAAAAAGAGTTTATTAACTTATAACTTCCATGTATTCAAAGGGCTTTGTAAATTCACTTGTTGCTGTTGTCCGGGAACTTTTTACACGACCTATTAATTATTGTGAAACATGTAATCGACATTTTCATCCACATGGTATATATAGACATGTTAAAACTAAAAACCATCTAAGAAATCTAAAAAAACAAGGAAGAGATTTACAACAATTAAGTTCTAAATTACCTGATTTTTCATGGTCTAAATATCCAGGTGAACATCATCTTACAAAATATCAATATTTGGGTCAATTGAGCTCAAGTGTGTTTTCAAAAGAACATGGTAGTGTTTACATTTTTTAGGATCTAAATGCAACACCTTCAAATTGCGGGAAACTCCTAAAGTCTTCATCCACCACTTCATTAGAGAAATTTAATGAAGGAACTCGGGTAATGATCGATCTCAATGGTAAAACCAATGAAGAATATATGTAGAATCGGCAGCACGTCTCTTAAGTTCATTATGATAAGAATATGGAGATTGCTCAGAGACTTAATGTTGGTGGGGATTAAAAGTCTAATCAGCTTTAATGATTCATTAAGATATAGTCCGACTCTCTTGGAAACTTGAGATATATTCCGCCAGGAACAAATTTAGATATTCGACTTGATGAAAATGATAATCCAAAACCTGGAGAAGAACCAATAAATCGAGTTGATGAAGCTTCTTTAAAACATGACATTGCATACCGTCAAGAAGGAATAAGAGAAAAACAAAAAGCAGACATTGATTTAATACAAGATTTGAATGAAATATCATCACCAACATTCGGAGAAAAATTTTCAAGAGCTATTGCAAATGGTGCAATGAAAAAGAAGATTCTGTTAGGTGGATAAATACTTCAGAATACTACTCTAGCGAATGAACTACATTAAGAATATCGAAATAATAAAAAATATTTAAAATCCAAAGTCTTTGATAAAGATGATATTAAGTCGGCAGATTTAATTGAAACTGTTAATTCTAAAAATAATAAAAACTTTAGATATATTATGACTATTATAGATTTATGTACTAGATATGTTTGAGTAGGTAGTTAGGAGCACTCTGCAATACAAAAAAAATAGGGGGAGGGGGGGGGTTATTTACAGATTAAATTCGGATTATCTTGATTACATCATTATGTAATCAACTTAATTAATTTTGTGTGTATTTTAATTAATTTTTTTTTCGAAATTTTTGTGTGTATTTTTTTTCGAAATTTTTTTCGAGTTTTTGGCGCGATTTTTTTTTAAATTCAAATTTATTTTCGAATTTATTTTCAATATTTAAAATAAAATTTTTTAAGTATTTCTAATTAAATTTTTTAAGTATTTCTAATTAAAATTTTTTCAGTTTAATTTTATTAATGTAGTTTTTATATAAGATTTTTAAAATATGATTTTTATATATAAATTATATATGATTTTAAGTAGAATTTTCAGTATAATTTTATCGATGAATTTTTATATACGAATTTTTAAGATGAAATTTTTTCAGTATAATTTTTAATTTAAAATATAATTTTTCAAAGTAATAAATTTTTAACATAATTTTATAATGAAATTTTTTATACAAGGTTTGTTTTCAGTATAATTTTATCGATGAATTTTTTTTTAGTTTAATTTTTAAGATAAAATTTTTAGGATAATTTTTACAATGAGATTTTTATAATTGATTTTTAAAGATGAATTTTTTTAGTTTAATTTTTAATTTAAAATATAATTTTTCAAGGTAATAAATTTTTAACATAATTAAATATTGAAAATTTTTATACAAGGTTTGTTTTCAGTATAATTTTATTGATGAATTTTTATATATGATTTTTTAAGATAAAATTTTAAGTGTATTTTAAGATGATAATGTGTATTTTAAAATTAAATTTTTTAAGAATTACATATTTTTAATGTAATCTTACAATCAAATTTTTAAGATAAAATTTTTAGGATAATTTTTACAATGAAATTTTTATACATTTTGATTACGATCAAAGAAATTTAGCGTTATCAAAATAATAATAATAATAATAACAATAATAATAATAATAATAATAATAATAATAATAATAATAATAATAATAATAATAATAATAATAATAATAATAATAATAATAATAATAATAATAATAATAATATGAATTCCACCAACTAAAATATTTATAAAAAACTATAAAAACTATAAACACATAAAATAAACCCATAAAGTATGTAATAAAAATTAATCAAAAATAAAAAAAACAAATTTATACTATAATGTTTATTTAATAAAAATCTTCATCTTCTTCATCATCGTCAGTGAACTGCACATCATCTATATCTATTAGTTCTTCCTAATAGTTTGGTTATTGAATTTCATCTGTTGTAATTTCGTCACCTGATTCTATTTCTCCAATAATTTCATCATCAGCGACAATTTCTTCATCAACGTCAATTTCTCCAGATATATATATATGCCCAAATGCTAAACTTTTATTTTTACCCACCCAAACCCTTTTATCATCTCTATTTGTTAGTGCAACTTTACTATTTTTAAAACTATAAAGTTGATGATCTTTTGTTCCTATTCTAAATTGTGGTACCGAAAAGACTGAGTTTTTCTCATAACACTCTTTATAAGTTTTATGTGTTAGATCGGTATCCTTTAACGATATACCCTTAGCTTTTAAACAAGAAGATTTACCTAACAAACTGTAACATTTTGGTCGAAGAAAAACCCATTCGTCATAACCTTCTCCCTTACTTTCGTCCTTAAATTTTCCAATGACCGAATCAAGTTTTTTAGAATAAAGTGGATGAGTAGAAGGGTAATTAGATGTATCCAAAGGATTATCCTTCACCATTTCAGACAAAAGAACATCTAGTTTACAATTTTTAATCTCCAAGAAGAAAGAGTCTGTATCTCCAGCAACTATATTGATCTCACATTTAAATTGTTGTCGATATTTTTCCAAGTCCTTATACTGAAGCTCATACATTCTAAGTTTCGACAAGTCAAGCACTGATTGTCCTATATAACTTGGTCGATCTAAACATATCGAATCAGGATTTAACATCGCAGCTATAAGATCATTGTCAATTTTTATTGATTTTTTAAAGGTTGGTTTTGAAGTATAAGTGACTAGTTTTTTATCAGTTGTACAAAGACGCAAATTCATTCTCTTTTTCAGATTTTCAACAGTTTTCCCATATAAACTGTTATTTAACAACTTATAATAATTTTTATCAAGTGTATTTGTACTTTTAGCTCGAAGTTCAGTGTTTATGTCAATATACTTATTAAAAATATTAGACTGTTTGAATCTTACTCCGCGATTAACATGTGTCACTTTAACACCGAGAGACATGTATAATTTTAATAATCGCCAATGAATTACATAGTTATATTTAGGATAATGAGTCAGCATCAATTTTTCAACCTTTGAACCCTCAGGTTTCATTTTCTCAGCTGCAATTGGAAAATCATCTAACTTAACATTAAGTTCCGAAGGAATCTCAAGATCAACTTCAAGAGTATACCCGTATGACAAAGATTCAAGATTCAAAGTCAAACAACAAGATAATATTGTATCAAATCCATCAAATATCAAATTAAATTCACTACAAGGTAATGGTTGACTTAAAGCCCAACCATATAAATTATTAATATCAATATATAGTAAGTCTGTGTTTTCATCGGTTTTAACATAGTGTTTATTAACAAAAGTAAGACCACCTCTAATACCTCCCTCATAAAAGCTAAACATTTCATTTTCAGTGATTAATTCTATAGGTTCATCCAAGGACATTAAAGCAGAAGACCACGACATTCCAGGAATTCCAAAATAATTTAAAGGTTCTAATCTATTATGTGCTATAGATTTCGCTCGAAATTGTTGAAAAAAAGTCTGCCAAAAGAAAACAATCTAGTTTCAGATAAACTTTCATATAATCAAGTAAAGTCCTACAATTAGTTTCATCCCAAATAAGCAGAGCTTTTTCATATTCAGCCTCAGTGACACCTTTCCAAATCGGGGGTAATTCATAAGTATCATGAAGAACATCTAAACTAGTTGCAAAATTATATGGAAAGATCCCCTTTTTATCAACTATAGTCCCTGTAAAAGCTGATCGAGTCAAAGGTAAAGTTGTCAGAGTTTTAACCGCTTTTGCTAAAGAATCATTTACAAATTGATACGAATCAATAAATCTCACACTAATGAGCAATTAAAGAAATAAATTTTTCAGATGTTAATGGAATACATCCTAAAGCCCAATTTTTAAATTTACTCAATCCATTTTTTAATATATGATGCATATCATATCCCTTCAAGTTATGGAAAATAATTGGTAAAACTTTATTTATTTTTCTATTAATATTACAGTCATTGCAAGCAGCACCCAAGTATTCCCCAGTAAAATGATCATGATCTCTCACTGGATCCACAATATCTTTCAAACAAAGATAGCATTTTATACATGTATCAAATTGAAACTGTTGTAAGTTTGTTAAACCTTTAATTGTTTGATTTCCCATTTTATAATAATATGGTAATACAGTATATTTTGCTATTTTTTCAACTGTTTTTAAAAATTGTTCCACACAATCTTCACCTGTAAATTCTTTGTATATTGTACTCCCATCAAAATTATTTATTAACAAAAGTCCTGCCGAAATGGGTAAATGTATTAGATGGTGAACGTCATCCTTTGGCAAAACAGATTCGAAATCTGCATATATAACATACGGTGGGGTTACAGTTTTGGACCAATCAGTGAATTTAATAAACTTATTTTCCGGGAAAGTATATAAAGTTGTCCCTAACTGATTTCTGATACATAACATCTCATGTTTGTCCAATGCTTTTTTATATCTAAATCCATTCAAACATCTATGACACCATAATGATTGAATTCTTTCTGTTGTTTTATATTTACAATTCAATAACCTATTGAGTGATGTAATCCCAACATAATGATATTGTCCTCCTTTATTTAATAACAATAAATTAATAATTGTTCCTTCTGTGATTTTGGACCTATGAATTATGTTTAAAAATGGATGTTTTAAAACAAAGTCATCATGTTCGGGTTTAGCTGTTTCATCATAACTAAATATATTAATTATTAATCCTTCGTTATTTGACTCAAATTTTCGAATACCATTTAATTTCATGGGCATATCATTTGGGTCATAATTTAATTCATTTAGATACTTTGTGTAACTATAAATATTATTTCTATTCTGACTAATAATCTCATCTTTTTTAAGTATTGATAATATGCTATAGATAAAACATAAATTATCACTATTTTTTACATTTGTTATACAGTTTTTGTTAGCCAATTTTTTTTGTGTTTTTATATAACTTCTACCACTTAACCTACTGATATTACTTATTTTTGTTACTATAAAGTAAATTTCAGTTATTTTTCTAATAACCCAACTACTCCCTAACTCTGTTATTGAAGATATCTTTTCATTTATCTTTTGTATACTGTCGTCAAAGAATGATTGGGTAAGTGGTCTTGCACTGTTGCTTATATTATTTAATTTTATTTCTCCATCTTTCTCAAATTCAATTTCTATTCCAAATTGAATTTTTACATAACTAAGTTCATGTATTATCTCTCTTAATTTGTTTATTATCTCTATAGGAAAAACAATTTCTTTAATGTTCAAGTTGGTCGTATCTATACTAATTATTTTATGTGTACCTCGTAAATCACTTTGGATTATAGGCAAATTTCCTCCTATTTGTATATTGTTATTTTGCCCCATTTGTACCTCTTCCATCTCTCCATCCCATGAATCCATCGATCCGATATCTTCAATCTCTTCAACTGCTCTAACCCATGAATCCATCGATCCGTTATCTTCGTCCGCTTCATTATCTTTGTCCGCTTCGTCTTCTTCATCCGCTTCGTCCGCTTCATTATCTTCGTCCGCTTCATTATCTTCGTCCGCTTCGTCCGCTTCAACAATTTCGGCTGATTCCATTGTTTCATTCACCATTCCAATATCATCATTTACAGATTCAAAAATACTATTTATAAAATCAGTTGTATGTTCTCTAATGGGTTCACTTATAGGGGTAATTTGGAAGCTGCTTAATTTAATTGCTCCTGGTTTTTTAAATAATTTAATTTTTTTAACATTAAACTGTCGCAAATGATTTTTATGATGGTCATAAAAGTCTAAATAGGGAATGGGTTGGGAAGTTATGCATACGGGACATATAAAATAAATTGTATTATGGTATTTTTTACCATAATACTCTTCCATTTTTTTGTGACATTTTATTTTATTATGCACAGTTAATTGACAATAATTTGGATATAATTTACCTAGTAATAAAATAAAAATTAATTAAATTATTAAAATAAATGTGCATGTATGCAACCAATAAAAATCATTTATTTGCTATAAATAAAAATATTTTTGATGAAAAAGCATCAATGTCAAAAGTATATGAAATACTCCTAGAAGAAAACAGTACAGCTGTTATTGGGATGACATTTAAGCCTCCTGTTCAATACCTTCAATACAGTATGAACTATTTAAATTTTCCTATTACATATACGTTCAAAGTAATGTTTATTTTAATTTAATTTGATTAATTATTTTTTGGGAATCAGTTGATTTCAAAGCTTATGATTACAATATTATGATTGGAAATATTGAAGAGGAAGATCGAAAAAATATTTCAGATATACTCCATTTGTTGAATAACGAAATGGTTTTTAATGAAAAATTTTCATTTATTAATTGTGAAAGTCAGTTGAAGGATCAAGTACAAGATAATAAAAAATATAAAATTCCGATAATTATTAAAGAAGTCAAGATTAACAATTCTATTATCAAACCTATTTGGAAAATTCTAAATGTTGTTGAATAAATTTTTATCTGTTGTAAAGTTGAGTTTTGTTGATTTTTATAATTTGTAACTAATAGTAAACACGTCATTTAAAAAAAGTTTACCTCGAGTATCTATTATTTTGATAAAAAATTTTTGAGCGGGGATAATTGTTGACAAATTATATTCAAAAACTTGTTCTCTTATAAAATATAGTGGTCAGTTTTTAAATAAAAAAAATCAAGGGGGTCTGCCCTTATTTTCTATCAATAATAATAAAGGGGCATCAGTCCTTCATTATTGCTAAAATACGTTTTTAAAAAAAAATCAAGGGGTCTGCCCTTATTTTCAATTAATAATAATAAAGGGCATCAGTCCTTCATTATTGCTAAAATATGTTTTTAAATAAAAAAAAACAAGGGGTCTGCCCTTATTTTTGATTAATAATAATAATGGGCATCAGTTGTTCATATTGATTAAATATATAACTTGAAAAAATATATATATAATAAAATCCAATAAAAAACTTACATTTTCCAACATTAATTACATTATTCCCTTCAGAAACAGAGAATGGCAAACTTCTATCTAAAGAAATATTAAATCAATTGATAATTTAATAAATTATTACTTGGTTCGATATTTGTTAGCATTGGTTGATAACCTAATAATAAATTAAAATGAATTTAAAATTAAATCTAATCTTACTTAAATTTTGATAACTTTGATCATTTGGGATGAATTGTGGGTAATTTGTGTAACCTAATAATAAATTAATATGAATTTAAAATAAATTCTAATCTTACTTAAATTTTGATAACTTGGATCATTTTGGATGAATTGTGGGTAATTTGAGTAACCTAAAAATAAAATTTAATAAAATTAAAATAAATTCTAATCTTACTTAAATTTTGATAACTTGGATCATTTTGGATGAATTGTGGGTAATTTGTGTAACCTAAACATAAAATTTAATAAAATTATAAAATAAATTCTAATTTTACTTAAATTTTGATAATTATTTCCTCCATTTGCAATTCGATGATAATTTTGTTGATAATATCCATTATCTTGTGGAATTAATAAATTATCTAAAATTTAAAGTAAATTCGTATTACAATATAAATTTAAAAAATTACTTGATTCATAGTTGTTATTATAACTATTAAAGTTGTTCATTTTCTAAAATTGTATAATGTTAATAAAAAATTAAAGGAAAAATTAAACTTACAAATTAATCGAGTTTGTAAATTATGATAAATTATAAAAATGTTTTTCTATTTATTCAAATGTGTGTATTTATTTTTGACCAATCGAAATCATCAACATCTGTAATTGTATTAATCAACACACATTACCAATTTACACAAAATCATATTAGGTAATAAACACAATGATACAAAAATTTATTTAGAGAACATTGATTTTAACCAAGCTAAACAATGTTGGCCACAAGTTTTGGTCAATGGATTCTGATAACGAATTCGATTATATTCAATTGGCATCAACATTGATTCTAGTTTTGATATCAATAAAGGGGGATAATAGAATCTCATTGGATCAAATACATGTATTTTATCCGGTTTCACGTAAATAGCAAGCCAATGTTCTCCACTGAGATTAACTGATTGAGTATTTACAATCAAAGCTTTGTTGATATTGATATAGGGAATTTTGTCCAATGGAAAAACACCAATAAAATTTTTCCCAATTAGTTTTTTAGCAATAGTTTGTATCTGAATAGAACTAAAATTAATTAAATTAACAAATTAATTAAAATACTTACTTCATTTTTAAAAATAACTAATAACACATTGGTTTATAGTATGTTCAACAATGTTTGTCAAACAAGTACTGTACGGCTTGATGTGATTTGAATTTCTTTTTCAAATACTCCGTATACAAGTACTGATACAGATTCGGTTAATGGATTTTCAAATTTTATATCCAATCGTAAATTTCCACTTTGAGGTAACTGACTTTGATTAAGATCAAAATCAGGTGCCAATACAAATGTAAAAAAGGGATATTTATTTTTAAAGTCTGACAAGGTAATACCACAATTCATATTTTTATTAAGATAACCCATATTCCTAACAATACTTTGCATATAACTAGAACTATAATTATCATTGGCAAAATCTTGACTATATTTTTCACGATAATCATTTCCTTTACTTAATGTTAAAGACTTGACATTAAAGTGTTCAAATATTGAAAATGTTTCCAAATACGATCCTCCATATCTTTTATTCCCTTGGAAAGCAACAAGAATAAAATTTAGTAGTCGCTTATCACCAAATATTTGCTCCTTATAAAATGAAGATGATCCCATTGGCAATGAAAATTGAACAACTTCCTTACTTTTCATTGGATAAATTGCATTTCTATTAGCAAGCCCAATTTGATGACCAGCTAAAACTGACGGTTCAACACGAACTCTTCTAACCATCAACTTTGCATCTAATAATATTATTTGTGGAATTATTTTTGTACATGTTAAACTTTTTTCAGTATTGGATCTTGTTAATTTAATTTGAACACTAAAAACAGGTAATAAATATTTTGGTTGATCAAAGAAATCTAATTGAAGTGGGGAACAAACACTGATTGGTTTTGATTTTAAAATCCAAATTTTTCTTTTTGTGTCATTTTATCGTAACCCATTCCACCTAAACAAGTATGTTTTGTATCGTGATTGTAATTAATAATAGTTTCAATCATTGCCTTGTGTGCGAATACATCATTACTTCCTTCAATTTTAGTAGAATTAAAAATTACTTCAACATCTTTAAAAAGAGTTTGGAAAACGAAATTGTTTGCAGTAACATCTGATTCATTAGATAAATTTTCCCCATTGCTATTTACAAATTTCATTTGGATGTAGAGTAATGTATCGTTCAAATCCAAGTATTCGGTTTGAGAGCTATTAATGTAAAATTGAATTGAGGTGTTTCCTGGATCTGTAATTGAATTCACTGGATAAATATCTTCAAAAGAACCATTTTCAATTACTGCTTGAGGAGATGGTCTATCAAAAATGCATAATTCTGATTTTGCACTAATCATTACTGGAATATAGTTCCGTATCCTTTCATTCTTTTGTTTATATGTTTCTTGATAATTTTTCGACGTTTAATTGTTCCACCTTTTTGTTCTTTATTAAATACATCAGAAATTTTGTTAATAACAGAAGGTAAGTGTTCCATTACAGAGGGCATAGAATCTTTAATTTCTGATACTGCATTTGATTTTAGAGCAGGTAAGAGTTGTGCATTATTATTTATTACGTCATTAGCAGTTTTCATACCAAAATTTCCGATACGTTTAAGAATAGGTAGTGCAAATCGCCCAATTGTTTTTAACCAACCAGATCCATACTGTTTATCTACAAAATAAGGTAAATCCCCACCATTTTGATGAGTGCTATAAAAGTTTACAATGTCTGGATTACTCATTTATTTTACGGAAATGTAATGTCAAGTAAGTTTTGTCTTGTTTACCAAATATATATTTTCCACTGTCATCACGAATATTGATTTCTATATTGTTTATATACGAGGATGATACTGGTAAATACATTGGATTTTTCTCAATGAATTGAAAAAGGTCGTCTTTTTTATGTTTTTCTATCCAAACACATTTAAGAAGGGGAACACTTAATTCACCCACAAGAATTGGTTCAATAATATTTGTATAAATCATCATTTGTATATTTCTTTGCATTATAGTTGGTAAACTAGATCCAACAATGATCTTTTCACTATAAGATTCCTCAATTAATCCCAAACTATGAGCCAACAGTTTACTAAATTTAACACTTTTAACATCTTCTTCCAATTCAATTTTAACAAGTTGATCTTGTTTAATTTCACAAGACTTGAACGGATGGGGATAAGATGTCATTAACTGATCAGTGACTTGTGAAAGTTCAGTAATGAATAAATTTTCTTTAAATGTCTCAGTATACTCTACATCATAATAATAAGTTATAGTTAATCGTATAGTATCAAATTTCTATTTCCTATTTGGTATACGTATCTGATTCAATTCGTCATTAAAATCTACTTCTTTTTTATTAAATCCCAAGCAATTAGCTTCTTCAATACTATCAAATGTTACTTTGAATGGAAAATATTTACAATTAATGTTCAAAATTTTATTGTCAATATATATCAGATAAAATGTAGAGTTGTGACTAATTGTATAGTTTCCTTCAATATAATAAAAATATTCATAACTATTATGTAATGTACTCTTGGTATATTTGATACAAGAGTTGTTATAAAATGGAAAATTATTGTACACAAAAGTGAATTCAGTTAAAGCTACTTCCCATTCCCCATCCAAGTAAATCTGATTTGGAAATTCTACATTAAACTTTCCAGCTTCATTATTTGGAAATGTAAGTGGACAACTATTACTGGGTAAATTCACGTAAAAATCTCTTTTATTCATTTACTTTTCTAAAATGTAACGATAAATGTGTTTTGGTATCTTTGCTAAATTTTATTAATTTCCCACTATCATCTCGAATATTTATTTCAATGATGTTTATAGTTGAATACAATACTGGAAGGTACATTGGATTCTTCATTTCTAATTGTACAATTTCTCCTTGGTCATATTTTTTAATCCAAACTGATTTTAATAGTGGAACTCTAACATCACCAACATTTATTGGTTCGATAATATTTGAATAAATGAACATTTGTTGATGATGATGTAATAATTTCGGAATTTTAGTGCCTAGTATAGTGCCTGTAAAGTTTGAATATTTTAATCCCAAAGATTTAGACAAATTTGTGTCAAAAGATATATTTGTAATGTAATCTGCAAGTGTTATTTTGACCAATTCATTATCTTGAATTATTAATTCTTTAAAAGGAGAAGGATTAAATGACAACAAATGACCTTGTAATTCCGATAAAGTGTTTATGAATAAATTATCTTCAAAATATTTTTCAAATTTTGATTTTTCTTCGTAACTTATTACTATCCCAAATTGTTCCATAACACCCTCATCAGTAAATTTTGGTAATTTTATTCGACAATGATCCTCTTCACAAATGATTGATGTAGATTTTAGTCCAAAACTAAACGCATGTTGAATATCGGGGAATGTTACTTTAAATGAAACATGAGGACAGACAATAACCAAATTCTCATATTTTTCAATAAATATGTCAACATCTGGAGTATGTTTTGGATTTATTAATTCATAAGTATGATTTTGATTATTTATTTTCAAATACTTTATTTCACTACCACTCTTTACCGCTTCATAACGTATACAAGAATTACTATAATACGGAAAAGGTTTATACACAAAAGTGAAATCAATCAATGCAACTTCCCATTCACCATCCAAGTAGACAGAATTTACTTGTACATTAAAATTACTAGCTTCGTTATTAGGATAAATAAGTGGACAACTATTACTAGGTAAAATCATATAAAACTGGTTTTCTTTCATAATATTTATTTAATCAATTGAGATGAGGATATCCAAGTTGGAGTTTCGTATCCATGCCACTTAACATAGTATTGTTTATATTTACCAACATTTTTGGTTTTTAAAATCTTTTGAATTCTAAATATTGTTGGGATTGGAATGACTTGGAGTTCTTGTTCGTAGAATTTTCCACTAATTTCTTTATTCTCATGATCTGCTATTAAATACATTACAGGATTCTGTTTTGTATCTATTTTCTTTATTACATATACTTCATCGCTCCAATTGTTGTCAAAATTCTTGATGAACGGAGAAGTACTGATTTTACTAATTCTTACATGATCACCAACCTTGTATTTTGGCTTATCGATTTTTTCTTTCTTTAAAGTTTGGTTTCTGTTGTTGTCTGTAATGTCAACAGGTCTGAGACCATTTAATCCTTTATGTGGCGAATGATTGTAACTAAAAATAATTTTTGGTAAAACATGTATCCAAGTTTTATTACCTTGATGCACAAAGTATTTTTTCAATCTTTCTCTCAAAGTTCGATTAAATCTTTCAACATAACAAGCTTTGAATTGCGAGAATATAGAGTAATGATTGGCTTTGATAACTTCTTTTACTTTGCTATTATAAAATTCTTTACCTAAAATACATTAAAATAAATAATTAATTAAATTTATTACCCAAATCAGTCTGTAGATTGTGAGGTTGTCCATCTTTAAATCATTTTTTAATTGCAATGGCCATTTCATTAGCAGATTTAGTTTTTGTTGGAATAGCACGGGCATATCTACTGAAAACATCAATACATGTTAAAATATATTTGTACCCCTTGTTGATTCTAGAATAAGGTATCATTTCTATCAAATCCATTTGCCACAAATCATTGATTCCTCTTGTTTTGTATGGTCTGGTTGGGAACCTTTTCAACATTGGTTTATTTAAACTATATGCTAGTTGGTCAGATAACCATTTTTAAGTCTCTTTTTTAGAATTAATCACTCTTTTTGTTAATTTTTCTACACCACCAAAACCATCTGGATCTTTTGGATTTGTCCAGATTGTTTTGAGTAGATTTTTGGTTAATTGATCCTTTATTATTACAACAAGATGTTAAAATATGTACAACTTTATCTGGTTTAGAGTATTGTAAACCCATTAAGATCTTAGGGATGAAATTGCACTAATTGCGGATAAAACTATAGGAATTAATGTTCCCAAGAACCCACCCTTTTGTTTATACATTATTCTTTTCATTAAACTTCTATTTTTAGTGTTTACCAATTATAAAAGGGATCTCTTATGTCTTTGTAATACCACTCTTTTAGCTTTACTAATATTAACATTACCCCAAACTATATTTACAATAACTTCAAGCAAATCGTCAATAACAAATGAAGGGAAAGCTTGTAAAATTGCTATTCTTTTATTATTTTGTGCCTTTACCAATGCATTGAAATATGATAGACTACGTTCAAATTTCATGTTTACTAATTACAATTAATTATTATTGTTTATAATTTGATCCACTTCTTTTTTAAAATCTTTTTCTTTTTTAGATTCTTCTTTACTTTGGATTTGGTTTTACGAATAACTTTTTTGGGTTGAATTTGATTTTTGACAAGTACTTTTTTAAATGACATGATTGATAATCATTTATTTGTTTTCAATTTTGTTTATAAATCGTAACCCCTTTTTCATTAAAAATATCTGTTCGGATACGTAAATCGTCACTACATTGTTGTGTAAAGTCAAAGAATAAATATCCATGGGGAACGCTTGTAGCATCTTGGAATGGTTCAATTAAAAATTTTCTATTGTTTGGATGAGCTTGCCTGGCTAAGAAATCGATAATTGTTTGATCGCGAGGATTTTTGAAAATAACTAGGTATTGAACATTTAAATTACGAGTTCGATGAATTCCTCCTTGATGAAATAAATTTTGAGTTATGAAAATAACAGTAACTCCACAATGTCTACTGATTTTTGTGAACAAATTATTGAAATCTTTTTCCTTATTTGCTTCTTGATACAAATCATCTATAATTATTACATCGCCTCGACGTAATCTAGACGACCAGTTTTTATCAAATCCCTTAACTATTGTCATTTTCAATTTACAAAACTGATTTTGTGTCAATCCATGTTCTTCGTCTGCACCCCTATGCCAATATATTTTATTGAATTTTGATTTGAACATGTTTGACTGCAATAAATTACATACAAATAAAGTTTTTCCGCTCCCACTAGGCCCTACAATTTGATATACTGCATCATTTCTTAATTCCATTTAATTTAATTTAATTTAATTTAATTTGTTTATAATTTAATATACTGATTCATTTATTTTGATATCAGAAAATGATTAGTAATATTAATTATAGAGGAAAATGTGAAGTAACTGGAATGAAGTTCCCAACCGGAAAACCTCAACATGTAGTTGATAGAAGTGGAAAATATCCAATCTTATTCTTCAAGAGCGGAAAATGCAGAATAATGGGTTGTAAAAGACCATTACAGGAAGGAGATCTCAAATATCAGATTCAAGATTTACAAATTCAATCATTATCTTTGAATATTGACATGTGTTGTCGAATCAACTTTTATGATTTGTCTACAAAAACAGAAAACATTTACGAACCGGAATTGTTTCCTGCATTAAGACTTGTCAAGTATAATCCACTTTGTGTGAATGTATTTGCAAGCGGAAAAGTCGTTGTCATGGGAATAAAAACACTGGAATACAACAGTCTAGTGCAAGAAATATTTAATTTTATAAAATCAAAAATTAATAATCTTAATAGCGACGAAGAAATACTAGTTTATTTATTAAGCACTGATTGTGTTTAAATAGATTCAATTCTGACGATTGTAAAAATTAAAAATGATCGACGAGCAAGAAGCATACGTATTCGAAACAATTCTGATGAAGATGGAAGAACTGTTTCCGAATATGAAAAACAAACTTTCCTATTGTGCTCCTGAATACTTGGCTACACGGATCTATCAAATGACAGGAATCAACATTGAAGAAATTGTACGTATGCACTATGAATCAGTTCAAGGATCTGGTTTGAAATGTTTAGAAGACTGTATTGTCTGTGCAGATCCCTCAATGTTGACTTGTCCATTTCGATGCAGATGCTGCAGAGACTACAAGAAGAAGGAAGTTGTACATATTTTGTTGGCTGAGCTAAGAAGAGCTTACTATAAGCAGATTTGTGATGATGTAAATAAATTTTGATCTTTTACGAGTTTATTTTATGTGTTTATAGTTTTTATAGTTTTATTTTTATAAAGATTTTAATTGGTGGAATTATTATTATTATTATTATTATTATTATTATTATTATTATTATTATTATTATTATTATTATTATTTTTATTATTACTATTATTATTATTATTATTGTTATTATTATTATTATTATTATTATTATTTTGATAACGCTAAATTTCTTTGATCGTAATCAAAATGTATAAAAATTTCATTGTAAAAATTATCCTAAAAATTTTATCTTAAAAATTTGATTGTAAGATTACATTAAAAATATGTAATTCTTAAAAAATTTAATTTTAAAATACACATTATCATCTTAACCTTATTATTATTATTATTATGTTAAAGCTAAATTTCTTTGATCGTTATCAACGTGTATAAAAAAAATTCATTGATTAAATTATGCTGAAAATTCTACTTAGAAATCATATATAATTTAAACTTATGTATAAAAATCATATTTTAAAAATCATAAATTAAAATTCATCGATAAAATTATACTGAAAAATAACCTTGTATAAAAAATTTCATTGATTAAATTATGCTGAAAATTCTACTTAGAAATCATATATAATTTAAACTTATATATAAAAATCATATTTTTAAAATCATATATAAAAATTCATCGATAAAATTATACTGAAAACAAACCTTGTATAAAAAATTTCATTATAAAATTATGTTAAAAATTTATTACTTTGAAAAATTATATTTTAAATTAAAAATTATACTGAAAAAATTTCATCTTAAAAATTCGTATATAAAAATTCATCGATAAAATTATACTGAAAATTCTACTTAAAATCATATATAATTTATATATAAAAATCATATTTTAAAAATGTTATATAAAAACTACATTGATAAAATTAAACTGAAAAAATTTTAATTAGAAATACTTAAAAAATTTAATTAGAAATACTTAAAAAATTTTATTTTAAATATTGAAAATAAATTCGAAAATAAATTTGAATTTAAAAAAAAATCGCGCCAAAAACTCGAAAAAGATTTCGAAAAAAAATACACACAAAAATTTCGAAAAAAAATTAATTAAAATACACACAAAATTAATTAAGTTGATTACATAATGATGTAATCAAGATAATCCGAATTTAATCTGTAAATAACCCCCCGCTTCCCCCCTATTTTTTTTGTATTGCAGAGTGCTCCTAACTACCTACTCAAACATATCTAGTACATAAATCTATAATAGTCATAATATATCTAAAGTTTTTATTATATTTAGAATTAACAGTTTCAATTAAATCTGCCGACTTAATATCATCTTTATCAAAGACTTTGGATTTTAAATATTTTTTATTATTTCGATATTCTTAATGTAGTTCATTCGCTAGAGTAGTATTCTGAAGTATTTATCCACCTAACAGTAATAATCCCGATTCAATTAGAGAAATAATAAATGAAAATAATAATGCAAATGATAATTTAATTGAAAAACAAAAATTCAATATTGGAGATCGAGTAAGAATTTTCAAATACAGAAACAAGTTTGAAAAGGAATAACGCATTCGTGGAGTAAAGAAATCTTTGTAATAAACGAAATCTATGATACTAAACCTAACCCCTACAAGATATATGATTTAAAAGTAGAAGAAATCCTCGGACGAATGTATCAAAGAGAATTACAGAAAACTAGTTTTTAGTTAATAAGTGTTGTATTTATAGCTCTTAGAAATAAACTCCTATCATCCTCCAGTTTTTGATTCAATAAAGTATCAATTACTCCTTCTCCTGCATACTCATCACTATCGTAATATATTTTTACTAATTTCGGATAAAGAAAAATTCCATTCCCAGAAAATTGCTTTTTCTTTTTATCTTCAAATTCGAATTCAATGACTATTTTCTAATATTTAAAAACGGTAAATGAAGATGAAGATTTTCTAACAAAATTAAAATTTATTATTGATTCAAATAAACCAAGAGCTGTTAAATACAAAGATAAAAAAATTTGGTAACAAGAGAAAAAATAAAACAAATAAAAGATTTAGAATATAAATAAGGAGGAATTCTTCCTTTAAATGCATTATTACCATTAGTTTTCGAGGAATAACTGCAGCTGCAGGAGCTTCTGCAGGAATTTCAACGACAATTAAAAATGCAAAAGAATCTCAAAAATTAGAAGAAGAAAAAGAGGAAGCAAAAGTAGAAACTGAATTCATAAATCTCAAACAGGTTAAAGTTTGGATAAAATTCAATCAAAAGATCTTACGAAATATTTACAAAATGTTTCTCTTGAATTACATAATCATTTGAATCTGATGGGGATAATTTATATTTATATTGAAAAATCTCGAAAGGAATATTCTTAAATCCTTATGAGAAAAATGGATGATATTCTTCCTATTTGGAATAATAATCTAACGAAAATCAATCATAATCCTTTTTTACCAAGATCATTTTGAATGTTGATTGTTGGATCATCTAGACGTGGGAAAAGTGTTTTGCTATTGAATATGTTATTGTATCCGAATTATTTGGATTAAAATAATATTATAATATTCAGTAAAACTATTCATCAACCGGAATTTCAATTAGTATATCATGGATTCAAAAATCATTTAAGTAAAGAAACCATTTTAAATATTTTCAAGAATCAAGAAAAAATCCCTGAACACATCAAAATATAAGATTTCTGTGAATGTTTTCCTCGTGATACTAAAAATAAAATGAATGTAACAATGAGTAATAAATTCCCAGATATAATTCCATGTGAAGATCTTATTAAATCCGAAAAAAATTTAAATGTATTTGATGATTGTGTCAATGATAAAAACCAAGAAATCATGGAGTCTTATTTTACAAGAGGAAGACATACGAATTGTTGTTGCATCTACTTATCACAAAATTATTATGAGCTTGATAGACGATTAATTCGTGGAAACTCTAATTTCTTTGATTTTTTCGAATTGAATTAAACAGATCACAATAATATTTACAATGATCAATTCTCAAATATTATAGATAAATCAGATTTTAATAATTACAAGAAACATTGGAGTAATCGACATAATTATATTGCTTTGAATTCAGATACAAAAGAAATACACTTAAAAATAATTTAATAAAAATGGATCAATATTCTAAAGTTATGGTTTCCGATCTTCATGATTCATGGACTTCAACTAAATATTTTAAAAAATTAGAAAAAACAAATGAATTATGGAATGAAAACATTATATCCAAGAATAAGATACTCAGTTTCTTAGTGAATCAAAGACAATTATTAGATTCAACGAATCCTCTTTCTGATAAAATACAGAGTTTTGCATTGAATTTAAATAGAAACGCATATAGTATAAACAAGTCAACCAATCCTAGCTGAAATTTTTATTCCTGAAGGAGATAAGATTGGAAGGAAATTACTTGTTTGTGAGGTTATATTTATTATTACATGGGAAGATAACAAGTTTTATATTTTCAATCCAACAACTTCCAAGAAATATGAAATAACTCAAAATTTTAAAATGTGTATTGAAGGTAATGCTTTCGTGGTTGGAAAAGTTAAGGAGAAATTTCGAAAAGAAAATGTAATTGTGAATATGAGTTATGTAAAATCTTTGTGGAATTAATGTCTAATGCTATGAGACCACAACTTGATTATTATAAATAATTGAAATATAAATCTCTATCTATAGATATTCCTATTCCTAATCCTATTCCTAGAGAAAGAAGAGCTTTCGCCTCTGGAGCATCAAGTTTAAGAAAAGAAAGATCTGGAATAATTTACTTACCTGAAAATACAGTTGTATTATTTGAATTACTAACAAAATTATTAACTGTCAAAAAAAGTAGGACATAATAATGCATGGAATCAAGTTAATACTATTTTGAATAAACTTTTAGATTTGAAATTAATAACCTAAGAAAAATATGATAAAATCCTCAAAAAATATTATTAAAAAAAACATGAAATAAATGACACTCTTAAATTTTTTTAATAAACATGCTAGATTTAATCATGATATTCGAAAGAAAGATATTCTTGAAGTCTTTCCATCAACTGCGAGTGCTCAAGCTGTTAATAATGTAGGAAAAATATATTTCAATATAAATCAATCTTCAAATCCTTTAGATATTTGTAATGCCGAAATATATTATAAAGTAAGAATTTATGGATATCAAGCAAGTGTTTGCTGCTTCAGGGAAGGTTTTTGGTATTGATCCTGATTTATTTGCAGTGAAACATAATTGGTTCTTTAATCTCTTTAATGATATTGCTATAAAAATAGGTCCTTCAGAAGTTGAGAGAATTGAAACTCCCGGTCCAATTTCATCATCATTGAATTTCGTAATGACAGATTCAGATTTTAAATACCAAAATGCAGAAATATTTGTTTAGGTTCCTGATGGTGCTGGTGATGGGGGATATAAAATCCGACAAAATTTATAGCTAAAAAGTTTTGGAGGATCATATCCTCTTAAAACTATTTTTGGATATTTACATAATTATAAAAGAGTGTTGTATATGGTTCCTTTTGAACTTTCATTAACAAAAAATAATGATTTCAAATCATCTAGTTATGGAACAAAATTTGCTGGTCAATCAAAAATTAAAATTAACCTTGAAGCACTTTCACTTTTAGTTCCATCAATTACTTGTAATCCCAAATTAGAATCGAGTGTAATGGATAGAATGAATGAATATAAACCAATAGATGTGAATTACCTTCAAAGAATATCAACATGTATTCAATCCCACTAGCAAAAAAATTCAGTTGGAAACCAACAGTTTTAAGTTCTCGACCTACATATATTTTTATTGATTTAAAGATGAAAAAATTGATATGTTAACTAATAATTCGAAATTCATTCAGACTTTAAGGGATGGAAAGGAACTTAAATCATTAAGTGTTCAATTAAATATGATATTTTATCCTTTAGATCCAATAACATTCATCAAAGATAATTACCAAAGATATCCATATGCTGCATACACTAAGGTATGTAAAGATTTTGAAGTTGATCCACAATTACCAATGATGGATTTTAAGAATTTTTTTACGATATTTTGTTTTAATGTTTCCGCTCAAGATCAGAAATTAGCAGTTAATGGTGTGAATATTACAATAAATATAGAAAAAATAATGATTTCAAATGGAAATGTTATTGTGTTATTTTAGTTGAGAAGCAAGTACAAATCCAATTAAAAGGGGTAAGATAATTAATGTTTCTTAGTAAGAAATAGAACAACAATTTGAAAAATTAGCAAATATTTTATCAACAAAATATTCAACATATTTAAGATTTAATACCATCACCTCAGATTTCACAACATCATTTCCTATTCCTCTTGAATTAAATTTAGAATATAATTATGAAACGGGATTGGTTTGGTTTTCCGTCTACAACATTATTTTTAATATAACATTTCAAAATAATAAATTTGGAGTTAAAGGATCTGATAAATTTATTGTTTCAATGAAAATTCCTCCTGGAGCATACGAACTTGATGTATTATTTACAACAATGACTAAATTAATTAAAAGGAATTCAAGATCTAAGATAAAGAAGAAAGTCCAATTGAATTCAAAGTTGATTTACATACAGCTAAAGTTTTTATAAAAATTAAAAATTCTTTTATATTCATATCTAAATTTAATGATTTTCTAGAATTTATTAAACGAGAATATTCCACAAGTTGTTCTGGTAAAAATACTATAAAAATCACGAGCATTACATATATAAATCTCCTTTGTGATTTAATTCAAGGAACCTATCAAGGTGGGAAACAAGGTAATTGTGTTTATAGTTTACCTTATGAAACTGTTCCTCGTGGGTATAGTATCATTCAAAAAGTTTCTTTATCTATTTATGTTCCTATAATAAAAACTAAAAATATTTCAAATATTAATTTTAGAATTATTGATCAAAATAATACTCTTGATTTTAAAAAAGAAACTATTTCATTCTGTTTACATTTACGACAAGTATAAAATGGATCTAAAAGATTTTTTAAAGAAATGAGGAAATGAAACAACTAGGAATTTTTATTTACGAGATATTTAATATTATTATAATTTGAAGGATTGTAAAGTAATTATGCGTGTTGAAATAAAAACTATTTAGACAAAAATAATATTATTTTCAACTTACAAACTACAAATGAATCAAGAAGTCATTGGATCTTATGCTCAAAGAACATCGTGTGTATTTTGATTCTTATGGAATTATTCCTGTTCGTGAAATATCTCAAAGTAGTATTTATGGAAAATTATGTATTTATGTTCAAAATTCATTAGAAAAAAATAAAATGAAATTTGAAGAAATTATTTTTTTAATAAATGATTATAGTTAATATAGCCGGAGGAACATTAGCAGTAAGTCCATCTCAAATCCTCAAGAAAGTTGAAGCTAATTTCCTAAATGAATCAGGAGATCGAATAAGAGGAAATATTGACATGAATGGATATAAGATCCTCAATGTCCAGAAATCAGAAGAAGTTATCAACTTAGAAACTGAACTAAAGAAATTAAATGATGAAATAGAAAAAACAAATAAAATAGCTCAAAATAATATAAATAATTATTTCGTTGATATTGATAAACCGTGATCAGATTATTGCCCACACGAAAAATGCACACAGAAAAATGCCCAAACGAAAAACGCACACAAGAAAATCGCCCACAAAGAAAAATGCCCACATAGACAAATGCACACATAGACAAATTCACTACAAATTAAAAAATTCTTAAGTATAATTTATTTCAAACCCGAGTTGTGAACGAAAATTTTCACTTCTCAATTTCTCGATCAATTATTTAAGAATTTTCAACTCTTGAGAATTTGATTTTTTTCTCGAGAAAGAAATAATTTTTTATGAAACCTACCTACTTCATTTTCATTGTGGAGTGAAATAAGAAAATAATAAATATTTAGATAATACAAAAAAAGCAAAACAAACAGTAAAATAAAGGAAAATCTAATTAATTTTATTAATGAAGTAAAAAGAATTTTTGTCACAGTGATTAATAGCAATTATTATTATTATTATTATTATTATTATTATCGTACATTGATTAACTCTTAGATTGAATATTATTCTTGATTTTTTCTCTATTTATTTTATTGTAGTGCTTTTTTCTATGTGAGGATTTTTCGTGTGAGCAATACTGTCTGTGTGCATTTTTCTGTCTGCATTTTTCGTGTGGGCAACAGATCCCACAGAACCGATTATACAAGTAAAGATTTCAACAGTAAAGCTAGGTTTGGCATCCTGTATTTGTTTTTTTAAAGAATCATATTTTGCCAAATTTTCGTTATTCACAGTTTCAAACGTGACCAAAGAATCAAAAGGATATTTAATATCAACCATAACAATTGTCTTTTTCTCATTATTAGTTTTTATCAAATCGACACGTTCTATAGAGTTTGATACCAAGGAGCAAGTGTGGTCCACAACAGCAATCAGTGAAGGATTTTTCAAATGATGTACTATTTGTTGAAGGCAATCTTTGTGACGATTAAGTGCAAGAGTAAGATGAACCTTGCAATTTTGCAAAACATGTGGCAACGTTTTATCTTGGTTATGGCAACGCCTACACAATTTATTCTCACCTTTTATATAGGGTTTTGCAAAATTAGCCAATGCGTTTGTTCGGGCACGATGAATAAATTCCCAATGATTCTCTCGCAATTCTCCTTTAAATATTGCTCTATTAATATTAGGGGACAGATAAAATGTAGATTAATTACTAATGTTACTGTTTTTTCCATTTAGTAAAATATGAATCATAAAGAGCAAAATGAAGAACTTTCAAAACCAAACGACTATCAAACTCAGTCAATATTATTGTTCCTTTCAAAGCTGTTGTCAGTTGAAAAATTGGCTTATCATCCAATACTTCAAAGAATATTGTAATATTATGCGTTTTTCAAAAAACTGAATCGCTGTTCTAGGTCGAAAGAAACGAGTTTTTTCCCAGAGTGCTTTTGAATAATATCAGCTTTATTAATACAATTGAAACTGTTTTGAAGTGATGGGTTATTATTCCCAACCCTAGGTTCAGTGACAAATTTTAAAGAATCTATATTAATACGTTTTTAAAATTCATAATTAGCAGTAAAAAGTCTAAAATAGTGGCTCAGAGTTTGCGTGTGATATTCATCCAAAAGGTCGTTGCAAGATCCACCTCCATTTTCAATCGAGTTATAAAAGTAACTGATTTCAGAATTGTTAATTAATTTTTCTCAAATGACTACGAAGTTTTGTAGTATTGTTACAAACGTATGCAGAAAAAGCACTAATTTTAATTTCCCTCGTTCTAACTGGAAAAGTTAGGCTAGAGTGAAGGAAGGTCTTATAAGCGTTCAACTTTTGCCAACCGAACAAATCAGAATCCGCCACGTTTTTGCATTACTGACAACCTTATTCAACATTTCATAAGGTATTTGGTTAGATTGAGGATTAAGTAGATAATGCTCATCAATATTGTAGTCGATGACCATCAAAATGTGCTGAGCCCTATGGGGAGCCATAATGGCAAATAAAATTTTTGCTTTCATTAAATTTTCAATATTTTAAAATTCATTTAAGTATTTAGTGCAATCATCCAGTATTGCTGTGGTCATTGTATTGTTTAAAAAAATGAAATTTTCGGATAATTTCAAATTGATGAAAAAGTTTGTTAAAATTTTTTCTGTAATCTTACAATTCATTAAATTAAAATTTACTACAACTTCATTGCACATCTTGGATTGCATATTTACAAGCATTTCAATTACTTTATCTCTATCGACAACATTTCCAGAAATAAATTCTTCTAAAAATAATATAAAAGTAGTAGCGTGATGTATAGGGTCATCAGAGAACATTGCAAAGCGAAAAAGATTATGAGATTTCTTTAATATAATTGTTTTTTCAAGAATAAATTTATTCAAGTAATCTGTTATATTCTCTCCTATTCCTAACAGTCTTCCGTTGATATTTTGAGAAGATCGAACGTCAAAGATATAACTGAAGCCAAGACAAACTGAACAAAAAAAATGACACCAATAATTATCGTTGGGGATAATACCAATAATTATTTTAATGCCCTTAAATTGTTTAAAAGCAATATGATCGACTATAAAAATATTGTTTTGAGCAATCAAGTTAACTGTTAGTTCTGGAGAAAGAACTATCCCATATAGATTATTTTCAAACCATTTTTTAAGAGAGTCGAGACACAAGCTTTTTCTTGAGTCAACGTTATAGTTTCTATCGCTTTGAGGTTTGTGTTTTTATTTTTAGGTGCTAATGTTTTTTTAAAGTTAATTTGATTTACGAAGTGATCTTTAGAAATTTCACCCCCCCCCGATAGTTTTGTATTATCAATTAAATGAAAACTTTGAATTTCGTAGATATCTTTTCTAATATTAAAAATGAAATCAACAGGAAAGCAGTACCATTCTTTACACACAATCATCGCATAAGTGCAAACGAAAGGTACAGAATCAAAATTATTATTTTGATATTCCAGATTTTTATGGTGATGATCAATTATTTTATTTTGAAGGTAGAATTTATTATTTAATTCAGAATTAATTATATGAGCTTTTTCATTATTTTCAAACTTTCTCTTATTTTTAAAAACAGGGTCAATAAAGTAAGAGTTACAAGAGACTTTACAATATACAAATAAAATACAGTGGCAGTTGTTAATGTTAAGTGGACAAAAGATAACTCGAGCCTCATATATTGCAAGGAATTAGAACAATATCCTTGGAATTATTTGAGCATAAAATACTCACAACAACACATTTAAGGAAAACGAACTTTGGATTACTAATGTGACTTTCAAAATAATAATCTATATCATCATCAGTAAACCAGAATTCAAAATCAAAATTTTCAAAAGTGCAAATTTGCATCAGTCTCATCAGACAGTGCAGCAGGTGTTGAGACTGATGCAGGCACGTACCACCATTTAGATGTTGTCTTTAACAGCTTTACATTCTTTCGTGTCGTCATCATTTTAACATCTATATTTTTTATCGTTAAAGTATGTGAAGGTTCCTCATCAATATCAGTAGGTAAGTTATTTGTTATCTCAGTAACTTTATTATCTATATTTACTATAGGCGTTTCAACAATTAACATTTTACTTTCATTAACAAAGCAGAGCAAGTTTTGTACAACAGGAGCCGTAGGTTCAGTAGAAGTTTGTAGATTTAGAGTTGTATTTGTTCTTCTTGGTTAACTTCTGATTTTTCTTGAATAAACAACACAAGTGAGCCTATAATTTGAGAAATGAATCCACTCATTTTACTTATGCAGATTTTCCGACAGGTTTGAGGTATTCTATATGATTGTTTCTTTGAAAAGAGAAATTTCTTCTTGTCTCTAATAGCGAAGTAAATCAAGCGTTTTGCTTTTATCTCATCTACATTGCTAGAGTCAGGATTCCAATTATTGATTTTATTACTTATTTTGCATAGTGACTTTATTTGGTTAGACTTTTCAGTAAAGGATTTGTCTAACAAATCAAAGAAACTATTTACGTTGTTTATTGTTGGCAGAGAAATGATGTTGTGAATTTTATCTATTTCACCTGACAATTTCCACTGTCTGAGCTTCAAGAGTCGTTCACGGCAACTAGAGTTGTAGTAAGATAAAGATTGAATCATATCGATCATTTCAGAAATAAGTGTTTCATTATTATCAGGATCAAGTGAAAAAGTACTTTCAATGTCAATAATTGAATACAAAAGTAAACAATTTCTAATTTAGTTTAGACCGTAATCACCATAAGTTCATTTCGTTTTATAATTTAAATTATTTTTTAAATTTTTAGGGTACGAAAATTTTTAGTGGTTGAAAAAATTTGGGGTATGAAAAATTTATGGTTAAGAAAAAATTTTGGTTAAGAAAAAATTCCTTGATTTATATTTTTTCATCGACTAGTCTCAACTACCATCTCGAGCACAATTTCCTCAACTACTATCACGAGCACAATTTCCTCAACTAACACAACTATTTCTATTTCCTAAATTTCATAAGATTTCCTTAACTATCATCTCGAGCACTAGTTATTTCAATTAGAATAATAATCAGAAATTATTCATTTCATCAACTAACATCTCAAGCACTAGTGAGAATAACAAAGCATTAAAGAAATAAGATACGTTTCTAGAGTAGTGTAAAAAACAGCAATCAGAGACGTTTTCTATCCCAACTAAGTTTAGTTTCAGATTTATGGTGGTTTCCATTTTAATAGATACATTTTTAAAAATATTTTTTACTTTTATTATTATTATTATTATTCACAGTTTTTTACCCTGATAACGATTACTAATTACATTCATAATTTGAACCATGATTTTCGACTGACATCGGGTGAATGAGGTCAAACGGCTATCATCGCTGTTTCCCTAATTTAATTTATTTGTTTTCGTCGTTTTAATTAATTAATTAATTTGTATTTTCTGTTGGGTTGTAAAATTAATAATATTTTAAAGATTAGCAAGGTGGAATACCATCAAGTCAGTCAATTGTTGGGGTTGTTTAATTTAAAATTATTATAATTTACATATAATTAAAAAACAATGTTGAAAATTCAAAGTCTTGGGCAATCAACAAATTATCGAATTAACATTTGAGAAACAGGTAAGATGCAGAGTAGATTATGGGGAAGATCATGGTGAGAACGGATTTATCAGAATGTGTTCATAAAGGGTCAAAAAGCAAGGAAATGTTTAATACAGAAAATTGTTAATTAATTGATTAACTAATTAAAGAAACCCCGAGTTAAGAAAACATAAAGAAATATAAAAAAGTAGATTTTGGAAAACCATTATCATGACAGCATGAATAATTGGAAAACGAAAAGAAAAGATTATAACAAGGGAGACGCATGGTGGGCAATTAATTATTTCCCTCGACGAAGAAAAGATGAAAAAGGCCGCGAGGCAAGCATTGTCAAAGGCGACGATTTAGTTGAAACGCCATTAATTAAGGAGATTATTTCGACTATTTAAAGAAGCTCCATCTCAAAAGCAATCGGCAGTTTGCCTCAGGTATGGACACGAAGAAACTGACAGTAGGATTTGAGGGTTTGTAGCAATAGAAGAATTGAAGGATCTTATTAGGCCAAATACTAATTGAATTGTGGATCAATAGTTCGAAGGTGACTTTTGTTATAAAGGGCATAGAACCGAGTAACCACAGAGAGACCTATCAGATAGTTAAGTCAGAGATCTTATTCTGATATTCGAATATTATAACTAGTTGTGTATATCAAATTTGAATTCAAATATACGTAGGATGTTGTTTATATAATTGATTTTGATAGAACACGTGGAGTCAGTGACACCGACTATTATTGTTATTATTATCATTTAATAAAAACCCAACATTTTTTAATAACTTTTTCTAGGGGTTCTAAAATTGTTTTATATTATTATTTTCGTACTTGTCTCATTAATTGGTGTCGGTGAATACCCATTTCCCCGGAAAATATTGATTTTAATTTTTTAATTATTTTTATTTTTTTCGATTTTCCAATTTATTAAAGTTTCGCAAAAATTCCATAACACCAATAAAATAAATTATTTGAAAATAATCTAGTTGATAAAATAATATTAGTTTCAATAAAATGTTGAGGATACCCATGAAAATAAAAATGAAGAAGTACAATTAATTTTATGATTCGGGGAAAATGGGTAAAAAGAAAGGTATCTTGTTCCACAATCCTGGGAAATAGAAACAAATGAAAGAAATGAGAAAATAAAAAGGAAATAACAAATAATAGGAAATAATCAAACAATAAAATAATAGAACATCTCCAAGAATAATGGAATGAAGGCAACTGACCCGCTGGACAAAGACATATATTCCCCAAACTCGCCAGCAAAAAAAATTTATAAGTCTTAAAGTACACATTTTTGTAGGACAAAGACAATGAGTCATCAAATTTTCTCAAGGCCATTCGAACAAAGACCATGACTCGTTCAAGGTCATTGGATGAGTCATCATAATTTTCAAGGTCAATCAAAATTTATATTTGATTAATTTTTTATGTACAAATTTATTAATTATGTCTTCAAAGTCAATTTTGTGTTCCATGTGTGCAATTGAAACGTCATTTAATTTGGTTTCTTTCATTTGTAAGTTTTTATTCTTTTCAAACAAGAAAACAATCTTTAAGAATTAATAATTTGTTTATACTACAGTCTTACCCCGATTATACTACACGCATGTTAAAATAGAATAGAACACTTATGCGCATTTTATTTAAAGAGAACGCGCCAGTACTATATTCGAAAGTTTGCTTACTGAATTTACTAGCAAAGCTTTGGAATTTATTGACTAAGATGCTGATTGTAAGGAATTACTTGATGCTGCTCAAAAAACGTCTTTACAAAATGGTGAATCTACTGAAACCAATTTGGAACTTTATTCTGTGTCTACCATAAATCAGTGAAAAATTACAGATATCATCTTAAATTAAATTAAGATGATAAAAAGTAAATTAAGTATCAACTTTTATTTATAAAATTACTTTACCTGAAAAAAATATTCTCACTGTTAATCATAATGAATATAACGGTTTAAAATTAATAAAACTTTGAAATTTAAAATGTTTGTTTATTTTTATTTATATACGTATAGCTACTAAAATATAGTATTTCAAATTTTTAATAATTTCGTATAAAATACTCGTTATATTTCAGAGCGCATTTAATTTTTAAAAAATATATAGTTTTATAAATTTTTAATATTTCGTAGAAACACGAATATTGGTGGTAAAACTGTAAAGACAGATAAATTCTGAAGATGATTTTCACATTTTGAAACACATTATTTATTTTTGTAATAAAAATTTGAACTGGTTTGTGATACTTCTTTCAGATTCGGATATGTCACTCTTCTGTAAAAGCTGTTTAAAATGAAGATTTTTTTACATTACTTCCTTAGGTGCTAGGACAAAATGTCACGGACAAAATGGCATAGACAAAATGTCAGCGGACAAAATGTCACGGACAAAATGTCATGGACAAAATGGCATGGACAAAATGTCATGGGGACAAAATTTCAGAGGATAAAATGTCATGCGGACAAAATAGTAGGGGAAAAAATATAAGATGGAATAACAAATGAAATGAAATAATATATTTATTAAAATTAAGTCCTAATGTAATTTATTATTGTAATAATATTTAGCCTATATCAATAATAGTCTGAGATAATAGATGAGATAAATATTCATCTATTTAATTATCAATTTGATCGTGTGCTCTAATTCTTTCACTAAACAATTCCAAAATTTGTCTTTGACTCAAACTTTTTTCAGCTTCACATTCTACCAAAGAACAAATTAATTGAATGTTTATTTTTTAATTTTGTTTATAAAAATTTACGTTTTTTTAAAGACAGCATAAAAAAGTATAGCATATATAGTCGGAAAACTAAATAATAATAATAATAATAATAATAATAATAATAATAATAATAATAATAATAATAATAATAATAATAATAATAATAATAATAATAATAATAATAATAATAATAATAATAATAATAATAATAATAATAATAATAATAATAATAATAATAATAATAATAATAATAATAATAATAATAATAATAATAATAATAATAATAATAATAATAATAATAATAATAATAATAATAATAATAATAATAATAATAATAATAATAATAATAATAATAATAATAATAATAATAATAATAATAATAATAATAATAATAATAATAATAATAATAATAATAATAATAATAATAATAATAATAATAATAATAATAATAATAATAATAATAATAATAATAGTAATATAATCATGAGTATTATGTATTAAACGTGATAATTTTAACACTGTACAAATCTTTCTATTTTATAAAAACAATAGAGAAAAATAAAGAAAAGCTTTGAAAGTGCTTTATGTTCAATTTTAATAAATATATTATTTCATTTCATTTGTTATTCCATCTTATATTTTTTCCCCTACCATTTTGTCCCCATGCCATTTTGTCCATGCCATTTTGTCCATGACATTTTGTCCGGCCACCCTTCCTTACGGTCTAAATCTCTTTCACAGCATTTGTACATATTTTGTGTTTTTTTATAATAACATCGGTATCAATTAAACACATATTTTTGAGATATCCAAACTTTTCTTTCAAAAGATTGTATGAGTTTTTTGTTATTAGAGATAAGAAAAAATTTCTACTTAAAAATAGAGACGACTTTCAGATATCAATGAAATGTCGGAAAAACTGTACTAAGGAAATGAACTTGATTATTTTTGATCTCATTGAATCTCTTGAAAATTTGATAACTTTAATAAAGGAAGTAGTTCTAACGTAATAAATATCGAAAATAAAATAGTTTTACATGTTGATATTAACGAGGAAGCTGTATCTTCTTTGGAATTAAAAATTACAGAAAATAAAAAAATGATGACTAGACAAAATCTAAAAGTGTCAAAGGCAATGTCCAAGTGAAGGTACGTGCCAGCATCAGTCTTAGAATCTGCCACAATCTCTGAAGAGACTGATGCAGAATGCACTAAATTAAAAAATACTATACTTCGTGATCCAAAAGTGTGTTTTACCAACGATGACATTGACCAATACCTTGAAAGGCATATCAGTAATCCTACATTTGCACATTTACCGTGGTTTATTAGTAGTATTCTATCCTCAGACATTATAGAAAATATTATCTCAATTCCAGATGCAGTATTTAAAGATGAGCTTATTCTTTGTCCGCTAAATATAAACAATATCCATTGGATTTTATTTGTGTACAGCAAATCGTTGCTTGAGTCATATTTTATTGACCCAATATTTTAAAATAGAAATCTGTTTAAAAATAAACAAGCTACTCTTAAGATTAACATTGCTTTAAATAAGATTTTCAAACTTTAAGTGGCTTCATCTTGTCACCCTTTCCAAAATCTTATATATCAAGAGAACAGTTTTGATTGCGGTCCTTTTATTTGTGCTTATGCAATTCATATAAGTCAAGCTTTGGACACTTTTCCTAACAATTTTATTGATGGGATAAGACAAGAAGTGCATTATTTTCAAATTTTTGGCTCAAACAAAGTATCACAAGTTATCGGTGGGGGCCTTCCTAAAAATAACCTGATGGGAATCAATTTTAAAAAAGCAATTGCGCTTACTCTTGAAAAACAAAAACAAAACAACAATAACAGTATTAGTATTAAACCAAAATTTCAAAGTTTATGTGTGTCATTCCTCTTAAGTAAATTGTTTAAAAGCAATACTAATATACTTGTTCTTTCCCCGAATCTAACTATCAATTTAATAGCCCAAAATAATAATTATATCATTGAGAACGTCAACTTTCGGCAGTTCAAAGACGTTCAACATGTCATTAGCATAATTCCCAATGAAAATTATTGGCGTTTACTTCTCTATTCGACCTGTCGTATGACTTGTAGTATTTGCGATTTTCGAAAGACTGATATTTCTGATAGACTAAACGAAATAGGAGGAAACTTTACGGATTATTTAAACAGTTTTTTCTTGAGTATGAAAATAAAATTTCAAATAAATCATGGTATTCTCCACCGATGCTTCATTTCAGATGATCCAACGTTTCATGCCACTGCTTTCATTGTGTTTTTGGAAAAATTGATTTTAGATCGGGATTTTCAACATGATAAAATATGTAAGCTACTTGATGATATCAACAGTAAAGATTGTGTTGAAATTTCATTAAATTTAAATCTAATAAATGGAAAGATTACCGACAATATTTTATTAAAATATTTGAATAATTTAAGTCTATTAACAAACTTCGTTCTTTAGGGTTTCACAATGTGTACTGCTATTCTTGGCGATTGCACTCATTATTTGAATGAACATTTGAATTATAAGGGCCTCCAAAACGCGAAAGTTGTCGAGCACAATTCAATACTTTCTTCTGTACTTGAGCATTCAAAATATAGCAAGGATTCCCCATTAGCTATTGCTTGGTTAGATATTAGGGACGCATTTGGAAGTGTTCCTCATGACTACTTGTGGAATGTTCTGAAAACTATTGGCGTTAGCAAAGAGTTTATTACTATTGTCAAATTACTTTACACCGACACTCAATCTTTCTACAGCTGTGGCCCAATTGTAATACCTAATCTTTCAACCAAAAAAGGAGTTAAACAAGGATGTCCTCTTTCAATGATTCTTTTCTCGATTGCCATTAATCCTGTTCTAGAAGCAATACGTAGATCATATATTGAACCTTTTATGATTGGTGATTCGCCGGTTCAAGTTCTAGCTTATGCAGATGACATTGCGATTGTTGCAAACAATGTCGATAACCATCAAAAGATTGTTGATGTTGCTATTGAAGCTGCTACAGAAATAGGATTTGAATACCGACCGGTGAAGTGTGGCTACTTGCAGCTTCCGAGAGTTAATATCAATGGTGAGATCTTGATTAATGAAAAGAAGATCAAAAAGTATTTGTTAGAAGACATTTATCAATATATCTTGGTGTTTCAGTAGGCGAGGACAATGATCAAAGTCTCTATGTAATTCTTGATAAAGTTATTAGTGACACAAATAAAATTGCAGATTCCGGTTTATTTGGTTGGCAAAAACTCAAGGCCTACAAGATTTTTATTCATTCTCGACTAACGTTTGCATTCCGAACACGTGAAATTAAAACTAGTGCTTTATCAGCTTCTCAAGGAAATACTACTCCCTGTGGCAATAACTCAAGTAAATGGCGTGGCCATCTGAGAAGAATTTTGAATTTGCCTCACAATTCTGAGACAGTTTATTTATACAACTCAACTGAAAATGGTGAAGCCTCGTGTGTCGATTTGCTTGATGAATATCATACTCAAACAATTGTGCACTTTTTCCAACTCTTTACTTCCAATTGCGATTACTCGAGCAAAGTTAATATTGACTCTCTAAAGTTTGTAACTGGTCCTCGTCTTGGAATCAAAGAGCTACATTACAACAAAGTTGTGATTGGATTAATGGTGCTGAAACTAAATTGAATCATGGTGGAAAGAAAACGAGATTTTAACGTGCACATACTTCAATAATTTACTTTAAAAGAGAACACTCAATTTCCGTATCTTTTCATATTGTTAAAGAGCAAGTTTTTTTATATCTGATAACAAAGAGTCATGGAACTGTCATACTTACGACTAAGTTTCGAAAAGAAATTTCTAAGATATTTCACTCTGCATTGTACGACTCATATATGCAAAAGTGGCAACTGAGCAATAAAAGCGACATGATTGCAGCGGCTATAAAATTATATCCTCAAATAAATAAAGCAACTTTTAAAAGTAAACTTGGCGAATTTGCATGGAACTTTATACATCGAGCGCGAACTAATACACTTAACATCAATGCAAAGCCTAATAGAAAAGGGGATTCTAGACTTTGTAGACGTTGTGAGAAAGAGGATGAAACTATGTCTCGTGCCTTACAGTCATGTAAGATTCACCAAATACTGAAATTAGAGAGACACAATGACTGCCTAAAGATAATAACGAGTAATTTAAAAAATCCTTATTTGATTGTCGTGGTTGACCATTCTTGTTTTCTTGTCCTGAATTCAAAACAACGTGTCGATCTTATATTAATTGATACTAAAAAAAAAGAACATTCATGATTGATATTAAGTGTCCAATGGATTCTGTTTCACATTTTGACTTGACTGATAAGGCAAATATTGAGAAATATAGCTTGCATCAAAGTGAATTACAGGTCGCCAAACCTGATTATAAAGTAGATCTTTACACTTGTATTATTGGAGCATTAGGCCCGATTCTTCCATCAACTTATGACCTGATTTGTAAACTTGGCATTGAATCACTTCAAATAGAAGGTCTGCTTATAGAATATGCAATGAGCAATATCCTGCACTCAGCTAAAATATGGTATTACCATGTGTACGGCATTCTACCAGACTTCTGCAATTAATTTAAAATTATGGATATTTAAACTAACTTAAACTTTTCATTGAGATCAGAATTATTTTCTTTATTTGATGCGTCAAACTACATTCGTAATTTATCTTTAAATTCAGTATTATTAACCTTACTTTTGCGTTTGTAAAAGTCGTAATTGAATTTAGAAAACTTAGAAAATCAAATCAGAGCTTAGTTTGTAGTATTTATTACTGCAAAATTTCTATTTGCAATGCCGGGTAACGACGCCGATGAATCATCATATCAGATAAAGCAAAGGAAAATTCAGAAGACGCCAATTGCAGAAGAGACTGATTGATCAAATACTTGAATCAAATACATTTGAACTCATCCTTCTCTACTTCGATTGCAGTATGAATTGCATGCTTCATGTTGAGCAAATTCTTTTCACTGTGTAACAAACTTGTTATATTTAAAAAATTTTAAATATTACTAGTGAGTGATTTTGTTAAGTCTATGGCTTAGTCATAGATGGGCGATGATAAGCGTAGATGAGTGTGGATCGGTGTGAATCAGTGTTGATGGGTGTGGATCAGTGTGCATCGGTGATCGTTGGTTGGTGTGTGTGTGTGTGGACGGTTTAAGAACGGTAGGTTCCAGAAAGGAGGTATGTGGAAGGTTTTAGAAGGTAAGTGTGTTACTCCACAACTGCGTGATATAATAAGTGTGAATTAGGTAATCGGTGTGTTGGTCCACAACTGCGTGATATAATAAGTGTGAGTTAGGTAATCGGTGTGTAATAAGTCTCCGGGTAGTTACTGACCAATGGGCACGTGACATAATCGTGAAGTCACCTGGTTACATTGGACAAATGTCAATTACTAGGTAGAAACATAGTGGACACAGGTCAATCTCCAGATAGTAACAGTGTGGACAGAGGTCAGATGTTATTTAATGTTACGTAACTCAATGGGGGTTTGTATCTGACGGGCTCATATCCTACTACTGGTAAGACTGTAGTATAAACAAATTATAAATTCTTAAAGATCGTTTTCTTGTTTGAAAAGAATTGAAATTTATTTTCGTTTACAAATGAAAGAAACCAAATTAAATGACTTTTCAATTATACACATGGAACAAGAAATTTAGTTCGAAGACATAATTAATCAATTTGTAAATCAAAAAATTATAAAGAAAATATAAATAAATTAAACTCATTAAATAATGCAATGGGCTTATATTTTAATTCAAATTACATTATAGTTCTCAAAAGGTGCCTAAGGATGGCACATTTTAAAATTCGCCATTGACACAGGCGCCAAATTATTGGGGAGGGGAGCTAATAAAGAAAACTGTTAACGAAAAGATTTGGAATATAATATATTTCTAATATATTTAATATCCATATCTTGTCTTGTATAATTCGATGATTACATGTAAATAATTAGAACATTTAAGACTTAAGAAAATTTTAGGTAATTATTAAAAATTTTCGAAAATACTTAAATAATATTTTTGATATGGAATCATGATTTTCTTGAGATTATTATTATCATTTACAATTATATTTTATTTTTTTACTTTTAGTATGATGATATCTCTCGCAGTATTTCATCATTTATTAAACCTTCATTTTCATAAATTATCATTATTTTCGTTTTTCTGTATTTCCTTAATCTATCTTATTTATTTTCTTATTTTAAAATTTTATAAATAACTTTCTTTATTTTCTTATTCTTTTCTTTGCCCTTCAAAGATTTAAATTTATTTTACTTTATTTGGTTTCTGTTTGTTATATTTTTAATTAATTTCTTGCTGAACTTCTTGCTCTTATTATGATTTTATTTTTATTCGTGTATTTCCCTATGATTTTAGTGAATTTTTTATTTGTTATTGTTTGATATTTTAGATTCATTTGATGCGCTTGTTTTTTTGTTGTATTACTACATGATTTAAACAATTGTCTCTAGATTTCAGTCTTTGCTAAAGTGACCAAACGTCCCAGATTATGCGAGGCTGTCCTGGATTTGAGTTGTTTGTCGCTGAAAGTTTCCCGCATTATGCATATACCACTTTTAACATTTTCGCAATTAAATTTTATTAAATCTTATAGAATTTTCACAAATTTCCTACTTAGCAGTGTTGGGGTTAACAAAATGCACAAAAGTAAAAAATGAAAAATTAATAAAAACATTGATATTCGAAATAATAATTAAAAAGGCAAAATCAATTAAAATTTTAAAATAAATATTTATTAACGTCACCAAATTTTCTATTTACGGAAAACGAAATTGGTTGACGAAGGAAACCCGGGATAAAAAGGGAACACGTCACCAAAATAATTATTGTAAATAAATGGAAACCCCGGGAGCCCAGAAATAAATAATTTGGTTTTGTACAGAGAGATATCAAAAATGCTAAAACCAATTTAGTTTGCGGGTGACTTGATTTGCGAGATGAATATAAAAAGAAAAGGTAGATCAACAAAATGGCCAGTTGGTCGAAGCGAATTTTTTAGAGAGTGGAATAAAAGAGGTAATAAGTTTAAAGATAAATTAATCAGCCAAACAAATTCAATTCTTGTGCACCAGACAGGGACATCTCCCCTTGGAAGACTTATCCCTACGCATGGAAATATTTTGAAATCGTCAGAGTAATTGTGTAGAGTATTGTGAATTTAATCGATTTTTAGTGAAAGTTGTGAATAAAATTGTGATATATAAATCGGAAATAAATCTTATTGTGTTTGGTTAATTGAATTGATTAAAGAAGAACACCAAGGAGTCAGACCTAAGCACCGACTTTCTATATAAAAACCCAACAGCAGTAACATATGTGGTATCAAATCCTTCATAGTACAAACATATTTTGTTTAATTAATTTACTAGAAATATTTTTTTAACTTATTATACCAACGCACTAATAAATAATCTAAGAAATTTTGTCCGTTAAAGTATTAAGCATTTTTTAAATTTTGATTTTAACATATTCCACATTCCAACTTCGTGCTAATCTGCTTGATCTTATTATTATTTTATTTCACCTTAAGTCTTTTAATGTTATTTGTGTCTTTTACAGATTTTACTGTGTTTATATTTGATTTTAAGTCACCTTATTGGGGTTTTTTCGTTATGAGTGATTAATGCGTTTAAACAAAATCAAAGTCATTCCTGTTTTAGACCAATAAAATAAGAAACGTGAGAAACTACAGATGATTGGTGGTGAGATGCGAGTTTGTTTTATGTAAATTTGTTCCTAGAAACATTAAATGTTAATATTTTTAAATTTAAAATAAATATATTATTTGCAAAACTTCAGTATGACTCTTTTCTGCTTAATCTTCAAAAGAAGAACTATATTTACCACTTGATGCGGAGTAAAAATGTTTTCGAGACACTGAGATAGAGTAATGTAGAATTAAATTGAAAAATACGAGAAGTTAGATTGAAATAGAAAATTAAAATTTTAATTACATTTGTTTAACTAGCATTTCATTTTAATATGTGACACAATTATTTAATTTTTAATTGCAGTCTGACATATTATTGTATCAGTACCCAGCTAAAAATGTTGATAACCCATATAAATTTACTAATTAAATTATATTTTAATTTATTCTGACATCACAAATCTTTTTGAAAAAGCATTTTATCGTTTTTATTTCAATGTAAATACAATTTTAAAATTAAAATATTTTTGAAAAAAATTTTAAACATTTTATCAGAAATCAATTACGGATCATCGATCAAAAAAATTTATTCGTAAGTTTCATGTTTATTGTAAAGATATAATTGTAATTTTGTAAGGTTTTTAAAATACATATTATTTTTAAATCATTAGTTAAATTCAACTTTTCCTGCAATCATGGCTATGCTTAAGATTTTCGCTCGCCAAATTCTCGATAGTCGTGGCAATCCAACTGTTGAAGTCGACGTGACAACGAGATTAGGTAACTTCACAAATAATAATTTTTTAACTTTTTTATTTAAATATTTTAAAAGGAAACTATTCTAAGTTAATATCCAAAATTAAAATTTTTATAAAATTTTGAAAATCGTAGTCTTTAAAAATTGGTAATTATACTTAAACAATTTATAATTAATGAAGTTAGCATCTGAAGAATGGTAACATATGAATCATTGAGGTCTAGGGATGAGAATACGATTTGCTACCAAGATGAGTTTTTATATACCCTTAACTTAAATTACTCGAGCGTAAGACTTATTTTCTTGATAAAAAACCTAAAATAAAACTTTGGATTGAATCGCTTACGATGGTCGCACTATAATCAGATGATATTTTAAGCTCTTAATAAAAAAACATGCAATATTTGGTCAAAGTATTTTCTATAAGCAAATATAGGCTCTCAATAAAAGCATAGAAGTTAAACTCACAATAAAAAGCCTTAAATAAAAAATTGACTTGAATCGATTACCAATTAAAAAGCCTAAAATGGTCGCATTGTAGTCATATGTATATTTAGCTCTTCAGTAAGTTAAAGTCAATTAATGAGAATAAAAGTAAAAATTAAATTAAAATGAATTAAAGTAAATTAAAGTACAATAGAGTACATTAGAGTAAATTAAAGTACCTTAAGTAAAGTTATGGTCGACTAATTACATAAGGTAATTATTTTTTAAAGTAAATAGTGTCTGCAATTAGGTTCATAAGGTAAAATTTTAAAAGTTGAAAATTTTGAAAATAACTTAGAGATGACAAAATTACATTATAAAATTTTTAGTATATTTTTACAATGACATTTCTGTTTTTAAAGATGAAATTTTTAGTATAACTTTAACAATGAATTTATTAGTCATGCTTTTAAAAATGAAATTTTAAGTGTAATTTTTACATTGACTTTTTTATACATGTTGATAACTTTGAAATTTCAATGAATTTTATTTAATTGAATTGGGTCTCGTTGTTACATAGTAGTCTTTAATAATATTAATAATAATAATCATAATAATAACAAATTCATCCACAAACAGATAAAAAGTTGACTAACTTGATATCAAAATATGAATACCAATAACCCTTACACACACTAATAACCCAATGATTAATCACTGTACAGCAGTTACTAGGTACGGAATACCAACGACTGAGTACTGTACAACTCACTATATACACACTATACATTGAATAACTGAATACCTTATTCATTATTTTCATTAAAATTCCCCATTTAAATAATATTTACACTTGGAACACCGATATCCAACCATCTCATCCCCCTTAAAGATAACATCATACGGGTTTTAATTGATTATTTCCTCATAAAATACTTGGTTATTGACATACACATAATGTTACCAATAACCAAATACTGAACAAATAAATAACATTTCTTTACAGACCAAATATTTTTGAAATAAAACACGAAAAAGTTTGAGCAAACAAAAGAAATGCAAGTTCAAATACAAATTTTATTAATAAAATTTTTCTTAACTCTTTATCAATTTTTTATGTCCCAAATCGATAAGTTATTTAGTTTCTTGGTAGCCAACAAGCGATTATTAATCAAATTTATTGAAACCCAATCCATATTTATATTTTCTCTGAACACAAATTTGCTTTATTTACAGTCTTGTTTTTGATTTATTGAAATTTTCAAATTATTTTGTAAAAATCAATTCATTTCGTTAAACACTCAGAAATATTTTCAAATAATTTTTGTATTATTTTTAATTGCATCCTACGTGGAACAATTATTAAAGGTTGTTTTCAATGGAAATCTTTTCCAAAATAAAACCATATTGTTCAATTAACATTTAGTCTAAACCAGGGTTTAAAAAACCTTTTCAGCTATGGAGCACTTGGAAAATCCGAAAATTTTGGCGGAACACTTAGCTTATTTTTTAGGTTGGGTAATTCATAAGAGTATAAATAAAAATAAAATATGTTATTAAAGAAATATCATTTATAAACATAATAATACAAATAAATAAAACTTTGATGATTTTGGGTTCTTAAATTACAAATTTGTTTTATATCAGGCATAATATTGGTCAGTTGTATTTTCATATCTGCAGTGGTTCAAGTCTATTTCTGTATTATGTTTTTTTTTGCAAAACATTTAGAAAATACACGTTTGTCATAATTCATATACATTCCTAAAGTCCGACAACCGCATGCAAATGGTGTAGTGAACGCCTTTGGGATGATTGCAGTTGGTTTGGTTAGCTATAAAGATGTTGAGGTTGGTTTGAGATGTGCCTCTGGGCGGGATTGCGTGAGGCTGGCTTCCTTGCGATGTGTAAACACGAAAAAGCAAACTGTCCTTTCGCGCACCGAAGATTATACTAATAAGACTTCAGCAAATCAGGTAAAAATAATCAAATCTATCACATCTCTTTAATGCGCACAGGATGAGAGATAGTCTTTCTCTCTCATTAAAAAATATTGGCACTTGTTAAAGGCTTTTATTGTTGTACCCAACTTCTAGGTACTAAAAATCTTGACGTCATAAAACTCAATGAAATTTTACCGTCGCTTGTCTTTCATTATGAAGTAGAATGTTCGATTTTCTAAATTTACTCCAAATTTTTGCGAAATATCTATTTACGCTCCGCGGAACATAGTTTGGGAAACCCTGGTCTAAACTAATTATATTAATTGATAACACCCCTAAAAATTAATTAAACTTATGGATATTGTTTTTTTATAATTCACTCCAACTCTTTTATTTTAGTTGATTATTGAATGATAAATTAATTAGTTGGTAGTGTATATAAGTGGTTTGTTAGCTATTTGATTTTTATAATAAGAAAATTTGATGACAACTAAAAAAATTAACTTAAATTGATAAATCAACTTGTAAAAAATTAAAATAAAATATATTATTTTCATTCTACTTGGATTATATTTACACATCTTTATTGAAAATTAATTGACTCTTAAAATTATTAACTCACAGATTTTAAAGTTTTGAATAAAATTGGTAGATACAATAATTAGCATCTACTGCGTTACAAACCAAAAAAAAAATAGAGTGTTAATACCATGTTTCAATACATACATTGAATAGGTTCTTGTGTACTGATAACATGTACTGAAAATCCAAATTTTATATGACATATGTATGTGATTGATGACTATCTATAAGTTTTTTAGAAATTATTTTTAATTAAATTGTGACTAAATAGTTGTTTGGTGAATAAGATATGATTAAATTTGTTAGTACTTTGAATAAAATTTAAAGAAGCTTCAACACAGTAGCAAATTGTAGAGAAAATAGTACTTATCAATTAAAAAATTAATTAAATAAGTTTTAAAATCTCTGAATAATTTGTTAGATCATTTTTAAAATTTTATAAAATTGTTAGGTAATTGCTATAAAAGGTACTTGTTGAATGAAAATTAATGAATGTTATCGACTACTTACAGCATTTAATTGTACAATTTCCCGATAAGTAATTAGTAAATTCTTGATTCCTGGAAATAATCGTAAATATTAAAAATATTCAGAAAATTGTTGATAAAAAAGTAATAAATTGGTAACAAAAAATGTTTACATACTAGTCCATTTATTATAATTATTATTAAGGACTAATATGTAACAAAGAGACCCAGACTTTACTCTAAAATTGAATTTTAAAAAATTCATTGAAAATTTCATCGTTATCAACATATATAAAAAATTCATCAATAAAATTACATTAAAAATTTCAACTTTCAAAAAACCAAATAAAAATGTCATTGTTAAAGTATACTAAGAATGTTATTTAAAAAATTTGAAGTAATGTTGTCACCTCTAAGTTACTTTCAAGATTTTCAACTTTTAAAGTTTTACTTTATTTAACTTAACGGCTGACATTATTTACTTTTAAAAAATTCGTACATTATCAATTTTCCAACTATAACTTACCTTGAAAATTTTCAAATTTACCTTATGTAACTTAACTGCAGACACTATTTACTTTAAAAAATTCTTACCTTTATTATTCGACCATAACTTTACTTTAGGCACTTTAATTTACAATTTAATTCAAAGTTTATTAAAAAATTAAATTCAAATTGATACGATATGATAAATATTAGTTTTTAAATAAAACGATAAATTCACAGTAAGAAATAAGAGATCGGAATTGACTAAGCCTGTTAATTTTTGTTTTTAATTAATTAATTATTTCTTAACATTAGTTTGATTAAAATAAAATTTATTTTAATTTTCTATATTCAACGAATATATAAACAGATACAAAATTCTTGAAATGTAAAATTTTAAAAATATTTTCCAGAATATATTTTTAAGTCTGTGCTAATTTTTGAGATATTTCACTTGAAATATTTTTAAATATAATAAAAATGAAATAAGCAGCTCAAAAACAAGACCGATCTCAACTGCAGGCAAGTTGAAATCTGCGAGCGTCACTCGGGCTAGCAGAAATTGGAAGCATCTAGCGCGCGAGCGTGACTCGTTCAAAAGCATGAAGCGGTTAATCGAAAAATATTTTTATACTTTTTAATCGAAGATATATTTTTAGGCTTTTAAATCAATAACATATTTCTAGGCTTTTTTCATTGAGAAAATATATATATGCTTTTTTATCGGTAGGCAATGCAAGCCAATTTTTATCGGTAATTTTTTAAACTATGATAATATTATCAAAGCACAAATTATATTCGCCATTGTAGCACTTCCAAAATTTCGTGAAATTCTTTTTATCATAGACTACAACACTGATGAATATTACCTTTAAAACCCAACCACTCTTTTAGGAAATGATAATTATTTGTCTACTTGTAAGATTCTAAGAAATAAAATTAATGAAATTAGAGAATCACCTAATTGTGTATTAAATCTTGGTGAATGCCCACATGATATTCGTGGTTCAGGTTTAGTAAGCAAAATTCTGTTTTTGTTCTTACATGTCAAATTATGCTAATGATTTGCCTATAGTTGGCTTGAATTTAAGACAAATTGGTAATGTGGTAAGCTCCTTCCTTCCAATAGCTAGTGAAATAAAAAAAAGTTAAATTCTTAGAAAATAATATAATTAATCAAAATCATAAAGAAAGTGAAAATTTAAAAGAACGTAAAAATAAAATTGATCAACTTTTAATAAAAGTATTTAAAATGAATGTTGATGAAATCGTCGATGTAATTTTGGATCAAATTTCTATTAAAACTGTGCCAACACACAAAACTTACTTGGGCAATAAATAAAGAGTAGAATCTCAAATAATTAAAAGTAATTTAATTAAAAATTTCAACAGTGACATGAAAACCACTGTAAACACGATCATCAATGATATAGATGTGAATGTTAGACCTAAATATGAAAACATTATATCGAATTTTGAGCACAAAATTCCTTTAGACCGAACTTGGGATAAGGTGTTTAAATTTTGTAATCGTTCTGATAAAAAACTTAAACTTAAATATTTATCGAATTCTGAGGAATTATTTGAGCTCAAGAAAGCTGACAACACTAGTCCTGGTGTTGATGGTATAAAATATCGAGACCTGGTGATGCTGGATCCCGAGGGTAAACTACTAACTTTTTTATTTAATAAAATTATTTCTAAAAATGTTATACCAGATAGCTGGAAATCCTTTAAAACGTTGCTAATTCCAAAGCCCTATAAAGGTGATAAATATTATAATGTGTCGTCTTGGCGTCCAATTGCACTACTTTCCGTTATCTACAAACTGTTTGCCTCTTGTTTAGCTAATCGTTTAACATTTTGGATAAATAAGAACAATCTGTTGCATATCGGTCAGAAAGGTGGCTCTAAACACGATGGATGTGTGGAACACATTTCAATTCTTTTGTCAGCTTTAGAGCACTCTAAATATAGCAAGAACTCTCCACTTGCTATTGCTTGGCTTGACATTAAGGATGCTTTTGGGAGTGTTTCTCATGCCTACATGTGGTCTTTACTTCGATTTGTTGGGGTTGATGAGGAATTTGTGACCATTCTTGAGAGGATGTATTCCGATACAAGTACTTTCTATAGTTGTGGCCCTATCTTGACTCCAAATATTGCAATCAGACAAGGTGTTAAGCAAGGATGTCCTATCTCTATGATATTGTTTGCTTTAGCAATCAATCCAGTTCTTGAAGCGGTATCCCGATTTAACTGTGAACCATTTATGATTGGTGAATCTGCAGTTAAAATCCTTGCGTACGCTGATGACATTGCTTTTGTATCAAAGTCTGCATACGACTTACAGAGAGTAACAAACATTGCTGTTCCAATTGCATCTGAAATTGGCTTTGAATACCGTCCTGAAAAATGCGGTTATATCGAACTTCCTCTTATCGAAACAGAAAGTCAAATTCTTATAAATGACATTAAAATTAAAAAATGTCAAGTGAATTCTACCAATATCTTGGAGTGCCTGTGAGTGAAGAAACCGATCAGAGTCCATATGACATTCTTAAGAAAGTTGTTTCTGATACTAGGAAAATTGCTGACTCTGACTTACTTGGATGGCAAAAACTGATAGCGTACAAAATCTTTTTACATTCTCGTCTAGTATTTCCTTTTAGAACACGAGAGATTAAAACAAGTGCACTAGCAAAATCCAATGCCAACAATAATCTGACTGTAAACATCACTAGCCAATTAAGAAATTGTTTTAGGAAAATGATTTCTTTGCCTAACCACTCTAAAGTATGTTATTTTTATAATTCAACTGAAAACGGAGAGGGAAAACTGTGTTGACCTACTTGATGAATACCACACACAGACAATAACACACTTTCCGAATTTTTACTTCTAGTTGTGAATTTGCGAGAAAAGTTAACCTTGATTCTTTGAACTTTGTAGACTTTGCAAGAAAGGTTTGATTGGATCAATGGGAAAGAGCCAAAACCGCGGCATTCTGGTAGGAAAACTCGTTTTCAGCGAGCTAGAATTGCGATTGCTTTTTTTAAGAAAGAACATGATATTAATATTGTTTATTGTCACCAAAGGTCAACCTTCACTCTACATTACATCAGAAAAACGTGGGACATTTATTCTTACTCCTGATTTGCGTAAAACTACTTCAAAAGTCTTGCACATGGCTATCTGTGACTCGTATCTTTCGAAATGGGAAAAAGGCTGCACTTCAAATTTCATTGCCTCAGCCATAAAACTTTCACCAAAAATTAAAAAAGCTATTTATCGAGGTGACATTTCTGAGTTTGCTTGGCACTTTATCCATCGTGCTCGTGCAAATACTTTGTCCATCAATGCAAAACCACATAATAAAGGTAATAAAAAACTGTGTCGATTATGTCACACTGAAGACAAAACAATTTCGCATATTATTCAATCTTGTAAAATCCATTTGACTCTTGGTTCTGAGAGGCACAATGATTGTCTTGATCTGATTTCGTCTCACTTGTCGAAAAATCCAAATTTGATTGTTGTTGTTGACCATGTATGTTCACTTGTTACGGAATCGAAAGAGCGAGTGGATTTAATGATCACTGACATGGTGCGGAAAAAAATATTTTTAGTTGACATGAAATGTCTATGTGATACAATTAATAATTTTGCACGAGTAGATCTTCTTAATTTGCAAAAATACGATTCGTTGAAAATGCAAATACAAGATGCCAAACCTGACTTCAAAGTGGAGCTTGATACTTGTATCATCGGCTCTTTATGTTCCTTTCCTCCAAAGACTCCTGAATTACTTTTAAAGATTGGAGTTGATCGAACTCACCTGAAAGGTTTATTAAAAGATTGTGCGCTAAGCAATATTTCCCATTTGGTAAATCTTGAAAAATTTCGATTTAATTAATGTTTGAGAATTCCACCCTCTTCCAGGGAAAGGTTTAACTTTGCATAAAATTAAACTCTCTGTCTACACTTGGTAGCAAATTAATCTAGAATGAAGAAGCCTGATGGTATTTTTCCCAAATCTGCTGAAAACTCAATTCTGAAGGATGGAAATAAAAGCAGATAAAGATTCAATATTCGATAAAGAAATGGACCTCAACAATCAATGTCAATTATCAATAATGAATCTAGGCACATGTCAGAAGGCGATAATCAAATGCTGAATTCCAATGACCGAATCTACTTTGATGTCTTAGATTTGTGATCAGCTTCCACTACAAAGGTGCTGCATCGAAAGCCAATGGAGATTCAATGCCGGATGAAAATGCCGATGAAAGAGAATCAGAGCCGAGGACAATTTAGAGAAAATTCAAGCGCAACTGCGTCAAGAGTTCCTCAACAATAAGATGAAATATCGAAACTCAATTGGATCTTTTGCTTTTGGAGAGTCTAAGAACGGAAAACTCCATGTAGAGCTGTGTCCGATATGAAAAATTCAAAATTGTTATATTAATAAATTTTTACAATAATACTAGTGAGTGATTTTGTTAAATCTACGACTTAGTCGTAGGCGTGTTAGGCGATGATTGGCGATGTTGGGCGCTGATGGGTGCTGATGGGCGATGATGGGTGCGGATGGGTGCCTATAATGTGACCATCATAGGCGATTTTATTGAGAAAAATACTTAGGCTTTTTTATCGAAGAAATATATTTAGGCTTTTAATCGATAAAATATATTTAGGTTTTTTAATCGGTAGGTGATTCAAGCCCAATTTTTATTTTATAGTTTTTTATCGAGAGCTTATTTTTTGGATGAAGAAAAAATATTTTCAAAAAAAGGCGCAATAATTAAAATTCAAAAAAAAAATACGCGCAAAAAAAATTAAATTAATTCGAAAAATAAACATGCACAAAAAATCAATTATCTTAATTACGTGATGATGTCATCAAGGTTAATTACATTATTATGTAATTTAATCCGATTACACCCCCGGGGGCTACTGGGTGATTTTGTATGTGGGGCCAGTGCGCTACTAGCTACCTACTATACCGCTTGTAAATTTTATATATTTAAATTGACTAAATGAGCACTCAGAATCTTTATATACTTGTTCATAGGAAATTTATCATGCTGTTAAGAATTTATCTTTTCAATATTTATATATTTTTAATAGAGATTACCACGGATATGTTTACATATCCACACCCATATCCGAATAGTGCAATAACTATTCGTATATGTAGTATTTTCGGACAACATCATCAATTAACCAAAACCAATTAATCCGTAACAAAATCTATTTGAAGATAAATGATATTTTAATTTATTAATTGATTGTAAAATTCTCATAAAATTTTAAATTGGAAATCTTATTAGTTAAAATGAATTTGAACAGGTTTATTTCGATCTGCCGTTCCGAGTGGAGCATCAACTGGAGTTCACGAAGCTTTAGAATTAAGAGATAAGGGAAAAAATTATTTAGGAAAGGGAGTTACCAAAGCAGTGTCAAATATTAATAATTTAATTGGACCGGCTTTAATTAAAAAAGGTATCCCAGTTACCGAACAAAAGGCGATTGATGATTTTATGATTGATGAATTAGATGCTAGTATGAACAAAGGTTAGTCATGGAAACTCATTTTTGTCGGTATTTTTCATAATTTTAGCGAAAATGGGAGCAAATGCTATACTTGGAGTTTCATTGGCTGTTTGTAAAGCAGGAGCTGCGGAAAAGGTAGATTCTACATTTTCTTCTAAAATCATTATTTTTATAGTTTTTATGATTACTGTCTTCAGATTCACATAAATGTTATATTCATTATTTGAAAACTGATAAGCTTTCTTAAACATTTAATATTTTAGATGAAATTATAAATTATTGGATCGTTTTTGTTTTTTCCCTAAAGCTACCATCCATATAATATGTAGGTGCACTGCTAGAAGAAAATTTCACAACTTCAAAAACATTTTAGTTCCACAAAATATTGTACCAAAAGGGAAATATGAACCGTCAACTTCGCTTGCAGACAGCTCTCATTTAGTTTCAGAATATGAATTTCAAATATTTAACATGTGATCAAGCATCAAAACCATGGTCATTATAAATCCTTAAGTGGCTCATTGATGTAATATAAATAATTATGTCTATATTTAGAAAAATGAAATTTAAATACTCATTTTTTCATCTTATCCTCATTTTAGTTTTGATTCTTTATTAGGCACTTTGTTTAGGTATAGGAGTATATAAGTACATTATATAGGAAAAGTGACCATCTTAAAGAGATATTAAAGAGTATGTCAAAGTGCAAAGTGTTTTTGAATTTGAAAAAAACTCGAAAAATTGAATTGTTATTTTTCGACAAATTTTATAGTAAAATTTTTATTACCCAAATAAGAAAAGTTGAATTAAAAATTTCAAAGCGGGTCACTATTGATTTTCTTGCGGCACACTTAAAAATGTTAACAAAGTTTTCTTTAAAACCACTAAAATTAATTTTAAACTTTTCAAATATCGGTGTGATATTCTAACGGGATTCATTAATAAAATAATAGCTTTAATTTCTTATAAACAAATTACAAATACTATAAATTTCATAAATTATTGATAGTAATTTAATTTATTAGTTGATTTCAATTCTTAAAATTCTAGAGTAATTTCAAATGTCTAATAAAATACTGATAATTATCATAATTTATATTGATGCAAATTACAAAATCTCATTAAAATTAGAAATTAATTTCAAAGAAATTAATTTCAAAAAAATAAAGTTTGAAAATGTCTAACACGACCATTTGAAGTGTAATTTCAATCTTTAATTATTTTTTTTTGAGTCTTATAAATTATGTTTCAAGGGAAATATTGCAAAAATTGTTTTGACTTGATTTTAAAAATTACCATAACAAAATAACTTTAATTTTCAAAACAAAAAAAATCAAACTCTTATTTTTGTATATCAATTATTTTTGCCTGTACAGCTGTGAAGATTGATGAATTTTCAATTCTTGCTTACTACAAGTAAAAAGTGTTCAATAAATAATATTTTTTCTGAATATTAATAACTGTTAAGGTTTTCACTAAATATATAATTCAAAGCATATTATTATATTGTCGTCTGATCTCATTCAATAGCGTCACATATAATGTAAGAGAAAATTAAGAAGCTTATATTATAGAAACACCAAATTTACCTGTGTGTTGAGTTTTCTTATGCCGTGTTACAACATAAATTAATGTTGAAATAGATAAAGTAATAGAGAAAGTAAATGAAATATTTAAACATAACACATACATAAACTGTTATTAATTATGTACGTAGAAAACATTAATAAGTGTAATTTAAAAGTTACATTTTTCATTAAACTTACATTTTATATGCTTTTAAAAAGTGTTATTTTTAATGAAGTTTTAATTTCGTATTTATTATAAATTTCAGGTCATTAATGGATTATTTTCAACTAGGTTCTCTTTATTAAATTCTTATTTGCAACATTGAAAGTTTTCTTTCAGTAATTATTTCTAGAAGACTTTTTTATGTGGTTATATTATTTTTCTCTCAATTGTATAACTTCGATCAATACTTGTCAGTTTCTGAATATTCGAAAAAATGATAGTCCATGTTTTATAAACACACTAGAACGCCAAATTCTATATTTGGAAGCTTTTTAAAATTTTTGGTTTCTTTCACAAAATCATTAAGTAATTCAAGTGTAACAAATCTCAAATTAGTGTTTAATCCAGTGTATAAATTTTCATATAATGGGTAAAATATCACGTGCACTGGAAAGACTTTCCGTCATCTCCACGCACAGATTAAAGAACATAACCGATTGAAAGACGTGAGTAATATTATTGAGCACTGAAAATTTTACAAATGTACAACTTATTTAAAATATTTTAAAATTTTATATAAAAATTTTAATAATAAGTGCGGCATTATTTGAACATTTGGGGATTAAATCACAATTCGCATTCATTCAGCCACGAATTTATTGAGGTTATTTAATTAAATCATTAAATCATAACGATTTACAAATTTCGGGAAAAGCTTTAAATTGGAATTATATTGAAATTAAAATTTTCATTCTCTTATATTGCTTCTCTCTTACTCGTGATGATCTTGGGCATCTGATGGCAAAATTTAAATAAAGTTGTTATGACCACATTCAATGGGTTCCCATCAGATACGTACTATTAGAGATATTACCATTTGATACTCGTCAAAATGACGTTGAAAATGTATTCCAATGAGTGGTTTCCAGTATAAGGTGAGCCATATTGTCATGACTGTTAATACCCTGGCAAACCTTTGGGTCCAAGAGCTACCATAGAAGGTATTCATGCTCATTTTATTTGGTCCCTCAGTCATCATTTTGGTTGATACAGTATTAAATTAAGAAAAAAAAATTTCCACTTAACTTATTTAGCATCTTAATGTTTGTATGATGGTACTGCAAATTTTTGATTTTTCCCTAGGATTCTGACATGTAATTTAATTCGTTGCGACTGCTGAAGGGCCTCGCTATGATAGCGAGCCACATCTTGCCTAAAACGGTTGATCTTTGTTTTATTGTACTGTACTGAACAAAATAAAATTTTAAATTGGTTAAGATAACCTTTTAGGGAATAATATTAATGATAGTGATCAAAAAAAAGAAAATTTCAATTTCTAGCCAAGCTGGCTTTTCTTCATCAATGTTGTTATCATTTTTAATAGTTTGATTTGGGTAATAATATTGACATTTGTGTTAAATGACATGTGTGGGGTCCCTGTCTAATGGTTTTAATCAAAAAAATTGTTGAAAATACATCTATCCTCCTCCAAAATCCCTAAATTCAAACTTTGAAAGTTATCGATTAAAACATGAAATTCCGTTCTAGTGTTAGAACGGAATTCATGTTTTTACATGCCAATTCAAGGTGAGCATTATAATTTATTTTGTTTGTTGTTTTCTTAATTTTTGTTAACCTATTTCAGAAAATCGTCAAAAACTTGGATATTTTCCCATTTTATCTAGCTGTAAAATACTTTATCCATGCTCCTATTCAGGTAATTTGACTTTAGGTTAATTGTATTTTATTGTATTTGAATAAAATTTATCAGTTACCTCATTTTCATTTTTAATTTTTATCGTAAATTAATTTGTTCTCATTAAAATTGATAAATTTTGACAAATGAACTATTAAACATTTAACTTCTATTCCAATTCTTTATGATTTATAGCAAAAAAGAGAAAAATCAGAATTAAAAAATTCAATTTCATTTCTTATTGTAATATCTAATAAATCGTATTAGTTACTTCATTTTTATTATGGTTTGATTTTTTGAGACTAAAATTAATTAATTTTGACTAATAAATTATTAATTTTTATTCAAACAACAAAAAATTTCTTTAGATTCATAGACGAAAATTAAGAAATTCAATTTCATTTATAACTGAATGTGTTAATGGCTCTCTATGTATTGAATCTTCGATAGATTTTCCTGTTTGATTCAAATTGAAGTCAATACATGGATTTAAGAGGGATCTCCTTCGGCATAAATTATAAAATAATAAAATAAATAATTAATTTTTATCAGAATGCTAGTTATAGATATTGCATAAATGGCTTTTCTCAGCTGAAATGTCATTAGACTTTATGAATAGTTTCTTTATGATTGTTTGGCTATAAACTATAATTTAAACAAAATGAGAAAATTGCGTAAATTAAAACAAAATATTTAATGTCGTTTGGAAATTATTAATATGGCTGCTGTAACATAAGCAGAAATCAAAAATAAAATAAAACATAAAATAAAACAATAAAAACAACACAATAAAATAAAACAAATATTAATTAAAGTCATTGAAAATCGTACAGATGCAGAAAAAACATAAAACCGCAAAAAAATTTATTGGGGTATTACGAAAAAAGCACAACAAAAACACCAAAATTATAAAAGTGCAACATTAATTAAAAAATTTACAAAAATTCGAAAGTAGTATTGATCGGGCGAAATTGGTATGGTTGAACGCCAAATTGAAAGACGAGTCCAGAAATAATAATAAAAATTTAGTGAGGGGTCCCTAGAAAATAATATAAGACAAAAAAACAAATTAATTAAAAACATTAATTACTAATGGGAAGCCCGAGTCAATGGGAAGTCCGAGGCAATGGGAAAACCGAGAGATGAGGAAAACCCGGCGTGTAGACGGAATAATATAACAGAGTAAATTGGCCTAAACAATAATAAATGGGCGCATCTGATCTATGGAGAGATAATTATTTTCTAATTTGTAATTTAGTAATGTAGCAAACGTTGTTGACAAATGTCGGTTAAAGTGGTTGTGTGAAGTAATTATTTTTAATAATTTAATAATGTAGCAAATGTTGTTGACAATTGTCTGAAAACAGTCTGAGCAGAAGTATAAAAGGAAAAGGGAAAAACACGAAATGGCCAGTGGTCGAAGCAAACGAGTAGTGTAGTCGAGTCAGTAAAAGAATCTAAACCCAAGTAAAGTCAAACGTTATCTATCAGAAATGGTGATTATCCATTGGATAACCTACCTTAAGATAATCAAATTTATACGGTGGTTGAAGGGTGCAAATAAATTAGTTAAATTGTGATTAGAAAACATTGAAATAAATCGGATTGAGTTGTAACTGTGGTAAAGTGCAAATAAAATTATTCTGTATTGGGTTTGCTTATTTGATTTGAAAAGGACACGAGGAGTCAGAGGGAACCGACTTTTAATAATAATAACCCAACACCTTGCAAAAGAAGGTTTAGAAAATACATAGTCGGAAGCGGCGACCAAAAATTTAAATATCAAAGGGTAAAAGGAGAAACAATGATAGAAAATGGTTTAATAATAAAAAATCAAAATTTACGAAATATTGAGAAAATAATATTAAAAAATAGAGAAAAATAAGGAGAAAATAAAATAAAAGCAATAAAACCCCTTGAAAAATAGTCGAAAAAGGCTCAAAATTCTCTGATTGGTCGTACCCAGGAATTAAAACACTATATATACAGTAGTCATTTTCATAATTTTAGACCCAAAAATTTTTAGACAAAAAATTTTAGACAATTGTTTAGACATTTTTCAGTTTATGAAAAATTTGAAATTATTGTTAAGAAACAAATTGGTAAGTAGTTTGTTGATTGTACAAGTTATAAGTTTTTCAATTGTTGACATAATTCTAAATCCAAATATATTTATTCAAAACAAATAATATTTAAACAATTTAAATATTAAACTAAACTACATCTTATTTTAATATTAAAATAAGATATTATATTACTCTTCCCTTCTTTAAGAAACATGCCACTTTTTGAGCCACTCTATTCTTCGTATTTTGATGGTATCTTTGTTCTGTAGTTCAACTTGATGGGCAGAGATAAAGTTTTTGATCTTATATGGCCCTTCGTATTGCATTCCATCTTTGGTTCTATTTTGCGGTTCTTTTCGCACTAAAACATTCCCTTCGATCTCAAAGTGTCCCATACCCCGTTTGTTTAAGTCTGTGTTTCTCATCTTTTCTGCAGCTTTTTGTGCATTTTTTTAAACTGATTCCGCAATATTCTGACTTGTTCTAACTGGTGCTACAAAGTTTGAATGCAGATTAAATATCCTTCCATAAATTTTCTCAAGTGGTGAATAGCCTGTTGTACTTTGCTGCGTTATATTAACACATTGTAATCGGATCACGTATTGATACGTGTTTAGCAAATTAATACTAGAGAGCGAATCACGTATTTATACGTTTTTGATAGATTGTTAGTGGAGCGCGGGTCACGTTAAAATGCGGGTTCCAATATACTTGAGTTTTCGCTATATTGATTGAAACAATCCAAACTGTAGTTTCGCCATATACTGATGTCTGGCACCATTTGTATATGGATAACTATTATAATAGTGTCGACAATACTGTTGCGCTTTTACAAAAGAAAATAAGGGTTTGTGGAACCATTAGAAAAAATAGAGGCTTACCTGAATGTCTAAAAAAACGGATTTACAGAGAGGAGATACAATATTCCGTCGGAAAAATGATATATTGTTACAAGTTTGGAAATCCAAGAAAGAGGTATCTCTCATATCTTCTATCCATTCTGCAGAAATGAAGGAGAGCCATAACGTCGACCGAATGACGCGACAAAATATTATCAAGCCAAATGCCCTTATTGATTACAATAAGTATATGAAAGGCGTCGATCGTGCCGATCAATATTTATCGTATTACAATATTTTGAGAAAAACCACGAAATGGACAAAACGTGTGGCAATGTATATGATAAATTGTACCTTATTCAATTCTTTTGTTGTATACAACTCCATTACAACTAAAAATATTAAATATAAAAGATTTTTATATGACATTGCCTTCGAATGGACTTCCGATTCGATTCATGAAGAAGTTATTTCTGAAGATCCAGGGCCATCGACATCTTCGTGGAAAAGGGCTCCTTCTCGTGACCCTCCTGGAAGGCTTTCCATGGACATGCGCAAACATGTGATAGCCAAAATTGAAAGCAAGGGAAAGAAGAAATTTGTTCAAAGGCAATGTCGTGTCTGTTCAGCGCGCAAGGTGCGTAGTGAAACATGCTTCATATGAAGTTCCCCTACACAGGGGCAAATGTTTTGAAAGATATCACACCCTAAAACAATACTAATTTTTATTTTACATTTAGAAATAATTTTTGTGTATAATTTGTAAAATAAAGGATGTTATGTAAAAAAATATTATTTTTTTCAAAGCTTTCCTGCTTTATGTGAAGTTCTGCACTAGTTTAACTATGAAGAATACATTTCTAAATATAATAAAATAAAATGAAATAAAATAAATAATTTGCAAAAAGAATTATTGAAATCAAACAAATATTTTTGAAGTTATCGCAATTTTTCTAGAGGTCTACGTTAGCGCGAAATTACGCGAAAAATCACCCGTTACCAGCACTAGTACGCGGCCGTAAACTGCCCGATCACAATGTGTTAATACAAAAATCAATCTTCGGTAGGATTTTCATCCAATTTCTCTAATCGCTTACTCCAGCCAAGGATGTAGTTATGAAGTCCCTCATGGTTCTTATTGTGCGCTCAACCAAGCCATTTGACTGATGTTAATAAAGTGAACTAAATTCTTGGTTAATCCCAAGTACACCTAATTTTTCTTTCAGAAACACTATCAAAGCACTTTCCTCTATCTAAAAGTATACTCCTTGGCTTTCCAAACTTATAAATCCATTGATGTAACAAGACTCGATATATAGCTTTATCGTCTTGTTTGGAAGTATCTGTTAAACTAACTAATTTTGTAAATCTATCAATTATGACTATAAAATATTTCTTTGTCGCTATTTGTTTCATATAAGCAATGTCTATTACAATTAGATCCAAAAATTCTGAGCTTACACGATGTATTAAAATTTCTCTTGTTTGTTCTTGGTTTACTTTTCGCCTTGCACATTCTTGACATTTCTGTAAACATTCTTTAATCGTCGATTGTATGTTTGGCCAATAGAATAAATTATTTATATAATGTACTAGTTTTTTTACTCCGACATGGCACATTTCTTCGTGAATTTTAGTAACAAGTTGAGTGAATTCGATTGGGACTAATAATAGATCCTTCCCATTTTTATTTACAATCAAAAGACCATCATTAATTTTCAAATTACCGCTTAGCTTAAAAAGGAAATCTTTTTTATCAAAATCTCCTTACTTTCCATTATTTACACATTTTTTCATCTTTTCAAATTGCTTATTGCTTTCTTGAGCTTCAAATACTTGGTGCATTACTTCTGTCTTTTTAATCATACAAATGTGTTTTACTCTGGCTTTAGCTTCCTTAGCATTTTCATGTCTTGTTTGACACTGTGAACACAACATTCCGCTGATCCTAGATAGTCCATCAGCATTTGAATGATCTTCACCTTTACGGTATTTTAATTCAAAATCGTATTCTGATAAATTCGACATACAAGTTTGAAATTGTGGACTTATTGCTTTCTTGATCGTATTGAGAAATATCAATGCCATGTGATCTGTTCACAGCATGAATATTTTCCCATATAAATATTGTTTGAAGTGACTAACGTATTCATGTATGGCGAGTAACTCTTTTCTCGTGACACAGTATCCTTTTTCATGAGCTGATAAGTGTCTAGATCCAAATGCTATGACTGTCTCTGTACCGTCTTCTTTGAGCCCACTTAGCTGACTTTACTGATCCGATTACTCCAAAACTAGCATCTGTGTCGAGAATAAAAATTCTATTTTCCCTGGGATAATCTAAAATTGGGGCTTCACACATTACTTTTTTGAGAATCTGAAAAGCATCATCGCATTCTTTTGGCCAGGTAATCTTTTTTTCGCATCCTGTTATTGCTGCAAAAGAGGATCTGCGATCTTTGCATAATCTTTTATGAATTTTCTATAACAATTTGTCATACCTAAAAAGTGTTAGTGATCGGCCTGGGCTCGCTTGGTGCGTGCCTGGTGTGATTTTGTTGATAAAAATAATAAATAAGATATATTACTAAAAATAGTGTTAAAATTACTAAACATAGAACTAGTCTAATTTTGGTATTTATTTAATACTAAAATTAATAAATAAATAAAAATAGTAATTATAAATAATAAAATAATATAGATAGTAATAATAATTTAAATTTAGTAATATTAAATTACTTAAAATAAATATTGGTTTATTTTTAAAATAGTATTTAAGGAAATCATTAGAAAGGACAAGAGAGAAACAGCTTGAAGAAGAATTACTGTCAGCAAGAATAATAATCTAGTAACAGCTTGAACTGACGGATTGGATAAAAATTTTGAAAATAATCTTGAGGATTAAATTTTGCCGAAAGTAATATAAAACCTGAGCTAGAAAATTAGAATTGTCACAAAATAAAACTGAGATTTAAAGTAATATTTCCAGAGAATTAATATTCAAAAGGTAAATAGTAGCAATATTGCTACGTTACTTTATTTGAAAAGCAATCTACTCGAAAAACAAAAATTTTGCATTAGCTCGTAAGACTGATAACTTAATTGTAACAGTTTTAGCGTTTGTTTAAATCTTTTTTTAGCATCAGTTTTCGAGGGAAACTGCGTTGCTGTTGTTGTGGTTAAACTTCAGAAGGTAGTCTTATTTAGGCTAAACGTTATCACCTAATTCTGGGTGATAATTGATCGCGGTTAAAATCTCTGGAATCCCTCATCTTTTTTCTGTCACCATAGATCGGAGCTGCTGATCTATTAGGATACAGCTTTCGCCAACTTTGAAATATTTCGAGGACGGTTCTCAATAACCGATATTCTTTCTTGAGTCTTAGCGTCGTTTTTTATAAAAAGCTGTTTTATCAAATAAATCCATATTTGTATTTATCGTAAATAAATATTTGAAAATACAACGTTGGTTGTTTTCATTATGTTGAGGATACCTAAATAATAGAGTAAAATAATTAGTAAACATGTAAAATGATTGGGGAAACAATGAGAAGTGAGTAAGATGTGGTTCTAGAACTTAATAAAAAGAGAATGAAAAAGAAATGTTGAACAACGAGAAAGGAATAAGAGAAAATCAATAAAAGCGGACAATTAAATCAAAGAAGGTCATTTATAATTAACAAGTGCAAATTTTGGAAAACAAAAACAAAAGCAAAATTCGCACATTATCTCAAAAGCCCTTTCAAGATAAGGGAAGAAATATTGTTTGAAAATCCGGGAAATGGCATCTCGAAAAAATTAGTTATCTGGACAGATGTCAGTGATTATGGAGGCCCCTAAGGGAATTAGCGTTAAAAGATATCAGAAATTCTATTCGACATCAATAAGTGTTATTGGATGATGGAGTATAAAAAGGAAGCGCAATTGAAATCGTGACACAAAAAAATAAGACAAAAATTGCAGAAGACAAAGAAAGACAAGAAAGAAATTAAAGAGAAATTTGAAACAGAAATTAAGCAAGGTCAAAGCAAAGCAAAGCAACTAAATCAGAGTTACCGATCTCAGAAACCCACCGCAGTTGTTAAGTGATTGAAAAGCCGATTGATCCGAAAAGTGCTATTCTTCCCGAAGGGTCGCAATAAGCACTAAGTGTGATTGATTGATAATTCGTTGTGTCATTTTAAAGTGGAGATAAAGTGTATTAATCAATAAAGTTTATATCGTTTGGAGTTCGTTACGGTTGTTTAAAGCACGCTTGGAGTCAGATCGACAATAATTTCTATTCAAATTAACCGACAAAACCCCAACAATTATATAAATAATGTTTTGGAGTCAGATATTCACTAACGTACATAACAAAAGGACCTTAATTGCTTTGCACATTTTGGATTTTAATATCTATCTTTTTATCATTTGTATGAATCCCTTTTTCACTTATGGTATGACCAAGAAAAACCAATTTTTTTCTGTAAAACTCAGATTTCTCAGAATTGATCTTTAAACCTGCTTTTTGAATTCTTGTTAGCACAGCTTCAAGAATTGCATCATGTTCTTCTATTGTTTTTCCGTAAACAAGTATATCGTCCAAATATACTATAACTCCTTTTAAAAAATGCCTTCCAAGAAAGTATGCATCAGTCTTTGAAAAGTATCTGGAGCAGTTGCTAACCCAAATGATAGCCTGTTAAAACAAACTTGTCCTTCCTTAGTACTGAAGGCAGTCAACTCTTGTATTTCTGGAACTATACCAACTTGGTAATATGTCTGTCCTAAGTCTACCAAGGAAAAATATTTTGAATCTGCTAAGTAATCTAACAGGAATCGAGTGTTTGGCATCGGAAATGATTATTTTTCTGTGATTGAGTTGAGGCCTCTGTAGTAAACGCACATTCTGATGCTTCCATCTTTCTTAGCTACAATAACTAACGTGGCATTCCAAGCACTTTTACACTTACGAATCACTTCAGCTTTAGTTGGGTCTTTTACTAAAACTTTTATTTTACCTTCCATATGCATAGGTTGCCTTCTAGGAGTGTGCATAATTGACGCCATAAATATCTTTGTATTCTTTCCTTTGTTTAGAAACGAAATTGCTTTCTTTATCCTTTCCAAATCGGTATAATTTTGATTAACTAAGGTTGCTTTAATATTGTTTCTTTCTAAAAGTTTGATTCCAAATAGCTCCAGTGTGTTCACATCCCAAAAAACCTCTGTTTTAATTTTTTCAACTATGATTATGCTAATTTTACGTACTTTTCCATTCCATAAAACACTGACAATAGTACTCCCTAGTGACTTTTCGTTTCCAGATGAAAATACTCCCCGAAAAGTAATTCTACTCTCATCGACTCTTGGTTTCCCTACTTTTTCCCACATTGATATGCTCGTTACTGTTACAGAAGCATCTGAATCCCACAAAATTTTAACATCTACTCCATTTACTGTCATTAAACTCCATACATCATAGTCTCATACATCACATCCCTCTTTATATCATTTTGTTTTCTTTCTAAATTCAATTGTTCAATCCCACTGATGAAATGAAAGCAATATGATCCTCCGTGATTTTAACATGTTTTCTTTCCGACTTAATTGGTCTCTCTTCACTAGCATATGAATTATTATCAACAAAAATTTTATCATTGTTATCTTCTTCATAAATACATGCACCAGTTCGCCTAATTTGCGGTCTGTGGTTACCCAGCAGATTGCATTTTCCAAAGGTATGTTTTTCCTTACCATCATTTAACTATTTATTTTTTATTGGACACTGATAACGTCTATGTTCATTTTCTCCACAACAAAAATAATTACCTGGGTTCAGAATCTCTGGTTGGTGTGGTTTAATTCCACGACTTTTATTGTCTAGTTTTCTAGCTATATAGTTTTCAATGACACGCTTGATTGCTTCCTTGGCGTATTTTTATTATAATTTTCATAAGCGATCGCTGTATATTTATTGTCATCTTGAACATATTGGGAACTTTTCAAAAAATTACTCTGTTGAAACCTATTTGTCTAATTTTTTGACTTGACATCTTCTTGAATATTATTTTTATTTTCTCTCCATACCACATTAGCGTAACTATTTACTTTAATTTCATTAGTATTTATACTCTTGGATATTGATAGTGTCAGATTTTCATATATTTTAGCAGTTGATCTAACTTCCTCCATCTGTATGCTTGACTTTGTCAATAGAATTTCTTTGACTCGATCATCCCGTACTTTATTCGCAATAATATCGGAACAATTTCTTTTTCACTCATTTCTTAATTAAATGCGGTTTTAACCAAATTTCGGACTCTAATCTCAAATGTTGCGAATCTCTTATTTGCTTCTTGTTTCACGGCATTTAAATCAAAGATCTGTTTTGAATTTGTTTTTTAATGGTAAAACAATCGACAAACTAGCTTTTTGCTTTTTCATCTGTTGAACAGCTGTTTCTAGCAGACTTCCATAACACTGCAGCTTCATCTTTCAATAATATATTGAAAGTAATAATTAAACTTTGACTTTCGATTTGCAGCCATTCTATAATATCTTTTATCCATTTTTCAGCTTCCATCGTGGTTAGACCATCGAACTTCTGTACATTGAAATCAACCATGTCAAATTATACTACATATTATTTTTATTTTAAAATAAGATATTATATTACTGTACAAATATATTTTTCGAAGTTAATGTTTTGTTTATTGTAACTTATTCTGGATGACTGCAATGTCTTTTGACATCGCTCGGCAGGTCCCCCTAACTTATTTCTATTTATTTTATATATGTTAAATCGTGGAAAATGTTGGATCGATATTCACTTCCCTCAGTTGAGTTTTAGGGACTTTGATGTGTTGATTTATCGTTTTCTACCCTTCGATGTCTTCTAGGGCAGGTCAGCTTTGTACTGATATCGAAAATAGGACTTCGCTGGACTTCAACGTGGCGTTCATGAAAGTGGACGAAGCGGTAAGTTGGTAAAATGCGGGAATATCGTCAAAGTTAAAGGGACAACATTATTATGTTTAAGTAAGAAAATTGAATTTTTATTTAGCTCCTGACGATTATTATATTATCAGGGGTACGACTAGTGATAGAAGTTTAGGTCAACGAAAGTATAAAGTATGGTTAGATCACGTACATTGTTTGATAATCGTCACGGTGGAAATTAAAATAAAATGATACATTTTGGCATAGATCTGTGAGATGATAATATTGAGATTTACAAACGGTGGTAACTGTGGTGACCATAGAAAAGCAAATATGAGTTGTTGGACTAAAATAAGTACATTATAATAATGCATTCATTTCACTTTACCATAGACTAATATTTGTATGAAATAAAGAAATTTCCATAAAATAAGGGCGAAACGCTGCCAAAATATTTGAAAGATACTTTAATAAATAAAGAGTAACAATGACAAACTGATATAATAAATTTACAAGTAGATGAGTATGTACAAGGGTATAGAAAGAATAAGACGTAAGACCTTCTATCGGCAGTCAGGAACCCGAAAGTGAAAATATCATGAGGATTTGTTTTAGAAATGGAGCTCACCTACCTGCTCATGAATTTTCAGCTGTTATATACAGTACCAACTTGAGCTTATGGGTATATAGTGGTAGGATTAAACTTGTGTGGCGTCTGGGTGAGACACCATAGAAACTAGGAAAAGAAGGCATTTTGATCAAAGAAAATAAGCTTGAGTAAACTTGGGACAGCTTTAAACAACACAATGTTGATGAAAGTTAAAATTTAAAAATAAACAAAACATATTATTCAATATTATTTAATATTTCAAGTTATCATATATTGAAGTAACAAAAATGCGAGCTTGTTTATGTTATCGGTTTGCATACTTTCAGTAAAAATTGATCATAGAGGTTTTCATGGTGGTTTCACTTCCTTTTTCTATTTCTTCTTTCTGTATTATCATTCCACTTTAATTTACTATGATTTTCTTCTAGCTTCTGGTCTTTATATTGTGGGGTTTCTGGGTGTTGATGTTTTAAAACTATATGGTTGTTACCCAGACAACCCCATACAAATATCTTTCGCTTACCACTCGGCACCCATTGCTAAGCAACGTTGGAACTGTGTTCGAGTGGGCAGATCGTCCGCAAAAATGAGCGCTATTGCTAATGCTATAATTGACCGAACCATCCATGTGTCCAACGAGCTGCCTATAAAATGCCTGTGCTCGATTTCGATTTTTAGGTCCCATTATTCTCCTATCTCATTCAAATGTTAACCTATACTCTCATATCATTTATCTTTATGTCCATTCACTTGGTCCTTCTTATAGTTCTCCGTGTTGATGATTTTGCTATGGCCTGTAAACCCTTTGCTATGTAAGTATCCGTACCGTATCTCTCTTACCCTTATCCCTATTATACCTACCAACAATTGAACAACATTCCATTTTCACTTTACTACTTTCGATAAGTACTTTAATTAGTTCGGAAAATTTGAGCAGCGTTCCGTCCTTATTTTACAGTTTTACGATAAATGCTTTAACTATTTCCGAAAATTTGCGCAGCGTTCCGCCCATATTTTTCGTCTCAATTCAACATAATTTATTTAATTCTTAAATATTATTTAAAACATTATTTTCCATGATTTTAGTCGTTCGGATTAATCCTTTTCCGATGGCTATTCGTTTTAACTGTTGCAAAGATTTCGCTATTTCCCCGCTACCCTTTCCCTTTCTTTATCCTTATGATTTATTTATGTTCATATTACATTTAATGAGTGCCCACTGGACTACTCGGTGTTAGAGATTTTGAGCCAAATGTTGTTAAAATATTTATGTCGATTTTATCGAAATTAAGTGCAAGAAAGTTGAGCCAAAAGACCCACTTTCAAGCTACTCTCTTTCGCTATTTAATTCAATGATTTGACGTTTGGGTTCCTGCGTTCTCACGCCGGAACCTTCACGGGCACGACTGTTGGCGATTATACACGCACTTACACAGGTCGATAGTGTGTTTTATTTTACTGTCTTGCGATATGTTTTGGCTGTGGACCGAAAAATAAATAAATAAATTTTACCATAGTAGTTGAAATAAAAGCTTCGATGCACCAAGGTTATTGGTTGAAAATATTTATTCAGCATATTCGACAATTGGCAATACATAAAAGCGTTGTGAGTATTTCATAAATACCATTCGTAAAATCATTGTGCACATTCCATAAATTCAAGTCGTAAAATCAATTCAATAATCATACACTAGCCGAGAGTGGTCGTGTTCAGGCAAAACACTTACCAGTGTTAGTTGCCTGAATGCACGGCTCTCAGATAGTTATACACACCAACTAATTTTCTGAAAAACTAAGACTGCAAAGTAAGAATAAAATTTTTTTTATCCGAGAAATAAGACTGAAAATTTGTCAAAACACATCAGTATATATACCTATAATTTGGCCTTAACCTTGCGTGTTAATTTTATTGCGATTAAACAAAATTCGACCTTGAAATTATTTGTGTTATCTAAATTACATTTTTATTAATTTAAATTGGTAATTTATTTTTAATATTTTTAATTAAATTTATTCAGCCAAAAATATTTTGTTTTTGTTCATTTAATTGATTAATTTTTACTTTTATATAAATGGTCATTTTATGGTCAAATTTTCTTGTTATTATGTTATTTTATATGTAGATTTCGTGCGGTTCTTGATGCATTTTGTATTTATTTTATTTTACTTTTATGTTTTTGATTTTATATTTATTTATATTCTCTCAGATTTTAAAATGTTTATTTGGTGTTGTATATTGTATTTTAAGTTATCTTGGTGCTGGGTTTTCGTGCTGTATTACTGAGGCATTTAAACAATTCTCAAGGCTATTTGTGTGTTGGCCCAACATAATTAAATTTTATAATTTATTGAAAAATACATCCAATTTCGTTTGCTTCTTTGCCACAGACTGTTTGTTTTCGCAAATTCAAGAATGTTTCTTAATTGAATTACTTTTAAACTATCAACATCTTGTTTTTCCAGCCACCGTAAACTAGCTTCTAGATGTACTACTGCTTTAAAACCTTTTGGGGGAGGAATTGTAGAGCAATCGTCATCGTTATCACTATCTTCTGTTTTTTCTGGAACTGGTTGTGCAGCTTCATTCTTCATGCCGACATTTATAACAATTTCCTCATCTGATATATTCTCATATATGGCATATTTCATCTACTAAATACCAATTAAGAATATCATGATGACAGGGTTCGTATATTTTGAGTACGTCTTCTGCTAAACCCACTTCTTCTTCCGTGAATCCTGTAAAACCTAACTCATCATCACTACTATTTTGTATGGATGGCATAAAAGCTGCCTCAAATCCCATTATCCAGCATCGTTCAATACAATGTTCTTAATAGCTTCCCAGGCTTTATGCTAATTGATTAATGCCGATGATTGATCGATGGAACCGTTATTATCTTATACCATTCCTTTTATCATTTCACGGTGATAATTTTATTTAAATACGGAAATGACGTCTTGGTCAAGTGGCTGGATTCCTGTTGTTGTTTTTTTCGGGAGGTACGAAACTTTTATCTTTCCATCACATGACAACATTTTCCACTGGGGGGATGATCAGGGCAATTTTCCAGAAGGAGGAGTGCTTTTTCCTCTAGCTTGAGTTTTCTTAAATGAGCCCGAACGTCTGGAACGAATGTTTTGTGAAACCAGTCATAAAATACGGTAGTATTCATCCAAGCATTATTACTGTTAATATACTGAAATGGAAGTGACTTCATATTTACATGATGGTAACATCTGGGTGCTTTCGATTTTCCAATCATCAAAGGCCTTAATTTGTGGCTACCAGATTTGTTAACAAAAAATAAGAGAGTCACCCTGTCTTTCCTCTTCTTAAATCTTTCTCGTTTATGATTGTCAGTCTTAGTTGCGAGGGTGCGATTGGGTAACATTTTATAGCATAAACCCGTTTCATCACAATTGTAAACTTGGTGGGCTGTGTAACAACCCTCTTCCAGAAACTTTTTAAGCCAAAATGGGTAGGAATTGACAGCCTCTTTGTCAGAGGAGCGAATTTCTCCTGAAACAAGAACTTGGCTGATAGCGTGCCTTTTCTTGAATCTGTTTAGCCAGCCATTACTCGTGGTGGGTTACAGGGTTTCGAATCTTGCTTATCCTTATGGTTGCCCCAGTAACGCCATACAAAATGATTCTAGCTGCCACTTGGCACCCGTTGCTAGGCAACGTTGGTAATGTGTTCAAGTGGTGGATTGCCCGCAAAAATTGAGTATTATCGCTAGTACTGTAATTGCTCGGACAACCCTCGGGTTCACGAGCTGTCGATAGAAGACCTGTGCTCGCTTTTAATCATTTGGTCCTTTGTGTGGAGATTTAAAATTCGTGCTGACTAGTAAGAGAAGGAGACTATTTTTCGACGACATCCGGAGAGTATTCACGACCTCCCGATGATCATTTTAGTTTAATTATATCAAGGACATGTTAATTTTGGTTTAATCACAATTAAAATTTTAAAGAAACATGTAGTTCATCTGTCAAGTTAATTATTCAAGATTGTTTTCTGTCCAATCGCTGTTCGGCTTTGCGGCGTGCACGTTCTTTGCGTCCCGGTCGACGACTGCTCGATGGGACGGTTGGAGAATCTTTGGCAGGTGTAGGATAACTGGGATGGGGCGAAGATGAGCGGGTAAGTTACCGCTTGCCCCTCCCGACTTGCTGCCAGGGCGACTTCCAGCCCTCGGATTTGAGTCCGAAGACTTTGATTTAACTGGCGCTCTTCCGCCCAGCCCCTTTGAGCCGCTGTTAGGCGTTGGTAGACGGATTTTTGCCTGGCCGGATCCGCCCAGGTAGATTTCACTTGCTGGACCTCCTTGGTCAGCTGTATGATTTGTCCATAAAGCGTCCGATTGCTCTGCTGTGTTCGGGATAGTTCCCGTTGTAATAACTGAGTTGGATTCATAGCTATTATAAACAAAATTAAATCTAGAGATTCATATTACGGGTATAAGCACACCATATTAATTTTCATTCAAACAAAATTCGTATACAACGAGGAAGGACTTTACCTGTCAGAAACAACTAACGACAAGTTTATAAATTTTATTTGTTAAAGTAAATATAACGAGAAATCACAAATTACTAATATTGATTCAAAACGACACATGATTGTCACTACTGTTAGGGGAATTGGCTCACCACCCACTCTTCAGGTGTGAAGCCGGAAATGGCCATTGTCGGCCTTTTAGTACTGCGTGTGCCGCTTGGTGAGGTCTGTTGGGGGTGCCAGTATGAGTTGGCAATCCGACCCGCCAGCAAATCTTCCTCTACATTTGCCAAATGCTGGGGAGCTCGGGCCACCTGCGAATCCAAATCTCGCTGTTGAGACAACAGGTCTTCCAATTGCTGTCGGGCCTGCTGACGTATTTCTTCTGACGGGCTCCATTGCGTAGATGTACCCACTCCTAGATTTTCCCGGTCGAGGAATTTCGACGGTGGAAACTCCGGGCATCGCTCTTGGCGGTGTTGGGCCCAAGCCCATCTCCAGCTATCTGCGAGGGAGAGTGTAGCATTGAGAGCTGAAATTAAATATCGTCAACGAATATTCACATTACGGGGAAGCCTCAGAAATGCGATTATCGAGGTTATTTTACTTGGAATTTCGGCTAATAGGATTTAACATGGGTTGTGATTTCAGGTTGTTGCTGGAAAATACTTCCCTTGAAATATTTCGGTTATTTAACGTCATAGGGTTTCATCATTAAGGTCTTGGATAAGGTGTTTCGTGACTAAACATATCATGGGTCAAGAAGAAGTCATATTATATTGTTTTGTTGTAAACGCCCTTATGATTCCTATCAATTAGATCCCCTTCTTCAATGTCAATAATCTCCTTGATTAATCGAGTACGTTTATTAGTGAGCATTAAATATATAACTAGGAGTAACATTTTAGAGATCTCATTCTGTCGCTGATTCCATAGGCACCTGATAGTTCATTTAGTTACTGAACTAACCAGTCAAATCTGAAAGTTATACACCAAGATTGTAAGCGTTAGGAAATAAACATTAGCTATCACTTTCCTCAATGAAGCTCAGAGCACTCAACTACAGGACTATTCGTTCTAATCATAATTCGACGTCATATTATTAATCTTGTTACGGAACCGTCCAAGTTGATGATACCGTGCACTAGACTCTGCCGTTTTAGGAATGATGCATTGTGATGTAAATAGTTTATTAAAATTAACGCGGGTTGAAAACTACAAATTATCTAATAATGTTACCAAGAGGTTTTACATTTAAAATCGTTTAATTATTATTAAAAGCGATAATTATAAAATTCAAAAATGAATTACCACTATGCATGGCGACCAGTTCCGTCAGTCCCTCTCCTTCCAAGAGTGCTCCTGGCCCTTTAATTACTTCCTCTGAAGGTGAATTATTTTCCATCGTTTTAGTCGATTCGCCGGATACTGAAAATATTGATTATTCGAAATAACTGATTTGGTTATCAATAACATTGACATTGTTTACACTTGGAATGTATATCCTGTGGAATTAGTCTCTTTCCGTTCATTGAATAATTAATGATTAATTTTCGGCGATTGTCGAAAATTCGACATTCCGCGATCTGGTAAGTTTCGTACCTTATATCTTAGTTTTTTAATGTTATTAGTTCGTTTAGAATTTCCTCAAGCATTTCTATTGTATTTGTCAAGGGTGATCTTTCAGTACGGCAGCACAACGGTCAAGTAACGGTGGGTAGTTTAATTTGTGATTCAGTTTTGCACGAATTTAACGTCATTGTAGGGATTCAGAGTCTACTCTCTACTTGACTGTTGGAATGATCCTTTATTGCTTATCGATGATAGTATTCGCTATTTATTGGATGATGGAGTATTTATTGTGCAAGGAAGAATAAATTTTTTGAATTTTCGAAGATTTTCAGTTATTTTATTCCATCCTTACGATATCTACGGAATATATTTTCTCATATTAGTTTGGATCTTGAAATTATGGGGTGCAATCATCAATTTCTTAAGTAAATTTTTGTTTCGTCTTACTTTGAATTTAATTAATTAAAATTTAATCTCATCGATGTAATTTATCTACAAACTTAATTCATTAATAATGCGAGCTTTACTTTATAACAACGATTCAGTTAATTCAGTTTTTTAATCGATGACTCGGAGTTAATTCCATTTTCCAAGTAACTAATTCATTTTAATTTAATGTTCAACTACGAATTAATTTATCGATTATTTTATCATCTAGTCAAAGAATTACCTTAGTTGTAGTCAAAGAGTTACCCGATTTTTAATCAATAAATTATTTTCCTTTTTTAATCATGAAATTAGTTACTCAATAAGCTACTTCATTTTTAACCAAGAATTACTTTATCTTTAATCAATGTATTAACTCAATTACTTGTCTTTACTCAATTGTTACTTCATCTTTATTAAAACTAATTTGATCAATGATTTACTTGTTGTTGCTTTAATGTTTACCAATAATTATAATAACTTAATCACTTTACTTTTACTAAATTATAATAATTTGATGAATGAATTACTCAATAACTACTCTAATAAATTACTTTAATTGTTACTTTATCTATAATCAATAGTTATTCTAACTTATAATTTAATTTAACTGAATCGTTGAGTTATTCGTTTAATAATTTTCTACTAATTTAGTTCAAAATAAGAATCAATTTAACTATACCAATGCTTTTTATTTAATTCATTTTGAAATATTAATTCCACGTAGTTATATCAACGATTTCACTTTAATTGATTCCAGTACCCTTTCCCTTTAATAGACCTTAGGCGCATTTTATGTTTATATTATATTTACTGAGTGCCCACTGGACTACTCGGTGTGATGATTTTGAGCCGCGTGTAATATAAATTTAGGTCGATATTACAGAAATGAGAAACGAGGAAGCAGCCAGAGACTTCTTCCTTATCTCTCGTTTCTTCTATACGGATAATATTGACGTTACGACCCCTGCGTTCCGCACGCTGAGTCTTCACGGGTACATATCATTGGCGATTTTCCACGCTCTTACACAAATCTGTACTATGTAGATTTTACTATCTTGCAATATGTGTTGGCTGTGGGCCGGAAAAATTTCGACAGAATTATTTATTTATTAAACATAGAAAAACAGTTTATCAATATTAATAATATTTATTAAGTATAAACAAAATAAACATAAATTACCCTCCATGTCAATCCATAAAATAAAAATTTCATAATATTGCATTAAAATAAAATAAAAATACCTCTCCCCCCACGCCAACATCCAAGCAGAGCTCTACCGAGGTTGCAAGGATGTGACGTGGAGAGAGGGTTCCAAAATGAACATTTCTCACCTAAAAATAAGTTTGAAAAACGGTTTGAAAATGGTTTTAAAAACGATTTCAAAAATGGTTTTATGGTTAGTAAAACGGTGTGTTTTAATGTGAAAATGGATCGGTATTTATACCCATTTTCTGTCCCTAACCTCGCATGTTAAATTTGATGCAGCAAAACAAAATTCGACCTTGTTATTTTCTAGTGAATTCTATTCTTTAATTTTATTATTTTTCAATTTATTTTAATAATTTTTCATTTAGAATTTTTATTGAATTATTACTAATTCAAATTTTTGATTTAAGTTTCATTTTCATGAACTTTTATTAATTTTTCAATTTTGTCGAATTTGTTGTGTTTTCTTGTTATATTTGTGTTGGTATCGTGTGGATCTTGGTGCGTTTTGTTATTATTTTTATTTATTTTTATGTTTATTATTTTATATTTAATTCTCTTTTTTTTCTCATATTTGATAGGGTTTAATTGGTGTTTCAATAGGTTTATTTAAATTTGCATGTTATATTTGCGTGTGTGTTACCGATCCATTTAAACATTCCTCAAGGCCGTTTACGTTCTGGCCCAACACTCGCCTTAAATTTGGAATATTCTCCATTTATACGGCGATTAAATTTTTCTGCTTGTGCTTTTAGAATTAAGCCTGAAATTGGAACACTTTCAGACCGAGCTTGTACAAACCATTGATTTAAAGCTGAATCTAACACATTGTCATTTGCTGACTTAACTCTTTTACACTGTAAACCAAGTTCATCTTCTAGAATGTTGGGTAGACTACGGATCTTTACTTCATTTGTTTTCCAACCTCTCAAAGTGGACTCTTATTGTTTTTTTCACCGGATTATTTTTTATTGTTGTTGCTGTTTTATATGTCTTTGTTTTGTGTTGTTATTTTATTTTGCCCTAATCATTCTTTATTATCATATCTCATTTGTGCATCATTCGACATTATACTGTTTACTTATTTTAGTTTATATATAATTATTGCCCCATATTTCTACTTCATCATTCTCAATTTTCTTGCCCATCATAGCCATGCTTTTATACTTTTATATATTCATCATACTTATATTATTATACAGTTTATTTTTATTAGACTTTTTTTTTCCTTATTATTATTATTTATGTTAATCACACTCCAATGTTCTAAAATGTCGTCTCGACATATTTATTTATTAACTTTTGTTTATTTGCTTTATTCCATTCACGGGCGTATACATAAGACTTTCGGAATTTTCTGTCCCCAGTGCTTTTAATCTTTCCAAAGAATTTACTCAAATCCCGGCTGAGCCCCCAAAAATCATGTTGGTGTACTGGGTGAAAATAGTTTGTTTAAATCGGTAGCAGGTCCTCTCTACCCTTACAATTTATACGACACACTCACTTATTCTAGGGCCTACTCTGTCTCATCCAGACGCCCCACAATTTTGATCCTACCACTATATACCCATGAGCAAGCTCATATAGCAGCCAAGGATCCATGAGCAGGTGAGCCCCATCTCTAAGACTGCTCCTTGTGATATCTTCGCTTTCAGTTTACTGACTGCCGATAGAAGGACTTACGTCTCCTAATTACTCATGTTTTCATCACTATTCCTACTGGACTTCTACTCTAGTCTCATTGTCTGCCTTATATATACCTCCGTGATTTCATTTCCTTATTATAACCTTAGGCTGACCTCTTATTACAAGCCCTTATTGCATTGTGGCTGAGTCGAGATTACAATCCGGTTACTGAATTAACATTAAACTACATTTTAAAATGGATCTAATTCAATACTTAATTAACTCTTTCAAAATTCTATATTTTAGTAATTCTCTGAAGGGGAATCTCACTATTAAATTTTTAGATTTTCCTCATTCTTATTATTAAACTTTAAGCTACTTTTATTCGAGTTATTACGTAAAATGGATTGTATTGATGACCTCGAAAAGTTGTTTTAATTTATTAATTATCGTAATTTACCTAACATATGTTAAAACAAAAATTTATCTAAATTATTTAATCCGCTGTTAAATCAGCTGTTTGAAAATTTATAAAATTTAATTAATTAATTTGGCAACAAATATAAGTAAGTTCGGGTTTACATCCTGCTTTCCAATAAAATTTAACATTATACATCCCGGAAACCTCTTTTAAGTCTTTTAAATTTCTTTATTGGAACCTGACGCTTTCCCTATTACAGCTTTCTCGGGTAATTAATCCCATTCAGCAGCACAATCAAGCTATTATATTTTTGCTATTACTATATTACTTTCGAAAACAATCATTAACGAAACTAAAACCATTTATTTGAAGACAAAAATAATTAATATTCATCAATATTGAAAATTAAAATTTAATCGAACAAAATGAGGAATTAAAAAGAAAAAACGAGAGAGTTTGCAGGATTTCTATTCGTCTAGGAGTTCGTGCAAGTCTATGAGGATATCTAAGGTATCCTCACCCATATTAACTGGGAGTTTCTGTTTTCGGAAGATGTTGAATTTAGTGGTTCCGACTTGAGGAACTGAGGGACAGAGCTGGTCATCGAAGTCGTCAGTCCAGTATCCGGCAGGAGTTGATGAGTTTCGAGTATCCTTGACCTCTTGTTGTCGGTGCAGTGGCATCTATCATGGATTCCATGTTCAAGCTGATTCTCATCTCATCATTTCTGTGGGCATGAAATTTGGGTACTGAAGCGTCCCGTTTTTTTTTTTTTTTCAAAATTTTATTTTAATCAATACACGGCCTTTCGGCTTTAAATATGCGAGCACAGCTCAGCATCTGATTCTATTGTTTTTCACACACATTCACAAATCTGCAACGCCGATGTAATTACCAGCATTGCTGCATAACATTCACACAATATTTATTTCAAGGTAAATGGTAGGGCAAATTCACTTATGTTGTATGACACGTGCTTCCTGTATATGTGATAACATGCAGTCACCGCCTTTGCGCATGCTATCCTTGCAAGAGATTGGATCTCGGCCTTAGTCAATCCAATCTTAGCAAGAGGTGCATTGTTTTTCTTATCCCATGATCCCAGGCATCCAATCACAATAGCCGATACAGTTGCTTTCTCGTTGAACGCCTGTCCGATTTCTAATGCCAAATCTTTGTATTTAACATAGTTACCTTCTCGTGCTTTATCAAAGCCTTCCCCTCAATCATATGGTACTTTCAGATCAAGAACATGTATGTCTTTGTTCCTTTTTGATCTGATTGTCATGTCAGGCTTCAGCTTTGTAGGATTTGGAAGATATTTTGGTGATTTTTCAACATCGATCTCAAATCCTATCTTCTCTAAGTAGGTAACTATGCTTATTAAGACATTTTCATGCTTAATTCTTCTCGCATTAGGCTTAGCTTGGCAGTGATTAAACACATGGGCCTGAGTTTCTTCATCAATGTGACACAGTCTGCATTTTGTGCCAATATTGTTTTTAAGGCGGTAAGCATTGTAATTGAGATTAAGAATGTTGTTCCTAGCACGTATTAAGAAGCTATACTGTGCATCATTAAGAATGTCACTAGTAATGAGATACTTAGCCGTAGTGCATAGTAATAGTGCTCAGCATAGTAAAGACCCACGAAGTCGTGAAGTATTTTGGAAAGAGTATTTAAGTTTTGAGAGGTCACGCAAGAGATGCGCCCTTTGTAGGACATTTCAAGTGAAAAGTTGTCATCTACAAAGGAAAATTTAACGCATATGCAGAATTTTCTTTTCAGAGCAAGTGCTGACTTTTGAAATTTTTTAAAGAATGAGGTGTTTGGAAATTGCTTGTTAATTTCACCGTTAATCCATTTGATTCCAGTTTCAAAATCTTTCCCATCTCTGGCAGTAGCAAGTTCTGTTATAAGTATATTCCTGAAGTCGATGTTGGCTGAGTAGAAGAGTCTTGTAATACCAGTGATACTTTGTATCAAGTATTCATCATAGGTCGAAGTTATTCCAAGACCTCCAAGTTTGCAGTGTGTATGGGAAGTAATTGTTCACTGCCTGGAATTTATCACCAATCATGGTCTTCAGGAGTCTTTTGATTTTTTGATCAAAACCAAGCTGTTTTTCACGCTCCAGTGTAACTCTGTTACGATCACAGTCAAGTATTCTATGGCTAATTATGCAGTTTCGAAGTAGGAAAATAAGCTTGGAGTGGATGAATGTCTTATAGGCATTAAGCTTTGGTGCCGAATGTAGGTATGATTTGAACAAGGTGCTTGTTAGTGTAAGTGCAGAATTAAGACGTCCATCGATATTCTGATTTTGTTTATGGGAAAAGTCTATTGCAAGGTACTTATATTTATTCTCATCCGATATTATTGGTACCTCTTCATTGTAAAGATAAAGCTTAAAGATATCTGAGTTTATATTGTTGATGGATAAGTATCCAGATTTTGTCGGCTTAAATTTAAGATTTGCATAGGTTGCCAGCTTCACAGTTTCTTTTAAAGCAAACTCAATTTCCTGAAAAGAGTCAGACAAGAGCACTATGTCATCAGCATAAGCCAAGATACTGATTTTCAAATTATGAAGAAAGAAGGGACAATTTTTAAGTATTGTCTTAAGAATGAAGTCTATAGAGAGGTAAAAAAGGGTCGTAGAAAGAGGACAGCCTTGTTTGACTCCCTTTGTTATGGGGACAGGTTTTGACAACTTCCCGTAACAATCAAAAAAGGTATTTACATCGCTGTAAAGTTCTTTGATTAAAGATATTGTTTCCTTTTTTAGTCCCATTTTGGTCAGGGTATACCAAATGAGATCATGGGGTAATGAGCCGAATGCATCAGCAATATCAAGCCACACAATATGGAGTTCTATTTTACTTCTTTTTGCTTGATCAATTGCAAGATGCAAGGTAGCATTATGTTCAGCACATCCATCTGGTATACCTATAGTTTTTTGGTTAGGGCACATGAGGTTACCATTCTTAATCCAACTAAGCAGACGGTTGTTCAGCAATGTTGCAAACACTCTATATGCCGTATCCATGATTGCGAGTGGTCTCCATGAGCTAGTTTTGAAGCTCTCTTCAGATTTCCCTGGTTTTGGGATTAGTACTGTTCTGAATAGCTTCCATCTTTTCGGGCATATACCGCTTCGAAGTATATTGTTGCATATTGCGGTTAAGAGACCATGTTTGGGGCAGATGGTTTTCCACTCGCCGATTGTAATACGATCCATTCCAGGTGCCGTATTGTCTAGGGTTTTCATTATTATAGCCATATCTTCACAGCTGGTAGCATGATTAGTATCGTTATCACTACTGAATGGGAGGATTAAGCTGGCAGTGTTTGATGATGGGCATTTCGTGTTTGCAAAGGTAAAAAGGAATTTATCCATTGGAGGTCTATGATTAATGTCATCATTTTCCAAAATCTTGTTGATCTCATTTTTTTGGTTGATCTGGAATCTCATCCTTTTTACACAAAGAAGCTCCGCAGATTTCTTAATATTTAGATGTATTAAGTCTGTTTTTGTCGGTTTTCCTTGAAGTATTTATTAGGATTGAGTCTTCCATTTATTCTCTCGGCCTCGCACAATGTCTCTTCACATGTAATTGTATCTAGATCCAGTTGATATATCATATCATTGATAAAGACTCGATATTTTCGTGCATCATTATCAGGGAATTTAGAGCAATTATGTTTTAGTATGATAGGTTTTATTGACTCCTTCATGTGAGTGATATCTGGGACACTAATTGGTAGGTGATTCATCAAGCATTTTATAAAGTGGCATACATAAAATGCAGAAAGTTTTGCTTCATGACATATAGGATATTCAAAGTTAACAAGGTTGATATTTATATCCCCAAAGATGTTCTGGACGTTGAGGATAGTTTTAAGAATATCAGTTGCCAAATCAAAGTGTAGAGCATAACTATCGTCAGCAGTCGGATCGATAAGTAGTGCAATACGCCTCTTCTTGTTTAGGAAGAAGAAAGACCAAGAAGAAGTTTTACTGTAAATTGGCAATACTATCTCATTCCAATTGGCAAAGTCTTTGAAAGGGAAAGTTTTAAAGAAGATTTTGTAATTGCACTGGATCAAGGCATTGCATGTAATGGGGTTAATGTATATTGTAGAGCTCCTAACAGCATTTGTGAAGATAAATGCCTTGATCAAGTGCTGGGACCATCAACTTAGTTCATACTCAAAGTTGTTTGTAAAGCCTAACTCATCCGGTAGATCCCTAGACTTGATAACTTCTTCATTGGGCATATTCTGAGTTTCATTAGATGATAATATGCCATCAAGGTTTGGTGGTGAAGTCGTCGTAGTAGTATTAAGGACACCTTCAGCGATTGGTATAGAGTTGATAAACTCATTCAGATGTTGGTTCTTGATGTGGCTGACAAGTTCAGGGAAATGCTCCCAGATACCGCAGTAACAAACAATCTTGCAATTCTGATTGAAAGTATATCCAAAATGGGTTTTCATATGCTCCACAATGTCTGTCATTGACGAGCTAAGGTCAAATTGCTTCTTGCATATTTTCTTCTTGATATTACTTCGGTATGAACAGTAGAACATGTTTTCCTTGGTAAGACGAAGGTACATTTTCATTGTAACAGTCTGAGCACATGTTATATCATGATTCTTGCTCACGATATGAGTGAAGACGTCCACGAATTTGATTATATTTGTAGCATTATTGTCCTTGCTCCTTTTAGGGTCGCATGGTTTACATTCTATGTAGCTTCTCTTATTGAATGTAATATTATGGATCATACTAGCATGTTCCACTAATGCTTCATAATCGTAAACCATAATATCTCCACATTCTGGTTTTTTTTCTTTAGTCTTGCATTTAAGCTTTCCTTTGATATCCATTCCGTAAAAAGTTGGATGGTTATTGTCTTCAGGTTTTCCTTTGCTGACTATTAGTTTTGTAAGATTTGTATTACAGATTTCAGGCATTATGGCAGTTGCTCCTTTTTCAACATTAAGTAGTTTTTTGTTAGTCGTATTATCTGATTGTTTGCACATGACGTCGAAGTAGCTTTTAGGCGGAGTAGTCTCGATTGTAGTATTTTCCATAGGCTCTTCTTCATCTCTAATTTCATTGTTTTGTTGGGCTCAGAGCCAAAATTAAAACAAAATTACAAAGCCAATTTAAACAAAAAGGTGAAAATTGTAAAAGTTAAAACAAAAAAAACATATTAATTAAAACAAATTAAAAATATAACAAAAATTAAATATAACAAATAATTAATTAAAATTCGGAAAATACCTACAGATGCAAAAAGAAACATACGAAAAATAAAATAAACTGCCAAAACCTTGCAAAATAAGGTTTAGAAAAAACACAGGCAGAAGAGGCGACCAGAAAACAAAATATTGGGGTTAAAAAATAATATTGTAAGAAAATAATAATAAAAATAAAATCCAACAATAAAATATTAATATATCAAAAAATAAAGAAAAATATATAAAAAATTACAAAAATATTTTGAAATTAATAAAATAATTAAAAAAACCCGAAAAATCGCGAAAAATCGCCCATTGGTCGCACACAGGCACAAAAACACTATATATACGGCAGTCATTTTCATAATTTCAGACAGAATTTTAACAGACTTACAGACTTACAGATTTTTTAGACATTCTTAGATAAACCGTGAATCACTTGTAGTCAAAATTTTTATGAATTTTCAACCCTTATGTACATTACCCATATGGCAATCACCATGGGTACATAGGAGGGATAGAAGAATAATCTTGCTGGCGTTTAGGTGGGAGTCACACAGAACCCTAGATAAAATAAATAAAAAACCAACCCTATTCGCCAACAGTTTCTAGGTAATGTTAGGGAGAAAAGGCTCATATCCGAGTTTTTGTCTGAATCGGGAATCTTAATTGGCTCAATTTCATCATGGTCGAATTCTGAGAAAATATTTGATGTTTCAATGTTATTAACGTCTTCTTTGTTATCGGAAGTCGCCTTATCCATGGTAAGAGCAGTTGATGATAGAGGGGAGTAAGATATAGTGCTGTTAGTGTTTATTTGCTCGCAGGGTTTTACATCTGATGATGATTGAGGAATCGTAAGGTTAATTATTTCAGAGGTATCATCAAGATCTATTTTTATTGAAATAAATGGGGTTTTTATTTTATTTGGTCTAGTTTCTTCTTTAATATCTTCAGACAAATCTATTAGTAGGTCAAAATGATTTTAATTTTCATTTTTTGCATTAGTTTTTGGCTGGATTTTGATTGGTTTATTAGTGTTTACAAAGGAGTTGCATCAGGTTTTTGGATGGTTGATATATTCTTTACGATTTGGTTTATTGGTAGTAAGTTTGGACTTGGTGGATTTCGTGTAGTTGCTGGTTCCCATTGGTCCGTATCAGGATGATCAGTGAGTCGACCGCAGGTCGATGAGCTGTGTAAAGTAGTGACAGTTCCTTCTTTAATGACATGATTTTGTGCGAGTCGACCGCAGGTCGACGGACTGCGTCCAGTATTTTCGTGCGCCCGATGCGCACGAAAAAAAATTTCTGGGTGGTGTTCGGTGACCTGAACTGTTGCTTCCTCTAATACCTTCGCAGCATTCGCCAGAAGAATGGCCCGCTCAGCTTGACGACGTTCACGGCGTCGTCTATTTTTACTGGGGTGGTGTTTCTTACTGCTGCGGGAGTTTTGTCGGGACCGATAGTGCTTTTCTCCGGATATGGTTTGCCGGGATTAAACTTAGTTTCACGGCCAGGTCGTGATTGGTTAGTTCGGCCTCCGTGAATGAGGCTATATTGATAGCCTCTGGTCATTTTTGATGACTCTCTGAGCCCGATTTTCTATGATGAGATCATCGCGTCATCTTTTCAAGCGATGAATCTGCTGATGGATTGCCTTCACGGCTTCCAAGGCGAACCACGTACCCAACGTAAGCTTATGTTCGACATGGAGCTTTTGATAACTTTTCGACATGAGAGATGCAAGTCTTCCTCTTCTGAAACATTTGATTTGTTTGGATTGTTTTGTTTTAGTTGAGATATTTTTGGCATCTTGAAGTTTGGTAGCATTCTATTGATTAGTTTTGCAGTAACAATTACAAGTTTTCTTTTTATTCTAGTTATCTAACTTTTCTAAAGGTAAGGAAGATAAAAATAAAATTAAAAAAATGTTTTATTTAATTAATTTACCAATTTCGAACTGTGTGGCAAAATTTAAAAAAAATTAATTAAAAAATTAATTTTCAGTGCACTAAATTTATTGTCCGTTGGGCAACATACAGACACACACACCCATACATACAAGCAATCAGTCGATATACGGCCAATCACCAGTATTACACCAAATGAAGTTGAGATAAATCACTTATAATATAAAACAAAAATCAATAAATTTATAGCATATAAACTCACCTTGAGGTTGCTTGTAAAATAGTCACTGAGACAAACCCTTCACTATAGAAACTCAAAAAGTGATAGAGAAATAAAATAATGCACATTAACACAACCCATAATAAAACATGCATGTAAACTTTTAACATGCAGCCATCAGAAGTTGAAAAAACCCCTATAATAAATTAATTTAGACATTTTTAGAAATTTTTTTTTAAAAAATGGCGGAAAAAATTTTAAAATTTAATTTTGTGGAAACTGATCCAAATTTTTTTGAAAATTATGAAATTTCTTCGTAAGATTTAGTTAAATAATTTTATTAAACATTTACCACCATATAGTCCTTTTTTGAACCCAATTGAAAGTGTGTTCAGTAAAATCAAATTCAATATTCGGAAATCTTTATCAAGAGCAGGTGGATTCAGTTCCACGAATTTCCAATCCAGATTCGATTTCCTGAAGGACGCATTGAATAACGAGCTGGTGAAAGAAGACTACAGTGGTTTAACTAATTACTTTGTGCATATTTGGAAATTTTTTCCGAAATGTATAAAAAAATACACATTTTTTGAGATTAGTTATTGTTACTTACTTGATTTCCTAAATATTATTTATAGTAATATATATGAAATAGTTGATCAAAGTTATATTTAAGAGCTTGAATTATGATCATATTTCCTTATGAAATCATAATTCAACTCTTAAAATTTTTTAACTTTAAGTTTTATAACAATATAAAAAATAACTTACTTAGCAGCCATTTAAAAAATGGCTGAAATGCATTTATTTTTTCACAAAAAATAAATTCCGACAAGTTGATATATGTATCAACTTGAATTATAGCGGAATTTATCTCAATGGGGCTTGGTGTATGTTGAAGTGCCTGTGGGGCATCTTATGGTTTGTTGCATGTGTGATAGAAAATATTCGGCGTGGCAAGTGGTTGGCATTCCTGGGTTATCAGTGCCTTGGGAAATTGCGCTAAGGCGATGCTGGTCTTTTATGCCACTTTAACAATACGAAAGTTCATAGTAATTGACATTCCGTGATAATATCGGAATTAGCTGTAAACAAAATATGATTTCATTATGGCTGGCCTGATATATAATTGACTTATTAATCAATTTATAGTGAGTTATTATCAATGGGTATTAGAACCGGTGTATGGTTTTTTCTAATTTTTATGTTTACATATCTATCCTGATTTTCGATTTAGTTTCCCCTTTTACCAGTACTACTTGTTGGAGAAATACTTATAATTGCTACAGTCATATTAAACCAAATAATAAAAAACTTCTTAAAGTTTTCAGTGTAATGAATTTTAAAAATATGCATTTGCCGTTGTCAACCTGTAAAAACAGACACTACCGACTCTTCCCTGTTGCTATTGACCCAAAAGAAGTCTTTTTGAAATTTAAATATACCAAAACCAGTTTAAAACTTATATAAATCACAACTCCTTTCTTTTAAATTTCTCATTTACGCTTATTACTAGTCGACCCTCTTAATAGATACAATTTCCAGACAGGCTTTTTTTAAAAACAAAAAAGTTTTTCTACTTAAACATTTAATTAAATATTACGATCTTCCCGTGATTTTATGTTAGTTAACAAAGACATGAATAATTAATACATTAAAAACGATAAATCCTTTTATTAATTACTTTTAGAAATATAGTTGCACGATAAAAAATCCTATGGTTTTGTTGCTCCACAATACACTAAAACTACGCAATTATGTTAATTAAAAGTAAACTTGCGCTCGTTAAATTTAAAAATATCAAGCTTTCAGTTTTGACTAAAAAAAGTATTATTAATAAAAATAATTTTTAACTTTTTGGTAAAAATAATAATCATAGTTATCATATTATTTTGTTTTCGAAAAATAGTATTAATATTAATGATAATATTTTGTTTTGAAAAACAATAATATTAAATTGTGAGAAAAAACAATATTAATATTATTAAAAATAAAAATATTAATTAAATTGTGAAATTATAATGTTAAATTTGCGAATAATAATAATAATATTTTAAAAATTATAATATTAAATGTAAGAGAAAAATAATAATAATAATATTGTGAGAATTATAACTTTAAATTTAAGAGAAAAATAATAATAAAATTATTAAAAATAAAAATATTAATAAATTGCAAATAGTATAATGTTAAATTTTCGAATAGTATAATGTTAAAATTGTGAATAGTATAATGTTAAATTTGCGAAAACTATTAGTAATAATAAAATAATAGTTATTTTGTGAGAATTACAATATTCATAATAATACAAATAATAATAATAATAACATTAATATTTGAATTTTCAAAGTTTTTAGAAAAAGTTGCAATTAAATGTCCTTTGAACACATACATACACGAAGGATAGAAAAAATTTCGTTGTTTTGAAATTCATAAAAATTTTTACTAGGGGGGGGGGAGTTTCGAACTTAGAAAAATTTTTGAAAAAAGTATGAGTCATAAAACTTTTGCTATGGGGGTGTTTGGACTTAGAAAAAAAATTTGATAAAATTTATAGAAAAATAAATGTATTTTTAAATAATTTAAATGTCCCGTTCACACACACACTGGGACACAAAATTTTAGGATCTTATTTAATGTTCACTGCATACACACACTGGGTAGAAAAGGATGAGTCATCGAGAGCTCACAAGAAAAACGATGAGTCGTCGTGAGCTCACTACTACCTACTATATATATATATGTATTTTCTAAACATTATTTTGCAAGGTTTTGGCGGTTTTATGTTTTACATTATGTTTCTGTATGCAGCTGTAAGCATCTTTTTAGGAAATTTGTTAATATTTGTTTTAATAATTTTGTGTTATTTTTTAAATTGGTTTTAATTAATGTTTTATTTTATTTTTGATTTCTGCTTGCGGTGTGTGTGTATGGTTTCATCAGCCATTTTCACAATTCGGCAACTTTTAAATAAAATTTATTTTTTGTATAAATTGTTGTTTCTAGCCAACAATATACTATGTTAGACAATTTCCGGAATGTTTATTCATAAAATGAAATATGAAATATTTCAACCTAAAGTAGGTCCTGATCACTCATAAACAAAATTTAGTTAGACTTTCACTTTATCCTTTTCTTTAATTTATTTTTTTCACTCAGCTGTATCTAAAAAATATATTTATTTAAACAAATTTTCCAAATTTTAAAATCTGATTTACCAATATTATAAATGTAATAGATCGAAATAACAATTATAAAAGAAAAAGAAAACGCCATTCAATCACTCCCTTCAACATATTTCTCTTTCTATATAAAGATTATTATAAAGACCAGTATCAGTTTTAATTTATAAAATATTTTATTATTTTAGAAATTAAAAAGTTTAATATTTATAAAAAATTTTAATTATTTATTTATAAAATTCTTAAAATTTATAAAAATTAAAAATTATTTATTCAGATCTAGAAAATGTTTTTAAATATTTTAAAATCCAACTTGCATTCTAGAAAAAAGTTTAAATAAATATATAAAAGCTTCAATGTTCTTTTTCTAAATTTTGGATTTTCAGCATTTTACTTGACTGGGGTTTTAAACTTTAAAATCGTTATTTTGTCGATAGCGGATTTGGAAATTATAAAAATATAATCTTACTGATGTATTTTATCAGTGAAATTTCCATAAGAGATTATTTTATAAATAATTTAGGATAGACCAGTATATAGATATATAGCTGATATGGCTGGAAATAAGGAGGTCATGCTTCCAGTACCAGCGTTTAACGTGATAAATGGGGGAAGCCATGCTGGGAATAAATTAGCTATGCAAGAATTTATGATTTTACCAATTGGGGCTAAAAGCTTTAGTGATGCCTTGAGAATAGGAGCTGAGGTATATCACAAATTGCGATCTGTAATAAAAAAAAAGTATGGCCTAGACGCTTGTAATGTTGGTGATGAAGGCGGATTTGCTCCAAACATTCAAGATAATTTTGAAGGTATAGATACTCATTTTTGAAAATAAAAATATTAAAAATATTTGAAAGAAAACTTGAAAATATTTTTAAATATGTAATAATTATTCTGCGAATTGCATATGTTAATTGCAACTACCCTGTCTTTGTCTGAATTTACAAATGAATATGAAAGTATAAATATTTCTTTGCTAAATGTAGCAACTTCTACTTCCTCATTGATTTCCTCCATCTTAGAAATATTGTACTCTACCAACATATTGCCTATCTCAAAAAAAGAAATAATAAATATATTTTAAAAGGTAATATTATCTAATCGAATCAAAAATAGAAAGACGAGAAATGATAAAGAAAACTCATTGTTAGCTCATTAGCGAGGTGAGCAAGTCACTATTATTTCCACATTTGACCTTGGTTAATTATATTATTATTATGTCATGTTTTGTCTTATGCCGTTTAAAATTATATTTTTAACACGCTATGAAGCGAATTCTATCGATCAAGAGTCCTCAGTATTAAAACGATTATTACAATTCATTAAATGCACTTTCGTCAATCGAACAGAAGTCATATTTTACAACCAGTTTACTCAATAGCACATTTTTATAAAATGGGACTGCTTTGAAATTTATTTATATTATAATTTTTAATTTCATGGCATTTTTTCTAGTTTAACACGGAATTATATATTTAAAAAGTCAAAAAGTAAAGCTTTAACGGGTCACACGAAAGAATGAACCGGATCAAGCATTACTTATCATCTACATAAATATTATTTTGTTTTAGGATTAGATCTATTGCAAAAAGCTATTGAAAATGCCGGCTATTGTGGAAAAGTTGTTATTGGAATGGATGTAGCAGCTTCTGAATTTTATAAAGATGGAAGATATGATTTGGATTTTAAAAATCCAAAATCTTTACCAAACAAATGGTTGACATCCGACCAGTTGGCAGATGTTTACAATACTATGTGTCGAAAATATCCTATTGTTTCAATAGAAGATCCATTTGATCAAGATGATTGGGATTCGTGGATAAAATTTAGTGGGAATGCAAAAATACAAGTATGCAAAATTACTCTTAATTATAAAAAGATAAAATGAAATGCATAAAACTCAAAATTACTTTTTAAAAAAATACTTAGAATTTCATAATTCTTTATATATGCATATTTTTTCAATGATTAACCTCTATAATACAGGTTAGTAAGTAAAATCAATGAAATATTTACAAGTTTTCAAAAAATTATTTTGTAACAGTTTATTTGTGCAACAAATCCACATATCGTAAGTTTACATGCATATTTTATCATGTGCTGTGTTTATGTCTTGTTAACTTTTAATATTACTTTCTCACTTTTTATAATAAGTTTACGCCAGATTTTATAAATTATCATCAGAAATGACAAATATTATGTAAAAATGGTAAATTAAAAGTTTTATTTTTCAGTACAATTATATTTTTAAAAGTTTTTTTTTCATCTTAATAATATTTTTATGTAATTAATTTCAGGTTATTTATGCTTATTTTTAAAAAATGTGAGATTTGATTAAATTTTTATTTAAATATAGATGTTTTCATAAAATATGTTTTCAGTCACAAAAAAATTGATTTTATGTGATTGCAGTAATTTTCTACGGTTCCGTGAATTCGTTCAATCTTTCTAAAACAATTTCTAACTACCCAAATTATTATTTCACTTATAAATTACGTTTTTCGATGCTTTTCATCCATATTTTCCATAATTTCAGGTAATAATCTATCTATTGTCATTTCCTAATTTCTAAAAGTTTTTTTATTAAATAAATTATATTGTTTTATTTTCCTTTTTTAAGTTTATAGAAAAGTGAATGTGATAATGTGACTTAAATATCCTCAAATTGCATATTTTTATAATTAAAAATGCCCATAATAGATGACCGCGTCCCCTCATGTATTACTGTGTGCAGTGTATGTGATGGCAAATTATATTTGTCACTAAAAATATTTTTCTGTCCTTCCATGGTAAATTCACTTAATTTACGCTAATGTCTATAATTTTTGTTGTTATTTTAAGTAGGTATATATTTTTTCTATATATATATATATATATATATATATATAAATCATTTTTTTATAAAAGACCTTAACTTGTGGGGTAACTGATGATAAGTTATGAAAGATTGTTTATTATTTTAAGATTTAAATTCAACACGCTGACAAGTTTGTGTTTCAATAATATAAATTTATTGATTTTATTTTTATATTTAAGATTGATTTTAATCATTGAAAAAAAGTGTTTAAAAAAGAAAATACTGAAATTGTGCGTGAGAAAAGGATTTTGGCGTTTTGCGTCCCAAATTCATTGTGCTATGGTTAGGTTTATCATATATCTCAAAATGATTTTAATTCTACCAACACTAAACTCTTGCCTAATTATCTTTAACACAATGTTAGCAATTTATAATGTGGTTGAGAACTAATGAGCAGGAGATATTTGTTACCTAAACTACTCGTTAATTATCCTTTTCGGGTTCTTGATTGTTGATAGAAGAATTGATGTCACTAACACTAATTTGCTTTTCTTAGTATTACCGGAAAAAGCATATCTCAATCTATTTCATATTTTTATTATTCATTTTACATTAATATTGTTTATTGCAAATCTATTTCAAAAGTTTAGGCAGGGATCCATTCTTATTTTACGTTATCCAGTGTATGCAACTGCAAACACACTTTAAAAATTTGAGTATCATTCCGAGTTAGTGTCTTTATTATTAGAATCTCATTCTAGGCATCGTTATAAAACCTTTCAGTAAAATGTATAATTGCCATCTTTTATTATTTAAATACTGATTTAGATAACAATAAAATATGGTTGTTTTAATATTATGATATAATAAACAGTTTTTGTAGTTGACAAACTTTACTCGTATATATTTTATTAATATATTTAACATCATATAATTTAAAGCAGAAAATTATTATCTGCGTAAATATTAACGAAATTAATAATTTTCAAACGTGCAAGATCAAATGAAATCTTTTTGCCAAAAATTCAATGATCAAGCTTTGAATGAAAATGAAAAATTTGACTTATTTTAATAAAATCTTAACAATAACATTTCAAAAATTAGATATTATTAAGTGAAAGAAATACTGATTATTATGTCAAAAAGGTTTGTTAACTGATAAAACAGAAAACATCAAAGCCATACAAAATAATTGAAATAGCTGATAGGACGATACATGAACAAAAGTAAAGCATTGTAGAATATCCAAAAGTATGGTCTACGAATGGGACAAAAAGCGAGTGATGATGCAGTTTCAATGTGGTGGAAACCATTTAGCTATTTTTTTAACGAAACGTAATAAGTTTAGGTTATTAAAGCAAGCTGTTGAAGATGTAAGAACTACCCAGAAAGTATATTTGAAGAAAACAACTATGTAAATAGAATCGAAGTATAAAGAAGGATGACGAAGAAGACTGCAGAAAAAGAAAACCAACGATTGAAGAGAAATATTCTAATTTCATCAATGAAGATGAGGATAAATCAATTGAAAGTTACAGAAATATGAACAAACAGTTATTTCAAATAGCAGACCAGGAAAAATGAACAAACCAATTACATTTTGTCACATTGCAAATTAAGTAATGTTTGATACAGGAGTAGATTTTAACGTAATTAGTCTGAAAGGGACAGAAAAATACAAAAATCTAATCGAGTGATTAAAATTTACAATTCAACTACTAAATTGAAATGCAGTAATAGATCAACAATTCATTGTGTGTAAAAACTACAGCTAAATATTGCAATTGTACTGTACTCACTAACCATATATTTGACAAGCACGATATTTTTACATATATATTAGTATTCGAATATGCATATTATCCGAATATTATGTTGAAATTCAAAGAATTAAAATACTATTTATTTGCAAAACCGTTGCTTCATCATCATTAAGCTAATTACTCTCATGTTAGTAAGCAATAGTACAGAGGTGAAAGTAATAAAGTCTCGAGAAACAGATTTTGAATAATTTTATAAATTTATTTTATCAGATATTATTGAACTAGATAATTTGGAAGAAATCTTTATTCAAGGAATGGTTGTAGACGGGCGGCAAAATGTACAGCTATGTACATTCAATGAGGTCAACATGAAAATATCAGTAATAGATATTGTTTGTGACTGTTTCGCGAAAAGTGATAATTACTATAATAAATATGTGGGAAGATAGGTCAAAGCGTGTTCATACTAGTACAACTTTAGCTAATATCTAAGAGTTAGAGGAATCTGAAAACGATGAGCTAAACAAAATGGCAAGCGAATGGCAAAAACAAAGATGGGGGAAGAAAGTAAAGTAGTTAATGTAATATTACAAACATTAGAAGTGGTTTTGTGAACTGATGGGTATTTTGAACCGAAATAAGGAAATTTTTAGTAAATTTTAGATAGTATCGGAAGAACATAGATTGTAGAATATAATATTGATACGGGTAAAGCAAAGCCAGTCTTGTTTAATAAAAGAAAGACTTGATTAGAACTTGCAGTAGATTATACTGTTTCTGATTTATTAGACGCAGGAATAATCAGATCGAGCATTTCACTATGGAATTTCCTGATGGTGTTAATGAAAAAGAAAACGGAGAAATGTGGTTCTTTATCGTTTGGACTCAATTCTACTTGTTTCGCAAGAGTTTAGTATACACAATAGTGCTAAAGGAGATTAAGCTGCAGGATTTTATCGGAAACCTTTTAGCAAAGTTTAATGTTACAGTTGTTACTCTCCACAAAGTCTTTGTTATTCTTCCCGAACTCAAACGCTTTTCTGTGCTTTGGCAATCAATAAGACCCTTTTGGAATATGAAACGAAACTGGCTAGGTGGAGTAGAAACTGGAGAACCACCCAGCATGTCATTTCTTCCCAATCTGAACAAGCTGGGTCAAATAGCCTATATGATTCCTATTTCAACAGCAACTGAAGAGAGGACTTTTTCAAATTTAAATCGTATTATGACATTTTTACGATCCAGTATGACAAGTGAACGAGCAAGTGATTTAGAATTGATGGCCTTTGAAAAAAACGTATAGATGTGCAACACAAATGTCAAATTATAGAAAAGCAGGCTTCTCTCCAACCACAAATTTTACTTTTTTAATTAATAATTATGTATGCCTCATGTTTGTATGTCGTTAATAGAATGTTTTTGTGATTTAATAAACTTGTTTTAAATTGTAAATATCAAAGAGGTGCGTTTCTTATTCCCTTTTTAAAAATCGTCGTGTAAAATCGTCGCTGAAATAAACCTTATACTTGTTGGGCTACCACTAAGTTTTGTTTGAATGGATTGGAAATAGCAAGCAAGCAAAACATGCAGATTTAAAATTGGACCCATAAACATCAAATAACCACCTTGAAATGCGAGAAAGACATAATTAAAAATATAAAATTGAAAAACATAAAAGTAAATTAAAATAATAACAAATGCATCAAGATCCACACGAAATGACATAAAAATAACATAATAACAAAAGATTTGACCAAAAACTGACAATTTACGTAAAAGAAGAGTTAATGAATAAATTGAATAAAAATAAAATAATTCTAGTCAGAAATAGTTTAAATAAAAATCTAATGAGTAAAATGTCAAATAAAATCGAGAAAATAATAAAAATTAGAATGAGATTAGGCAAATAATACCAAGGTCGAATTTTGTTTTACCGCATCAAATTTAACACGCAAGGTTAGGGTCACAAAATAGGTATATATACCAATCCATTTTCACAGAATTTTAATGCATTCACTTAGTGAGCAAGTCACTTTTCTTCAGAGAATTCGAGAATCATTGTTAATCCAAGGATCAACTATCAACGATAATTTCCACAATACGTACTCAGGCAACCTTCTATGTAAGCCCTACTTGAGCGTATGTGTGGGAAGTATTTGTCGTATGTATGTATGTGTGTTAAAGAGAAACATGATGACGATGTAGTGATTCAAAATATATATTTAAATGAGAGAGTTGAATCTGTCGAAATTTTTCTGGCCTACAGCCACACACTATGCAAGACATTAAAATATAACACAACTATCAAGCTGTGTAAGTCCGGTTTCTCCGCCTGTAGCTTGTGCCCGTGAGAGTTCCGTCGTGCGCAACGACAGGCTCGAACGTAAAATCATATCCGTTTATAGGGGCAGTGGGAAGATCGAGAACTAGTCTTTTGGCTGGCTCTCTTTCACCCATCTCCCGAAAACTCGACCTAAAATCTATAATACAAATCGGCTAAATTCATCATACTGAGTAGTCCAGTGGACACTCTTAAAATCTAATGTAAACATATATTCCTTAGGATCAAATTTAAAGGCTCGGGAGGTGGAAACTCGGAATCGATGTAACTAAATTTAAATAAATAAACTCATGCATAACGCTCTACGCTATAATATAAAGGTTAATCTAAAAGTTGATAAACAATATCGACCTCAGAGTAGTAGTGGATGACCATCGTTAATTATGTACTACAGCATTATGTTAAAAGAAAATATTAAAATAATAATTAGGGACCCAATTAAATTGATACCGACTTGATAATATCCTTAAATAAAATTAATAAAATTGTAACTGTTGAATGCTAATAGCAAAATAGGTATAATGTTCTCGCTGAAATGAAATTTAAATAACAAACAAAAATAAGGTAATTTGAATTAAAACCCCATAATAAAGTCATGATAACCCTTTCGTAACGATAAATAAATCCTTAATATAAAAATAACATGTGTAATGGACAACTAAAATTTAATCATAAAGACTATCTAACCCATAGTAAGTAAATCGACCGCGATATCTTTTCACAGACATAGGATATAACAACAATGAGTAAAGTAACTAATTAAGATATAATCATAAATGATTTCAGGATGAATAAAATAAATAATTACGAACAGCCTTTCAAGGAGGAAAAGGTCATCGAACAACATAAAAGCGAAAGAACAATTAATAAATTAACCATAGAGAATTTTGTTAATCGATAGGGATAAACACCGGCGAAATACAGAAATACATATATCAAACGCTATCAAATAAGGCATATCATAAAATTTCTTGAGCAACTCCGCACTGAAAATTTAATAGTGAATTTCCACCCAATCTTGACATCCGGTAGTAAATTGTGAACGGTGTGGATCCAGAGTAGTAGAGGTTCGAACATTGATCGATGAGGTGTGAATCCCTAATCAGAGAGTAGAATTTGGAAAGGAGCCAACGTTCATGCATCCACTGATAAAAGGAGGACGATAATGTATCTGTTCTGAACACCCTCAGGAATACGTATCCAAGCTGAACAGCTTTCATCTTGTCTGTGAAACAATAAGCGAGACACTGTAGATCCATGAATAAGTAATGGGAAATTGTCGAGAGCCGAGAAAATCTAGGAAAAATTTACTCCAGTAAATTTTATGAAATGAGAAGAACTATTCTCCACCAATAAAGTTAAGAGAAGTTCCTTAATTCCGCACAAAACATTCCCAATAATAATATCCACTCAACCAGAAAATCTGTCCTAAGAATATACTGCCATAAATCGTGTTATAATGAATAATCGCCTGAACAACCGTGAAACGAATAATTTAATAGAAGTCCGTAAACAATGGTTGTCACCTACGGTTCAGGCGGAAACAGATAAGAAATTAGTTAACTATGCTGGAAATAATCTCTATGAAATTAATAAAATAAAAATAAAAATCGGAAAAATGAATTACCGAGAACTGAATAAATAAACAAACCATAAATAATGGGGGATAGACTTTTCAAGCGGCGATGAGTCAATACCTTGCACCTATAAATATAGGGCTATAAATCCAGTTAAATAATAAAATTGAGCATGTCTAACCAACATCAACTGCACAGTAGACGTAGTAAGAAGGAACAGTTTGGAGATAGATTTCGCCAAATTACGCCGGAGTGGAGAAGAACCCCATCGAACGGCAACAAGGTAAATAGTCCAGTATGCAACGATAAATTTCCCTTCATTAATTATGATTTTCACGCCTAATGACCAACGGTGATAACCCTTACTTTAGTACCCACGCAGGATTTGACTAACTAATTCTTAAAATACTATTTACACTTTAATATTAAATGAATTGATTATTTAGATCACAGAGATCCGCACAGTGGATGGATCAATGACACCCGGCTTACTCTACAAGTACCGGCTCATTCAGCTGCAAAGTATCGACAAGCCTTATGGGACCATGGCTATACGCTGGCCACGTATGGCGAAACCAGCTGGCCCCAACGACCAAACGATCGCGGAGATGAAGTCGAGCTACCTAGCGTAGCAATCAAGCGGAAACCCGGTAGGAACCCAGCGCGAGAGGCTCGCCAACGAACCGAGTTCAACCTAATGCACATGGAGAACCTCGAGAAGAAATATCATTGGAGGGCAAACATGGCTAGGCGACGCTTAGCCCGTGTAAACGACGACATTACAAATGGTCTGATCCCGAGCACCGACGGATTCGCTCCAGAGTATGGAGTTTCGTTCGAGCTGGACGATCCCCAACTGACGGATATGATCGCACCGACTACATTGATCTTGCCTGAGCAACTAATACAACCGACACTTCGAAACCGGCTCGGACCGCGACAGTTCGGAGACCACGTGTATGCCAGACAACATCCTCAATGTAAACCTATGGATCGCCTTCGTCAAAATAATCAGCCCGAGGGTCATCGATGAACCCAGAAGAACGGCCGACGTTGTAATAACTAATAAAAGTTTCAAGGGTTAAATCGTTTCGTTGTTTTGATTTTTGTTCTGCTGAATGAAATAAAATTAGTATGATAAAGTATGATAAATTAGTTCAAGTTGTTTTATTCAAGAAATATGATCTTACTCTGCAATTCATAAATAGAAAAATAGAGAGTGTTATAGAAGTTTAGGAGAATCAGTAGTGAGTTTTGACTGAGATGAATTGACCTAAGGAACTAACCAACCATGAGACACGTAGTAAAGAATTTGTTAGAATTGAGATCATTTGTGCAAAATACCTAAGTCAGTGGCGATTGAAATTAATTAACTAGTCGAACTATAAATAATATTAACGCCAATTATCAACATAATTAATCAGATATTTTCGTTTTAGAGATGGAATCGACAAAATTTCTCGGTCGGGAATTGAGAGACATTCGACGGGAAAACATGAACCTACATCGACAACTTCTACAGCAACGTCGAGAAATTCAACAGCTCAAAGCTACCTGGGCAGAACCGACAAAAATGAAAGAGGTTTACCAGCATCTCACCGCGGCCCAACAAGGGTGGAAAAACGAAAAGGCACTTAACCAAGCCCAATGGAGTCAAATTAAAGGTTTAGAGGTCGCCCTATCAGCGTACCAGGAGGGGAGAGCAGTGACATACCCCCTGGTTTTCGCTCCGGCACAGTTGGCCTACCGCGATCAGAATCCACCAAAACATTCTAACAAACGCTCTCAACCTCATGCCAGGCCAGGTAGGACCGAAAGATTACGACGGCGCGCTCAAGGCGGAGATAAATAAGTTAATAATTCGTGTTTTAACATCGGAATTTGTGTGGTATTAATATAATAAATCTTTTGTTTTTGATTTTTTTTCTTCACAATAACCAGTATACGGGAGTATCAAGTAACCAAATCAATGAGAAAGCACTTAAGAGACCTATGATAGTAAGACGGATAGAAGCCTTCTTACGGCAGCCCGCTGAACCCGACATGGGGCCGGGCCTTAACAGTTCTGAAATCGGAACTCACCTTTGCCGGTCCCGTGACCAATGGTTGCAGTTTCAACGTTGCCTAGCAACGGGTAATCATTGGCGGGCGCAAAACATTGTATGTGATGGGGTCAAGGTCGTAAACACCAACAAACTCACACTATAGAAAATCAATAAGTGATAGAGAAATAAAATAATGCATGTTAACACAAACCATAATAAAACATACATGTAAGCTTTCAACGTGAAGCCAACTGCTGGTGTACTGGGTAGAATTAATTTTGTTTAAATCGACGCTTGTCTATTTTAATCTATTTACTTTAATTACTAATGACTTTTCTAGGGTAACTTCTATCTCACCCAGACGCCCCACAATTTTGACCTTACCAATATATACCTATGAGTCCACAGGCAGGTGAGCCCCACTTCTAGAACTACTCCCTGTGATAATCTCGCTTTCGGGTTCCTGACTGCCGATAGAAGGACTTACGTCTACTTAACTCTTCCGACTCCCTCGATATTCATACTCGCATTTCCCATCCTTTGTCATCGATCTTATATATACGTCGGGGTAAAGTTTTCCCATGGTCTTTTTAGTTTTTTCGTTAAATATTAATATAAATTAGCGTTTGAAACATAGTTATCTGACACTTGGTTACCTATTTACCCTTTGCTAATTTAATTTAGACAACCTTGATTTTAGATGTTTAATCAATAAAATTTAAATATTGTAATTTAGAAATTTTCTGAAGGGAAAATTTTGCTAATGAGTTTTTAAAATCCAATATCTTTAATTATCTAATTTTTCTGATTTAATCTCCGGAATTACTAAAAGTAAAATAATACTATTACCCTAGAACAGTAGTTCTTAACCGGTGGTGCACGCACCCCTTAGGGGTGCGAGCTTGAATATTTTGGGGTGCGAAATTGTAATTTATAATTGATTATTTCAGCTAACAATTAAAATTTATAAAAAATTTGTTACGCACATAAAATAAATAAAAAATATGTTTTGCATAATGTTTGTTTTTTAATTTATATAACTCAATAATTTCTAGTAAGGGGTGCGAGAATATTGTTTGAAAATTTTAGGGGTGCCGGTAGCTAAAAAGGTTAAGAACCACTGCCCTAGAACATTGTTTTAAATGTGTAAAATTTTACCTTAAGTAACTTGTGGTAATTTGAAATTTTACTTAAATTATTAAATTCGCGACTAGATCAGCTGCTTTTAAGTTTAATACAATATACTTTTTAATTTAAGGAAAGATAAAGTCATCCCGAAATCCATGTCTCATCTTATATTTACTATTATTCTTTTACTATTAAAATATTCATTACAAAAGGTTAAAATCGATTTTTACAATAATTACAATTACTCCATTCCAGCTCTCTGAGTGAAATGAACCTTTCCAATCATATCACTTGCACATATTAGGCTGTATTTAACATCATACCATACTCATACAAAGCTTCAAGCATCAATTCATGATTTATTTAGGTAGAAAAGTCAAAAATTACTAAAATCAATAATAATTACCGAAATTCTACTTTTATTAAAATGTACAAATTTTACAAAAGGAAATAAAATTAAAAATATAATTAACACATAGATTGACAGGCAAATTTATACAGATGAAGTCAGTTTCTATTCGTCGATGTCGACCGGAAATTTCCGCTTTCTGAGAGGTTTGATTTGGGTGTTCTCGACCTGCGTAACGGAATGACACAACTCATCACGAAATCATCCGTCCAATAACCTGCAGAAGTCGACGATCTTCGATTTTTATCGGTTATAGATGTGGGGTTTGTGACTGGCGAGATGTTCATGCAGATTTGCATATCGTCTGATTCGTCGGCACAGATTTGAGGGGTGGACTCTACCGATTTCACTGGTTTTTGTAGATTTTCGTCCATCTTGACGAACTCGGGGTGTTGCTCGGCGATCAGTGCTGCGGCTTCTTCCAGCACCTGTGCTGCGTTATTCACGGCGACCCGATTTTTACTCGTGTGGTGTTTCTTGCTGGTCTTGGGCGTTTGGGCTGGGCCAACTTGATTTCTTTCTGGAAGGTAATTTGCGGGTATTAGGTTTAGTTTCACCCCCAGGTCACGGCCGGCTAACCGCTTGGTCAATTCGGTTTCGGGGAAGGACGCGATTAGAACGGCGCTCTTATCGTTAATGACGATCCTTTGAGCCCGGTTTTCGACGATCAGATCTTCTCGGCATCTAGTCAGCCGGTGTATCTGTTTGTGTAACGCCTTCACTACTTCGGGGGCGAACCACGTACCGAGCGTGAGTTCGTGCTCCGCGAATAGTTTATTATATTTTTGTTGGCAAGGAATATGATCAAGTTGGTCATTTGGGTATTCGGTTGAGAAGATACTTTTGGCTTGGAAGCCGACAACTTGGGTATTTTATATCCTGATTGCATCTTGACGGATTTGAGGATTTTCGCCAATAGTTTTGAAGAGAAGAATTTTTCTGTATGACGTTCTCGGAAAAGAAAGAAGCTAAATGGAGAAGGATTTCTTATTATGAATTTACAAAATTGTAACAATAAATATTGTGAGGCGTTTTATAATTTGTATTTAAATAATGGTATGATGTTGGGCATGTTTGATTGTATGTTGAAATCCTTACTTATTCATTAATTATTATTTTTTAGAAACTCCTCAAACAAATTAACGATATAATTTGTTTTAATAATATTTGTGTTTTGATAATAAACGTGTTTTAGTTATGGATTCTATTAATACCCGTAGCTCTGTGGCTAATATGGCGACCACGATTGCAAATTTTATCAAGCCACCAGAAACATATGACATGGATTCAGACGTGGAAGATTTTATCTTAGAAACGGAACGATTCTTCGAGATGACAAATATTGTCGATGAATACAGAAGCAAATTCGTCAAAGCTTTTCTATCAATCAATTCAACGAAGAAATATGAGTTGACTAATGAAACTCTGCATTATACAGAAAGATTAAGAAACGCTTTTTCTAAGAACAGAAGTCTTATCGATGATCTCAACGAAGCGCTAAATTATCGTCAAGGAAATGAGGCTGCCGAAGAATTCTGCTCAAAAATTGAGAAACTTGCAAAAAATATTTTGAAGCATAAACTTGATGAAGAAGAACTAAAGAAATTTTTGCTATTCAATTCGCTTGAAGATAAAGAAGTTAAAAAAGATCTCAAAATGCAAGATTTAAAATCATTTGATGAAATGAAAGAAAGATTAAAGAGACACGATCAAGTTTCAAAAGAAATTAATGTATTTCATGCTGATGTAGCTTCAATGAATAAAACACAACGCTATGCTGATGCTGTTAAGAAGAGCTTACCAAGATATAATTATGATAACAGATCAATTCGAGAACGAGAAGCTAACCCCAGATTCAAAGATGAATATACAAGAGAACCTCAACATAATCCAAGATTCAAAGGCGATCTTACCAGAGAACATCGATATGCTATTTCAAATGGATGGAGACCTATGAATAGGAGTAAGCCTTATAATACCAGGGAATTTCATTCGCGAGATCATATCCGAACAAATCAAATTTTGCGATGTTGGGCGTGCCACGAAGAAGGTCATAGAAGATCTGAATGCTCCAATATTCAATGTGCCCATTGTAAAAGATCTGGACATTTCAAACATCAGTGCCATGAGTTATTTCCAGGCAGACGTCGAAAATTCCATAAATCAGTGGCTGCATTCGGTGACGAGGATCCAGAGGCTGATTTTGAGTACCCAAATGGGAATGCTCCACCACACGAGGAGGTGATCGGAGCAATAAATTAAAGGTAATTAATGATATGAGTAAGGGTTGTATGATTTTGAATGATTGTGATAGTTTGAATGATTGTGATAGTTTGAATGATAACTGTTGTGATGGTATTTTTGATTATAGAAATTATATTAATATATACATTAATAAATTTTGTATGGATGAAGTTTTTAAAGACCCACCCCTAACGTCTAATGAACTAAATGTTCTTAATCGTGATAAACGGAATGATATAATAGTATACGATAAAATGCAGGGAAGACCCAGTGTTACCGTAATGATTAATAATGTAAAATTAGTATGCCTATTAGATACTGGAGCTAAAATAAGTGTGATTGATTATAATATTTTTAAAAAACTTGGAAATTTGAATATGACTACAAGTAATTTAAAATTAAGATGTGCGAATGATAGCCCGATTGAAATTTGCGGTAAAACTTTATTAAATGTAAAAGTTGATAAAATTTCTGATATTAAAAAAGTAGAATTCGTTGTAGCCAAAGATATAAACCCAAAGTTAATAGGAGGTATAGATTTTCTCGAAAGATTTGGAATGCAATTGCAAATAGAAAACCGTACAGACGAAATAAATACAATTATGGAAAATTCATTTAAGAACCACATAAGTGAAGATAAGATTATAAATAATTTAATTTCCACGTTTGACGGTATTTTTATGAAACATAAATGGGATGTTGGGAAAACCGAACTATTAAAGCATGAAATACTTACTAAAGGTAGTCCGATTGTAATAAACCCAAGACGACAACCTATACATTTAATAGAAAAAATTGAAGAAAATATTCAAGAAATGTTGAAATATGGCATTATATCAGAATGTACATCCCCTTGGAATTCTCCGTTAGTATGTGTTAAAAAGAAAAACAGTAGTGATATAAGAATATGCTTGGACTACCGTGCATTAAATAATATAACCGAAAGACCGATTTTTCCCATTCCAAATACTGATGAATTATTAGATATTCTTGACGGAGCAAAGTTTTTCTCGACAATTGATTTAGGCAATGCTTATTATCAAGTAGAACTCGATGATGCATCAAAATTGAAAACAGCATTTTCGACAAAAAGCAAGCAATATTACTTTAACAGAATGCCATTTGGAATAGCAGCCGCACCAGCTACATTTCAAAGACTTATGAATTTGGTTCTTGGAGAATTAAATTGGAATGGAACAATTGTATATCTGGATGATATCCTTATATTTTCAAAGACATTGAATGAACATTATAGTACCATTGAAAAGGTTTTTCAAAAGATTAAATTAGCAAATCTTAAAATAAGTCCAGCAAAATGTCAATTCAAAAGGAAAGAAGTAAAATTTTTGGGTCATATCATTGGTGAAGATGGAATACGTACGGATGAAAGCAAGATTGAAACTATTAAAAATTTTGAAAGACCTAAATGCGTAAAAAGTTTGAGAGGATTTTTAGGCTTGGCAAATTACTATCGCAAATTTATAGAAAATTACACCAAAGATTCCAAAGTATTAGAAGCGTTATGTGGAAGTAAACAAAAGAAGCTTATGTGGACTGATGAGTGTGAAACTTCATTTAAAAATTTAAAACTGAAATTGACGTCTACACCTGTATTGAAGTTCCCAGATTTTTCTAAGCCATTCATTTTGGATACAGATGCAAGTTTTGACCGCATTGGTGCTGTTCTGTCTCAAAAAGATGGAGGTAAAGAAAGAGTAATCGCATATGGATCCCGAGCTATGAATAAACACGAGTTGGGTTATTGTATAACAAGAAAGGAATTACTATCTATATTTTATTTTACTGGTCATTTTAAGCATTATCTATATGGTAAAAAGTTTATTTTGAGGACGGATCACAAAGCCATTACATTTATGATGAAGACAAAGAAAGCTATTACCCCACAATTTCAAACTTGGATTAACCATCTTAGTGGTCTGGACATGGAGATTCAATACAGAAAAGGTGATAACCACAATAATGCCGACGCTTTATCTAGAAAAGAATGTGAAACATGTGTTCAATGTCAAATGATTCATGAAAATCCTAAAATGGGTAAATTAAAAACAAGATTGTTGACACTGATGACTGATAATATTGAAAATATATGGCAAAAGAACTCGAAAGAAATTGAAAATATAAAAGAAAATATTAGTTTGATGCCAGATAAAACATTTTATAAATATGTCAACGGAGTGATTATGACAAATAATAATAAAATTTGGATTCCAGAAGAAAACAAGTCTGAATTCATCATAGAATATCATAAAAAGCTCTGTCACGCGGGTGCTAATAAAGTAAAAATGTATGTATCAAACAATTTTGATATGAAAGATTTGGAGCAATCTATTCGTAATGTTGTACAATCCTGTGAAAACTGTCAGAAAAGAAAGGTTGATACAACTAAAACAAAAGAAGAAATAATTTGCAAAAGTGATTCGAAATTATTTGAAACAATATATGTAGATTTCTGTGGTCCATTACAACTTGCAATGAAAGGAGAAAGATATATTCTTGGGATTATAGATCATCATAGTAAGTTTATTTCTTTACATGCAGTGAAATCACAAGATGAAAAAACAGTGGTAAGATTACTGAAAGAAGAGTGGATAATGAAGTATGGAGCACCAAGGATAATAAACTGTGACAGAGGTAAATCATTTGAATCAAAGCTAATGAAAGATTTTGCAGAATTCCACAATATTGAAATTAATTATTCAAGTCCATACCATCACTCAGCAAATGGACAGATTGAGAGACAATTCCGTACAATCAGAGATGCAATACAGATAACACTCAAAGATAAAAGACATAAATCATGGGTAGATATTCTTCCCGAAGTTCAGTTTATGTTGAATTCAACTTTTCAAAAAACTATTAGGAAGACTCCAGCTGAAATGGTGTTTGGGAAAAAGATTTATAGTGAATGGTTCTCAGAGATTGTGGAAGAAGAAAAAATCAATCAGCCGACAAATCGCGAATTTCAAATTGGAGATTGCGTATTGATCAAAGTAAATGTTCGAAATAAAGGTGATAACAGATACATGGGTCCAGGTGTGATTACTAAAAAGATTCATGATCGAAGTTATGAAATAAAATTGGAAAATGGAAGTTCCGTCACGAGAAATATTGAGTGGTTAAAGGTTTTCAAAAAGGGGGGGATGTGAGGCGTTTTATAATTTGTATTTAAATAATGGTATGATGTTGGGCATGTTTGATTGTATGTTGAAATCCTTACTTATTCATTAATTATTATTTTTTAGAAACTCCTCAAACAAATTAACGATATAATTTGTTTTAATAATATTTGTGTTTTGATAATAAACGTGTTTTAGTTATGGATTCTATTAATACCCGTAGCTCTGTGGCTAATAAATATAATAAAGAATAATAATTAATAAAAATTTCCAAACATTCTCATTCTCCATCAATTTCATAATTAGGGTTAATTATCGTGGTATATTAATAAATGTTGGACCTGGTAATCACTAAAATTCTTAGATAAAAATGAAAATTCCGATACTCCGGTCATTATTCGATTCGGAATTATTTTTAGGTTTTATATTTACTGTTCGTTCCTTATAGAATATAATTTATTTGATTTAATTACAGAAAACATGAATTTCATTGGTTTATTCGTTGGTTTCTACACCTAACCCTAGTCGATTCCATCAATGTAATAAATTTCGACAGGACTTTGAAAAATTATAGTGTTCCTACTTAAACATTTGTACAAATGTTATTCCCTAACTATGGCGATCTTCCCGCAGTTTATTTCCTTACCGCTCCGACCAACTCGCAATGGCCGCCACGGTGAATTCCGACGGTGTCCTATGCCGCGATCAGTGCAACGAGGCCTGACCGGACTAAGCAGACACCAAAGGGAGGTTAGCGACAAGGTAACACGTCAACATTCCACAAAATTAACTGTAGAAATTGAATATTACCCTACCACTTTCCACAAACATATATGCATATAAATATTTTAATTTAAGGGGACCTGTCGCAGACACTAAAAAGTATCGCGGCCATCCTTGATGATAAATCAATTAAAGTTAAAACTCCATTACATAAACATGTATTTAAAATATACAATCAATAAAGCTTACAATTTAGATCACAAAATTCTCAAGGTTCAATAATTGTAGAATTTTAAAGTTTTTCAAATGTTAGATATTATGAAAATGGCTGTTATATATATAGTGTTTTTTGTGCGTGTGTGAGACCAATCAGTGAATTTTAAATCTTTATGGCCATTTTTTCGGGTTTTTTAATCGCTTTTATTTATTTTAATATCTTTCTCTTTTTCTATTTATTTTTCCTAATTTTTTTTTAATATTAATTTTATTAAATTTACCTTTTTTATTTTTTCTGATTTTTATTTTTATTCTGGTCGCCTCTTCCGCTTGTGTATTTTCTAAACCTTCTTTTGCAAGGTTTTGGCGGTTTTATATTTAGGTTTTGTGTTTCTTTCTGCATCTGTAGGCGTTTCAATGATTTTAATTAATATCTGTTTTATTTTATTTTGTTATGTTTTTATTTTGTTTTATTTAATGTTTTTTTTTATTTTTGATTTCTGCTTGTGGTGCGTGCTTATGTTATAACAGCCATCTCTACAATTTCCAAACCTCATTAATTATTTTGTTTTAATTTATACAATTTTTCTCACTTTTGTTTAAATTATGACTTATAGCCCAACACAACAAACATTAAGCCAACCAACGTAGAGACAAACCCCTATAACCAATATTGCGTACTAAAATACATATAATGCATGTTAATACACCCATAATAAAACATACATGTAAGTAAACTTTCAACGTGTAGCCAACCAACGTTGCGACAAACCCCTATAATAAGTTAATTTATAGACATTTTTAGAGTAAAAAAATGGCTGAAAAATTTATTAATCTAAATTTTGAGGTTTCTGCTCAGAAATTTCGTGTAAATGTATATTCATAAGATTTACCCTTAAAACTAAAATTAATTTAATATTTCATAAGTTTTCACACATTCTGTCGAAAAAAAACAAAACCTGAGATCCGAAAAAAAGCATAGATTGTAAATTTTATTATAATAGGTTTTAAAAAATAATCACGAACCCAATTATTTTGTGTATATATTCGAAGATTTTTTTCAAAATGTTCAAAAAATACATATTTATGGTAATTAATTATTTTTATTACTTCAAAAATAATTTACCTCACTTTTTTTTGAATTTATTCCGAAAAATAAATCATTTCATAAACTTTATTAATAATAATATTCATGAACTTGTAGATCCAAAACTAAATATGCAAAAGCTTGAGAATAATGATTTAATTTCCTCGTTAAATGATAATTCAACTCTTAAAACTTTATAACTTTAAGTTTTATAAGGGAGTATCTATTAAGGAAGTCCTCTAAAAAGGGGAACGATGGGGTCTTCGCAAAAGAGACAAATGGGGACACTAAGGAGTCGGGGTCAAGTGCTTAGGACATAGCCAGCAGCATTGGTCGTTTAAATATTATAGATAATGGATTAATTATTTTTTTTAAAATTTTTCTATTATCTTTTTTATATACTATTTATGGTAAGTAAGTAAGTGGCATTTTTCATGTCCCCTATTTTTCCCATTTGGTCATATTTATTGTGTATGCATGTTTTTCTTTATTTTTCAACCAATATTGCGTACCAATACATATAATTTTGGAATTAAAATTTAGCCTATATCCTTATAAATTATTGCAATTTCTTTTTTTGGAAGGATGCCCCTGGGGGTTGCTCGTGAAAAGGGGATCAAAAATTGCTTATTTTGTGGGACGTTCTTAATGAATGGTCCCTAACTTATAAAAAATACTTACTTTGCAGCCATTTAAAAATTGCTGAAATCCATTGCCTTTTCACTATTAATGAATTCCAATAAGTTGATTTATGTATCAACTTGCATTATAGCGGAATTTATCTCAGTGTTACTTGGTGTATATGAGTCATATTTTTTTGTGTGCATAAGCATTGTTGAAACACTCCTTCCCCCCTTACGAGCTCTTACGAAGTCACTTCAGGGACTCACCCTACTCTCAGTACATATATAATATTTGTATAATATAATATTCCTGGCTACACCTCTGTAATTAAAGATACCACAAATTTTATTTTTATGAAGATATTTCTGCAAATAAATTAACAAAAATTAATAATCTTTATATATAAAATATAGAGGAACATAAACCGATTAACTGTGAGTCGTTCAGTTTGACTCCAAGGACCTGATTGCTGACAACTTTTCACTTCATAATTCAATACATTTCAATTTTCCAAAAATTGGGAATAAAATTGTTTTACATAAATTTTATTCCATGATATATATGATCTATTTTATGCTTTTATCTTTAGGTTTTTGTTTCATAAACGTTTAGTCCACAACTATCTCGTTAATTTCGTTTTCACTGAATGTATCAGCAAATGTAATCTACAAATCTGAATTATTTTCTTTTTTAGAATAATTGATGGGAAAACAATTTTATTTAGTTAGCTTGTATTTTTTGCATTTACATAGCATAGGGCCCGTTATTTTGAATCTATTTGATAAATTTAGTTTTTTGGTTTTTGTGTAAATGACGAACTGCTTAACAGTTAGTCCTAATTAAATATTTTCCCCAAATTCAAATTCTTCAATACATTTTTGAAATTCGATTTGCGTTGATGATTATCTTGTCAAAATTTATTTTAGAATTGATATATATTATATTAGATTTTCAAAAATGATTTCCTTGCTACAACTTATTACCTAATTAAACTTTCAGTGGAAATTAACTTTAAGTATGACTTCACATGCTCTTACAATTCTGAAACTATTTTTAAAACTAGTGGTTTTTACGATTTTGATCCATATTTTGCCTATATACATGTTTTACAACAATCACTTTTCTTTTAAGCACAATAGTTTGATTAATGTCCTTAGAGGAAATTATAGTTTTTCATTAATAATTTATTAACATACTTTTTTTCGACTAAAAAGGTCAAATCTGAATTGAATTACCAACGTTTGTATCTTATCTCATTAATCACCACGAGTTTTCTTTTTTAGTGTTAGCCAACTAAATTAAATAAGCTTGTCTAATAATCTCTCAAATTTGAATTGTTTTCTATTTTACAATAATTGATTGGCTAGACAATTTTGTATTTAGTTAATTTGTATTTTTGTATTTACAACTAATAGTAACTCCTTAATTTTGAATCTATTTGATATACAGGTAACCCTCGATTAACACGATAGTTTGGTTCCAAGAATACTCCGTGCTAATTAAAATCTTGTTAATCGAGACCGTGTTAATTAAGGGTTTTCATCAATTTTGAAGCCGTGTAAAATCAAAACCGTGCTAAAAAATATCGTACTAGACAAGGGTGTGCCGCGATATTTTAACCGTGTTAAAGCGAAATCGTGTTATTCAAGTACCGTGTTAATCGAGGGTTACCTGTATTTACTTTTTCAATTACCACCTGCTTCCGTTTCTCTAAATACGTTGATTTTTGAATTTGTAATTTTATTAAGTTGCACACTTCAGAATTTAATTAATGCACATCCTTCCTGCATAACCCAAACAATATATTCTTTCCAACTGTTTCCATTCAACATTGAAAATTAGTTGTAGCAATTAGTTTACAAGGTTTTCCATGTCATAATTTCCATATTTAAATAATTTTAAAATAAATTTATCTTCACTCGTTTTTATTGCTATTTTATTTATTAAAGATTATTCTTGCAAAATAAAACATCAAAATAAAATTCATTAAACTTAGATTAAGTCAGTATTATTTAATAGGTAAACTAACTGGACACGACGCGTAAATTAATTGATAAAATTTAAACATTTTTAATATTTTATTTGAAGTCGATTAATTTATAAGATGTTTAATATTTTTGACTATAAATTAAATTTAAGGTTTAATTCTTAAATATTTTTTTTTCAAATTTAGTGGATATTGACACATTTTATTAGATAGTTGGTGATGATCTAACAGTTACCAATCCTAAAAGAGTTCAAAGAGCAATTGATTGTGGTGCTTGCAATGCATTATTATTGAAAGTTAATCAAATTGGTACAGTTACTGAATCTATTGAAGCGTGTAGAATGGCTCAAAGAGCTGGCTGGGGTGTTATGGTTTCTCATAGATCAGGTGAAACGGAAGATACAACTATTGCTGATTTAGTTGTGGGGTTAAGAACTGGACAAGTAATGATTAATATCTAAAAATTATACAAATCATTATTAGATAAAAACCGGTGCACCGTGTAGATCAGAAAGACTAGCTAAATATAATCAATTATTAAGAATTGAAGAAGAACTAGGAATCTTCGCAAAATTTGCAGGAGCATGTTTTCATAATCCATAAATGAAAAAATACATGAAATTAATGTATTTATATTGAGTGAAAATAATTTTAAAATAAAAATATTTCTTCTTTTGAATTATTTTTGTTTAAATAATAATATATAACTACAAGTTTCAATATTAGGAATATTTTTTAAAAATAAAAGAATTTTGTATTTATAAATTAATTAATTTATAGTTATTTTATATTAGTAAGTGAATATATTTAAGATGTCAATTTTATTTTGCCCTGTCGATAAATTTCTTTTAAATTTCGAAAAAGAAGTCACCAAATGTTCATCTTATTTAAGATGTTCTAATCCAAATTGCTTTTATCAGCTTGAAATTGTGGATCAAATAATTCAAACTTTTCATCGGTCTGAATCAGAAACAAATAGTAAGGAGGTTACAGGATTCGTCCTTTCTATTGAAGACGAATTCCGAGGTACTGCAGAAACAGAAGAAACATGTCCCAAATGTGGCCACAATCGGGCTCATTATATGCAAATGCAAACAAGGTCAGCGGATGAGCCTATGACAACTAAATATTCTTGTCAAAAATGCCGTCATATTTGGGTTGAAAAATAAAATTGTTTTCTTTATTTTCAATCTTTATATTTTTGTGATATAATTTTGAGATTATGTTCTATATACATATTTTTCATATTTTAGTCAGATAAAATTGGCGTTGTGTTTGTGGCTGGAGAAGCAGACGAAAGTGATGAAGACGTTGGCACTCTATCAATAACAAGGGTTCATAAAGTTGATGAATCGCAGTCTTTTAATGCTAAATATATCAGGTCCGATTCTAATGATTTAAAAGACATGTGCGTGAAATCATTACTTCACTCTAATCTTAACAACGATATGAAAATATTTATTCAAAATTTGCGAAAGTTTACATTTATTTTATATAATGAAACTAAAATTAGTATTAATCTTATGCAAAACCAATTAATGTCTACCTATTCTTTGATTCAAAATGTATCCTACAATTTAAGAATATCGTCAAATGATTTGTTTTATCTTGAAGACAATATCGATTCGATATATTCTTTGGAAAACATACCAAAGTTTAAAAATGTGAATTAACTAATCAAAATATGTGATTTTTCATCAGTTTTAGCTTTTCTTAAATCTTTAACTTATTTTCTTAACTAACAACAATGAAATTAGTGTACAACTATTTATTTTATTAATTAATTTGTAGTACTTTTCGAATTGTGTTTTTGCAATTTGTTAACCCTTTGGATGCTGATAAATCAGAATCTGGTTACATTTTTTTTCAGTTTTACCTTTTGATGAAATTTAATTCCCTTTCGGGACGGTATTCAAAAAATTGTTTAAAAAACAGTTTGTATAATAATTTTAATCTATGGTATAAGATAATCATAAGTAAAATAATTTAAAAAAATAAATGGATAGTGGTGCCTATGTGTGCCAACTGTACCGAAAGGGTTAAAGAGTTAAGATTATCAATTTTGGACGAAAAAATGGAATATCGTATAATTTCAAGTCCGTTTTTGATGTAGTCGTAGGTACTATCGCATTTGTAGGCCTCCTGTGCCAATTTTGAATTAAAACAATGCGCATTCATATTTCTTGACATGATTATTGAACTCTATAAGTTTTGTTTTTAAATCTCAATTAAGGTTGATTGCCGTGATGCAGTATTTCATGTTTCGCGGTCTTTCATCTTAAAAAATGATAATTACTTCATAATATTTTACGTGTATGCTTAAAAACTTAATTAATTTAATAAAATGAATTCTGAATTGAAAACCGGGAGAGAAAGAAGAGGTTTTAAAAACCGAGACCGTGACAAGGACCCGTATGTCCTAGGCAGAATGCCTTTTGAACAAGACGGCAATTTTAAATTCATTTAAAATAAAAAAGTAGAATCTTAAGTGCCAAAGATAATGTTAATAATTATCTCTCTTGTTATAAATGTCCCATTTTTTCCTAGTGAACCTCAATTAAAGTTGGTGCTCTTCAACTCCTCTTTACTTGTCGCATTGATTGGTTTTAAAGATCTGTATATTATTGACTTTAGTTTGTTATCGGGTTGTAAAAACTGTAATTTTATGAATTTGCTTCACCGGACTTTAAATAAACTGAAGTACAGTAAGACCACGCTTAGTACAGTTTCGTTTTAACGCGGTTAAGTAATTTATCTGTATTGCTTCTTCCCTGCGATATTTTACAAGCGTAATTTTATGGTAAGTTATACAGTAAGACACCGCTTAAGGCTATTTCGTAAATCGCTCTACTTTGATGAAACGTATCGTATTCATAGCTATCATATCACCTGCAGCTATATCTTGCATCTTCCATCAAACTCATCTTGGTATATCTTCTTGCTTCTAGTTTGAACTAACATTTTGTCCATAAATAATCTCAATTAATGAAAACCTCTTTGCGCTCCGTAGGCTGACATTTATGCTGAACATTATTCTAAGTAAATTTTCATTCCAGTTCTTCTTTTCACATCCGCCGGTCAATGTCGCTGTAATAAGATCTTTTACCGTACTTATGGCTCCTTCAGCTAATCCGTTTGATTGATGCTTGTAAGGTGAGCTAATTTCCTGTTTCGTACCAAGTTTCTGTAATCTCTCTTAAAAATTTTCCTTCAAAATGCAAGCCTCTGTCTATTAATATGCTCTTTGGGTTTCCGAACCGATAGATACACCTGTTAAGTATCGTATTGAAAATTGTTACTTCGCCATGTTTCGTGACTCTAGACCAAAAAAATCAATTTACTAAAACCATTACTACCATATATTTTCTACACTATTCTTCACCATATATCCATAAAAATTAGTTCTAGGAATTCAGAACTACATCTAGGGGTACATTTTTTCTATGATCTTGTCTGATCGATTTTCCTCTTAGAGTAGATATCACAATATTGTAAAGTGAGCTGGATTGATTCTTGCTTCTTTGGCCAGTGAAATATCTTTTTTATATAAAATGCAGTAATTTCTTAACTTTAATATGGAATAATTTCTGGTGAAGGGGAGTTGTCAATAAGCCAGCAAAGGTTTCTGGGACTAAAATTAAGATAATGTTTTTTTCTACTATTAATAAACCTCAGTCAATTTCCTTCTTTGGCTTCTTTGTGTCTTGTTTGACACTGAGTGCAAATCATACACTTCTATCTGCATTTAAATGTTCTTCCCACTTCTTGTATTTTAATTCAAAATCTTATCTAGCCAGGTTAGCTAACTTTGTTTGAAATTGTGAACTGATTGGCGTTTTTGTAGTGTTCATGAGCACCAGAAGCTTTGTGATTGGTACGAATTATGATATTTTTCAACCTACAAATATTCTCTAAAATGCATAGCATATTCATATACTGAAAGAAGTTCTTTCCTGGTTACACAGTAGCCCTTTTCATGCTTTGTCATATGTCTCGAACCATAAGCTATAACAAATTCTTTTCCATCTTCTTTAACTTAGCTCAAAATCGATCCAATAACTCTAAAGCTAGCGCCCGTACCTAAGATAAATGTTCTACCTTCTGTTGGATAATCGAGAAGAGGTACCTCACACAACGTGTCCTTTAGGGCTTGGAAACTTTCATTACATTCTTTAATCCAAATTATATCGTTATCACATCCAGATGTTGCTCCATATAATGGTTTAGCGATTCTGGCATAGTCTTTGATGAATTTCCTGTAGTTAGTTAATCCAAGAAATGATCTTAACTGTTTTGAACATTTTGGTACTTTTGCTTTCTCAATATCTCCAACCTTTTTACTGTGTTTTGAATATCCTATCCGTTAACTGTATGCCCTAGGAAGCACAGTTCTGTTTTATTGAATTCGCATTTTCTGGATTTATCTTCAACCGCCTCATTTGAATCCATTAAAATTTTTCTTCTAGCAGCTCATCGTTATCTTTTTGGTTTTTTCATATATCAAAATATCGTCTAAATAAACTACTACCCCTTTAAATAGCATTCTTTCCAATACTGTGCTGAAATGTCACAGAAGCTGTTGCTAATCCAAACGGTAGTATGTTGAAGCAGAATTATCCTTATCTTATTTTAAATTCAGTCATTTCTTGAATATCTGGATCATGTTCTACTTGGTAATAAGCCTGACCTAAATCAATTGACGAAAATATTCTTGAATTCTTAAGACAGTCCAGTAAAAATTTAGTATTAGAGTTAGGATCGTAAATGAGCTATCCGACAAACACGGTTGTAAATCTGACTCCAAAAATTAAACGTGAAAAAAATTAATCCTCAAAAAATTTATCCAGAACATGTTTCAAAATATTGAAAATTTTGAAAATGAATACATTTGGAACATTAGCGAGAATAATCAAGAATGTTTAGAAATTACAGATTATTTTCTAGATCAAAATGTTGCCAAATTTGAAAAAATAAACAATTTGAGAATAAATATTTATCATCAACCATATCCTAATTCTAGAAATATTTATCCATTATACATTTCCGAACAAAACAATTCCGAAATTATTAGTATTTTAATAATCAAAGGTAAAAATTTACAAAAACAAGACATTTATCATTATGTTTGGATTAAAGATTTTCAATGATTTATAAAAACTCAACTTTCAAAATCTCACAATAAAAATACTCATGTTTGTGAAAGATGTTTCAACATTACAACAACACCAGATATGAAAATTAAACATGCAAGACTTTGTATTCAAAACAAACCAGGAAAGATTAAAATGCCAAATTTTAGAACCAGCAAAACTTTCTTTTATCAATGGTTAAAATTACTAAAACCTTTAGCAATTATTTATGAGATTTTTAATCGATAAATGATCCAATGAATGTTGTTGATCAAATTGAGGAAAAATTGAAACAAGATAATCAAAAGTAATTATCCTGAAATAATTGAATCTCGAGAATATTCTTATCGAGGTGAAAATGTTTTGAAAGATTTTAGAAAAACAATAATCTTGAACATGAATTCTATGAAATTTTAGAAAATACTGAATTTGAATTAAACATGTCAGAAGAACAAGAATTAGAATTTCAACAAGCTGATAAATGTTGGATGTGCAATGAAAAATTTCAAGATGATTCTAGTTCAAGTGATAAAAGTTTAACCAATAAAGTTTCAAATTTAAACAAGATTCGAGATCATAATCATTTCATCGAGTTTAATAATTACCGTGGAGCAGCTAACAAATCTCGCAATCTCAATTGTAAAAAACTATTGAAAATTCCAATTGTATTTCATAATCTTAATGGTTATGATATTCACATGTTTATAAAATCATTAGCTGAAAAAGCAAAAACTAAATTTGAAATAATTGGAAAAACAAATGAAAATTACATAAGGTTAGGTTATAGATGTTTTAAATTTATAGATTCACTAAGAATTTTTGGTATGAGTCTTGATCAAGTTGAAAAATCTTTAGTTGCTGATGATTTTAAAATAACAAACATGTTTTTAATTTCAAACAAAATAGAACCAGAACATTATGTAAAATAATGTTCTGGTTCTATTTTGTTAAAGAATTTATCCTTCAATTGAAAAATTTCATTCAATTTTAAATCAATCAAATATTACTAATGGAGAATATGATAGAGCACAAATAATGTGGAAGATGTTTAATTGTAAAAATTTGGGTGATTATACAGATTTATATCTTAAATTAGATGTATATATTTTAACAGATTGTTTGGAAAAATTTCGAGAAATTTCAATTTTGGAACCTTCTAGTTTTGTATCTCTTCCTTCAATGGCTTGGAATATTTTATTACATCAAACAAAGAAAAATTAGAATTGTTAACAGACATTAACATGTTTCTATTAATAAAGAAAAACATCCGTGGTGGTATTTCTTCAAACATGGGATCGAGAAAAATAAAAACTAATAATATTCAATAATTTTTCAATTCTCGAGATCCGGATTGTAATGAACCATTTTTACAAATTTCAAATAATGAATTATCAAATGTTCTTGAAAAATTAAACAATCCAACTCAAATAAAATATTTTGATGCAACAGCTTTGTATTCTGGAATCATGACACAACATTTACCATTTGAAAATTTCAAATGGGAAACATTATCTGATGGACTTTTAGAGAAAATATTGTCAACTCCAAAAGATTCAAATATTGGATATTTTATAGAAGTAAATTTAAAATATCTGAAAGAAATTCATGACAAGACAAAATATTTTCCATTTGCACCACACAAGAGAATAGTAAAATATGAAGTATTGTCACCATGGCAAAAATTAAGAAATCCACAACAAGATGATTCAAGTGAAAAAGTAATATGTGATCAACATGATAAAAATTTCTATCTTGTTCATTATAGAATGTTAAAATTTTATCTTCGACATTGAATGAAAATAAAAAGAATTCATAGTATTATTTCTTTCAAACAAAATCCTTGGATGGAACCTTATATTAATGGAAATATTACAAACAGAAATATTGCAAAAAATAACAAACAATCTTTTCTTGATACAATTTATAAACTTTTAAATAATGCAGTTTTTATTAAAACAATGGAAAATCAAGTATAGAACAATAAAATTATTTACAAAACATGATCTCAATTCATATTTAAAAACAGTTTCAAAACCAACATTCAAAGGTGAACAAATATTTTCAGAAAATCTTACAGCTGTTGAAATTGGAAATTATGAAAAAGTATACAACAAGCCAATATATTTGGGATTTAGCATTTTGGAATTGTCAAAATTGCAAATGTACGAAACTTATTATGATGTATTACAACCATATTTCAAGGATAGAATTTCAAATGGAACATCAAATGGATACAGATTCTTTCTTTTTAAAATTTCAATCTCATGATGTTGATCAAGAAATAAAAGATAATAATATTTTAAGTCAATATTTTAATGATTCTGGAAAATTATTTTCCTACAAAGATAAAATACCAAATAATGTAATAAATGAAGCAATATTTATTCGGGCAAAACAATATTCTTTGTTTACTGAAAAACAATGTGGTGATAATATAAAATATAAAGGAATTCAAAAATGTATAACCAAATTAATGACACATGACATGTATAAAGATTGTGTTGAAAAATACAAGACAAGATTTGAAATTGTTCATGCTATTAAAAGTATAAAACATGATATTTATTTAGTTGAACAAAATAAAATATCTTTAAATAGTTATGATGACAAGAGATGCATTCTTGATGATCGAATTACAACACTTCTATATGGAAATCATTTAATAGAAATAATATCTTGAATTGATGAAAAGAGTAAAGAATATACAGATTTAGATTTAGAAAATTTAATAATTTATATTTAGAAAATATAAAAATCCAATGTGGAAAATGTCGGGAATTTGTTTCATTAAGATATTTTAAAAAACATACATCATGAATAAAATAAATTTTTAAAAATAAATTTTTTTATCTTGTTATATTATTAAAGAATCAGAAACCTGAAAGAATTAAAATAAAATGAAAATCAAGAATATCAAGATTACAAATTATTGAATTACAAATTCCAAAATTATAAATTCTTGATCTTCATTTTATATTCTTGTTTTAATTTTTTAGTCATTTCTTTTTTAATTTCGATTTCTATTTCTTTAGAATATTTAATTTTATTAATATTTTCATTTATTTATTCTATTATTTTATTCCTTTCCTCTATTTCAGTAGGTGATAATATTCCATCTTCCAAAGCTTTAACTTCATATAAATATAATTTATTTATTCCATTTTGACCATTATAAACAAACATAACAAAGAAATCATCGTGGTGGCGGAATTAATTAAAAGTATGATCCTTATCACCAAAAAGCGTAGTTGGATTATTTTTTATTATAAAAGAAATCATGGATGATTGTTCTTCAATAGCATAATAATCAAACGCTATGTTATTATATTTTATATCCTTGATGTTTGATGTTTGTATATTTTTAGCAACATCTTTTTTGAATGTTTCGAAATCATTCAAGAGTTGTGAAGATTCAAGTTTATGATGACTTATTTCATTCTTGAGAGTATCAATTATATTCATTCGGTCATCAATTGCACTCAAAGTTTTTTTAGTTGAAGAGATTTCATCACTAGTTAGGTTTTGCTTGCTCTCAATTTCTTTATTAATTTTAGATGATTGGTTATTCATTTCACTCATTTTAAAATTTATTCTACTAATACTAGTAGTTAATTCATTAATTTGTTTATTATATCCTGTTTCTAAAATTATAATATATCTTTTAATTTCTTCATCTAAACGTTTACCAATTTCAATAATTTGAACAATTTGTTTTGTATTCGATTCTCGATTCAATTCCTTTACAAATTTTTTATTAACTGCATCTAAATCATGTTGAGGATATGAAAGATTTGAAATTGAATTATTATTCATGTTTAATTCTTCTCTCATCCTATCATCATTTTCATTTATAAATTTACTTTCAACTTGTTCAAAAATTGCGTTAGTACTTAATGCCATTGTTCCACCACCGATATTTTCAGGAATTACAATACTCATTTTTAAATTTTATTTTATTATAAAAGATCTAGAATAATTTCTTTGAAAGACAGTCACTTGCACTCTAAAGATAATAAAATAAAAATACATAATTGTCCACATATTGTTGTATTCTCTTTTTGAACTTGCAAAGTATTATAAATATAACCATCAGTTAAATATAATTTCATTTCTTGAATTGGAATAATTCCATATAAATCAAAATAAATTTTACATTTTTTAGAACAAAGAACCCAATGAGATCCATGTTCTTTTGTTGATTGAAGATTAAAAATAATATTATCAGAATTTAAATAATTTTTAATTTCATCTCTCATAATTATTTTACATTTAAGATTTAAATCTTTTAAAATATCAAGTAGATAAAAATTAGCTATAGTATCTCGACCATATTTATCTATAAATTTATTCAATTCAACACATGTCATTTTTAAAGAATTAAAGAATTAAAAGAAACAAAAAGAATTAAAAAGAATTAAAAAGAATTAAAGAATTAAATAGAATTAAAGAATTAAAATGTTATATGAAAAGATGGTTTTTATTCAATCGACACTTGTTCATTTTCTTCATTTGATTCAATAGATTCAATCGATTCATTTGATTCGAGGTCTTTAAGATTAATCTTTATTTTAATATTGATTTTAATTTTAGAATTATCTTTAATTTAGAATTATCCTTTATTTTAGAATTATCTTTAATTTTAGAATTATCCATTTTATATTAAAAAATTTAGAATTATACCTGTCGTAAATCGCTTGCGCTCAAACCTGACGGAGATGTAACAAAAAGAAATATTTTCATTATTAAAATTTATTAAATTATCATTTTGATCAACAATTTTAAAATTTATATTTGAAATAGTTTTTCTAATCAATGGAAAATATCTTGGTGTTGATATTTGTTGTACAATTCTATATTCACGAGGAACAGTTCCATATGGAAAACTATATATACAATATTTTCTTCTTCCATTGTGATATGTTCCTTCAACCAAATCACATAATAAACTTATAGAGGTTTTATTTGAAATATCTACAATCTTTTCAGCAATAAATAATTCATCAGTTGTATTAATTTCATAAATTTTACCAGTGAATCCTAAAAAATTACCGAATGTTTTATCTAAAAATGAAACACTATATCCTTCTTTTAATCACCATGTTTATTTTTGCTGTTGAAATATTTAATGAAAAAGTAACAATATTTTCTTCCCCATATCTCTTATTAATCAATTCAATTATTAATTTAAATAAAACATCTAATTCATATGCTCCAGGTGTAATTGTTATTAAATCATATCCACTAACAACATCCATAGTATTTGGTTTTTTAATATCAAATTCATTATTATCTTTTGTAATATTAAAAATTGTATTAAATGTTATATACCATGATAATCCAACTTCATAATTATAATCATGATTTAATTCTATAGGAATTTGAAAATTAGCAGAAAATTCTGATTCTTTAGAATCAAAACTTAAATCTGTTGAAAATTTTATAGATAAAAGATTAATCATTTTTTCTAAACTTTTCTTCATTTTAGAAAAAAAAGTTGGTTTCCATGAAAATGTACTTCCTCCTAAAATATCTATACAACCTTGTATTCTTTGAAGAAAATTTACATTGATTGGTTTTGAAATCATGTTTAATCTTTCAAGAATTTGAGTTTCTAAATGTGGGTTACAAGTTATTGATGGAACCATCAACATCATTCTTTCAAATTTTATTTTTTGTACACCATCTTCTTTTAAAGCTTTTCCATAAAAAATCTTTTTTATAATCTTCATTCCTTTCCATTTTCAATTCAAATGGTATTAAATAAATTATTCTATTATGTTGTTGAAAGAATCCAAATATATTTTTTAAAGGATATATTCCATCAAATGTTTTGGTTGAATAAAAACTTTTTCTAATTTTATATCCTTTATTATTTTCATCACCAGTACCTGTATCTGGAATCCATCCACTTAGTTCACCATCTTGATTTTTAAAACTAGCATCAGCCATAACTAATTGTAATAATGAACTCATTTCACCTGGATATCTTATATTTTCAACTTCTGTTGATCCTAAAGTTATTGAAATTTGATTAAATAAATTAAAAAACCAATTATGTTCAAGAGTTATATCATCAGCCGCATCAACACCTGTAATTTCAAATTTATAACATATGAATGAATTGCAAATATCAAGTGGATTTGATGATTGTTGAATTTGAAACAATAAATTTCCAGGTGAATTTAATGCTTCTGCTAATGAAGTTGATGGTAAAACTTCTAAATAATCTTTCTTTTTTAATAAATGATTAAATTTACTATTTTTATACAAATTGAAAATCGACATTATATTTATTATTCAAAAATTTAAGAATTTGAAAACTTAAGATATTGTTTTTTATCAATCAATTTCTTGGTTAATAATCTTGACCAAATTGCATTTATGTGATTTTCACAATTAATATTTCCTGCTTTTCTAGAAGCTAAATATTTTCTTAATTCATAAAATAATTCACAAGAATTATCAGATAAATAATAATATATGGTGTTTTCTCATTTAATTCCCTCTCCTGTTGTTTCTGTTGATTCCTGGGGTAGTTGTGACTTGATTAGTTTTTCATTTGTTAATTTTTCATTACAAAATTCTTTAACTTTTTCAACTTGTTCATCATATTCCGGTGGTTTTCCAATATATGATTTTATTTTTTTATAATAATAATTTTTTGTAATAAAGTTAATATCTTTTTTGTTAAATTCTCATGGTTCAATATCACTTATTGAAACACTAAATTCTTTTTTAGAATTAAATGCATTTCCTTCAATTGTTTTTTTCAATCCATTAGTAAAAATTTTTTTCTCATTATTATTTGATGTTATGTATATGTTATTCCCTTCTTTGGTTAATACAAACTTTTTATCACCAATAGATAATATGGTTCCATCTTTTTCATGAAGGTATATATCTGTAAAAGAGGTGTGCTTGTTTTGTTACCTCTTATGACATCATGATTATATTTTAATTTTATTGGATGAATTTGTTTTATGATTTCTTGATTAATCTGTGTTGATTGATATTTAGTTTCTATATCTTGAATTAGTCATCTATCTTGAAAAGGAATCAAATTAGGATCTTCATCCCATAGAAAATCTTTTCGAGGTTCTTGGAAAATGTTTACTTCTCTAGGTTTATTTTGATTTAAAATTAATTCATTTTTTGTTTCTTTAATAACATTAATTATTGGTTTTTCAATTTTTGTGATTGAATTTCATAATATTTTTATTCCAAGTTGGTGTAAACGAAGTTCCACTTGACGAAGACATTTTAAATAGTAAAATTTTTAATAATGAAAAATTATTTATTTTTTATAAGGAGAAAAAAAAATTCCATCACCATCAACCTTTATTTGAATATTTCCTTTATTTAATTTTTTCAAAACTTGTTTTAATTTTTTATTTTTATAAGAACTCTTTTTATTAATAGATTTTATAAAATCAAAAATTCCATGACCTCGATATGGATCTAAATAAATTCCTTGGCCAGTTGTTATCTCTGGAGCGTCAGCGACTGCCTTCGGAGCTTTTAGTTTTTTAATCTCTGCATCTAATTTCTTTGATTCTTTATAATTTTTAACAGCAGTTGTTATTCCACCTGCTGCCCCTGCTGCAGCTGTAATTCCTCCAAAGATTAATGGTAATAATACAGCTAAAGGAAGAACCCCACCTTCAGTAGTCGCTTGAGCTCCTCCAGAATGTTCAGCTTCTTTTTGTTTAATTTCTGCTATTTTCTTTTTACAAATGTATATTTTTTCACCTTTATATTCAACAGATGCAGGTTTATTTGTTTCTATTATTTTTCTTATTTTTTTTCTAAATTATCAACAGTCTGTGTATCAATTATTTCATCAACCATTTTTAATAGAAATTATTAAAAAATAGTTTTTTGGAGTTCATCTTGATAGAATTTACCTAAAATTTCTTCATCGGTTGAATCTTTAATTCCATAAGTTATTGGTTTTGTATTTTTTATTACTGAAATGATAAAAATTTCTTTAGACCATTTATGTGTTGAACCTTTTTCAAATTTATTTTTCCATTTGAATATTCGAACTCGATCGCCAATATTAAATTTTTTTTCTTTTAAATCTTCATTAGCATAATTGTTATCATGGGTAATTTCTTTGATTAGATCAGGATTCTCACTTGCTTCTGTTGGTGAAACTCTTATTGTTTATGAATTTTATTATTTATTAATTAATTCTGGTAATACCTCTATCCAAATTCTATTTCCTTGTTCTGTAAATTTTTGATACATCCAATTTTTCAATGTTCTATTAAATCTTTCAATTATAGGATTATATGAACCATAATTTGATCTATCATCAGGTGAATTAAAAGTTGAATAAATTTCAATATCTTTTTCTTGTCTAAATTCTTCAAATATTTTATTATAAAACTCTTTACCAATATCAACATATAATTTTTAAGTAATTCTATTTGGGGTTTCTTCAAATAAAAACTCGAATCTTTCTTTAATTGAATTTGCTGTTTTATTTTTTAATGGAAGAACCCAAGCATATCGAGTATACAAATCAATAACTGTTAGAATATATCTATAATTTTTATTATTTTTAGAATTTATGGTTTCAATTAAATCTGCTGACCAAATATCATCTTTATTGAAAACTTTTATTTTTAAATATTTTTTAGGTTTTATATATTCTTTGTGTAATTCATTGTATTTTGATTGTCTGAGTTTGTTGGTATTTGTCCGAAGACAGTCGCTTGCGCTCCTCCAAATACGATCTTTGTTTTTATTGCTATTTCTCCTATTGCTCTTGAAAATCTTTCAGAAAATGTTGGATTTTGAATATCATTTAAATCTTGAATCAAATCAATATCAACTTTTTGAGGAGATCAAATATCTTCTTGACGATACGCTATATCATGTTTTAAAGCCACTGCATCAACTCTATTTATTGGTTCTTCTCCAGGTTTAGGATTATCATTTTCATCAAGTCTTATATCTAAATGAGTTTCTGGCGGAACATCTCTTAAGGAATCATTAAAACTGATTAGACTTTTCATCCCCACCAACGTTTAGTCTCTGAACAATCTCCATATTCTAATCATAACGAACTTAAGAGACATGCTGCGGATTGTCCATCTATTCTTTATTGTTTATACCATTGGGATCGGTCATTACCCGAGTTCCTTTATTAAATTTCTCTAATGAAATGGTAGAAAAAGACTTGAGGAGTTTCCCGCAATTTGAAAGTGTTGCATTTACTAAATTCATAAAATAATGAGATTTAATTTCTTGAAATAAATATTCTTTTAAAATTATTTTATTCGATTTTGATAAATTCTTCTATACTTTTAAAGGTCTTAAATTTATCCAATTAAAACATATTTTTATTTGTTCTTCATCTTCAAAATTTAAACTAGAAACTGTTAATGTGTGATCTATATACCAATAAGAACCTTGATTTTCCCAAGTCATTCCATCATAACATGAAATTCAATCTATTGATAAAAATCATTTATTGAGCCTCCTAAATACTTCATTAATGTTCGACTTTCTTGGTTTTGTTTTAATGCTCTTCTAATACCTCCATATAAATGATGAGTTAATTTAAGTTTAGGATTTTCTATGCTGTTCGTTTTTTGTGCTGTTCATTATTTTTTTCCTTATTATTTTGTGCATATTTTCGTTCACACTCTTTACACTCTGAATTATAAACATTATAATCCCTCTTTAATCTACTCTTAAATTCATTTATAGGTTTTTCAATATTACACTTTGAACATACTTTTATTGTTAAAGTAGTTTTCAAATTTCTTATTCCTAATAAACGTTTCTCTTTATATTTTTGTTCATATAATTTATGATATATACTTTCACATTCTTTACACATACCAAGAAAAGAGGATTTTCCTTTTCCCTTAATAATTTTAAAAGATTCATTTGATTTTTCATTATTACATTTATTGCAAATTTTTAAATCCATTTTTAGTTTAATTATTTTATAATGAATTTATCAAACACTAGCATGTTCTTTTTTAAAACATACTTGAACCCCCGTCAACTCAAATAATTGTATTTTGGAAGATGATGTTCTCCTGGATATTTTGTCCGTGGAAATTCTAGAAGTTTAGAACTTAATTGCTGTAAATCTTCCCCAGAAGTGTGAAGGTGTGAGACAGTTTTTGGTGAATTTTAGTTTTTTCATGTTTTGTTTTGTGAGCTTTTGAAAGAAATTTATTACAAGAATTACAAAACTTTTTTCTCAAATTACCATATTTTTAAAATTAAAAAATTAGGAATTTGTGAATTTTTCAATTTGTGAATTTGTGAATAAATATTTTTCAACTGGGAAATCACCAATGTGCGAATGTTTGAAAGTGAAACATTTAAAAGTGAATATTTCAAAATTTAAATATTGTCAATTAAACAAGTAGTGTGATTTTAGGGAGAACGAGTTTCGTGTTGACAATTCAGTTTTTCTTAAATTGTCATTTCCCAGAATGAAAATTGACAGTTGAAAATTTACACTTGGAAATTTAACAGTTATAAATTTGCAAGTGGGAAATTTGCAAGTGGTTCAAAGTTGAAAAGTTAAAAATTGTTCAGTTGACAATTTGGCTGTAACATTTGGGGTACCCTGGCCTCAGGGCGGTCGGAGTCATTCTCCCTTAAATCACACTACTAACGAGTAATCTAGTCAGGTCAGTATAAGAGTCTAAACTCAAGTAAAGTCAAACGTTATCTATCAGAAAAGGTGATTACCCATTGGATAACCTACCTTAAGATAGTCAAATTTATTCGGTGGTTGAAGGGTGCAAATAAATCACAAATTGTAATTACAAAACATTGAAATAAATCGGATTGAGTTGTAACTGTGGTAAAGTGCAAATAAAATTATTCTGTGTTGGGTTTGCTTATTTAATTCGAAAAAGACACGAGGAGTCAGAGGGAACCGACTTTCAATAATATTAACCCAACAAAATTACAATTCTATAAAGGTGAAATAAAATCAACCACAGCAGGAAAGGCCAACAACAACAGCATGGAACACTGCAGCAGGTACACCTGAATTCTATCTGCAGAGACGATTATGGGAAGATGGATTTATATGGGACGACAATTTGTATTAAAAATAGAAGTGGAGTAACCAGTAAAGACGCTATAAAGAAGGAGGAGAAAACAATGTACAATAAAAATGTAAATAAAAATAGCAAAACTTAAAAAATTACAAAATACAAAACAAAATAAAAATCAGAAAAACAAAATTACAAAAGATGACAATATTTATTATAGATGACAAATGAAAACAACGAAAAAGGTAAACAAAGGATAATGAAAATAATTGACGGATCAAGTATATTTTGGGCAAAGTATTGGGGAAAACCAGAAGAGGAAGAAAGAGTAAATGTATTAACAACGGTATTACATCATTATAAAGATTATACCTAAACTACAATGCCAGAACTAACCACGAAAGGATATTCAAACTAGTAAGTCAAAGACGAGAAACTGCGAAAAGAAGAACAAAGGTATTTGATATTACATAATTGGATATGCACCATATAGATTAAATTATGATTAAGTAAATTAAAATAAATTGTAGAGGATCTTACAATTAAAATTCTCTAAAATTCTCTAAAGAACAATAATTTAACCCCGTTTTCTAAACATGTGGGTTTTAATTTAAAAAAGATTTTTGATGTGATATTTAATTTCTTGGATTAAAATGTGTGTTTAAATTTTATATGCAAATAATTAGTGTTTAAATAATTTTGGCAAATTTGGTTGTTTCTTTAAAAATATGTGTTATGAATTGTGTTTGAATTTAACTTTTAAATGAGTGTATCTGTAAATATAACTTAAAAGGCATTTGTTGGAATTGGTTGAATTATGTAAAAATGCTGATATAAAGCGTCAAAAAGGTGATGATGTTTTTGGAATTTGTGAATTCTACGAATGAAAAAATTCGATCTGGACAAAGATTGCCGGCAAACATTTTAAGTAAATTAAAATCCAATTCCACAAAATTACTATCAGATTCATCAACTCAGCTTGAGTTGTATCAATTGGTGCTGAATAAAATTCAAGTTATTCGTAAAGTAGAGGAAGATATAAAATCATTACAGGTATATCAACTATTCGCACAGAAGTAATGATCTCATGCTACAAGATAGCACCAGGTCTTTACCAGTATGGATTGGAAAACCAGGAATGAAAAGAGAGAAACGTATTCGTAAAACGTTTGAAATGAAATCGGGTCGTATTATAAAGCCTATCACAGGAAATGGTATTAAATTTGGATATATTAAACGAGTTCAAGAGGAAGTTCATCGAAGTAAATTAAATGGCGAATTATCAAAGAATTTGCATTTGCTTTGCTACAGAACAATTGGTAAAGCTTGAAAAAGATTAGGTTCAATTAAGAAAATCAACGGCTTTGATGAAGACGATGAAATTGATATTGAGTACTGTTCAAATTTATGTGGTGAATATTAAGTGGATTATTTTATGAATATTGTGGATTATTCTGTGCCGCGTTAAATAATTCCAAAATTTTTTTCCAGTTTGAAATAATATCATCTCTTACAGAAACGGAATCGGAAATTATGTCGAAATTTCTGCTCATGCTCATTTCTAAATTTTGCTCTTCAAATGAAAATGTATTAACGAAAACATCATCAGTGCAAAATGTTTTTAAAATTATGCAATTGTCGACTTTGATGGAGTTTTGTAAACCTAATTTAGCCGAATTATGGTATCCTATCTTCGAGTCAAATGATGAGGTGTTCAGGAGCGCATTGGATATAGCTTCTCGAGCTTGTTCTATCAAATCCTATATTTCAGTGCAAGAATCAACGTCATTTATGATGTCTACGAAAAGTAAAGCTGGAAAAACAAATAAGTACCCAAGCAGAATTTGTAGCTCAAAAGCTGGTCTTCATTTACCTGTTTGTCGAATTCACAGGATGTTGCGAAAGTGAAATTTTGTTGAATGTGTTGGAGCTGGAGCAACGGTTTGTTTGGGGGCAGTTTTGGAATACTTAGCTGCTGATTTACTTGAGTTGTCTGGTGATGCTGCAAGAGATAACAAGGGCGTATATTTCCTCGAGATTGGCAATCTGCTATCGGCAATGATAAAGAACTTAATAAATTAATGGATGACGATTCGGACCAGACTGCTTCCCGATCAAACACATAATTACGTAATCAAGATAATTGATTTTTGTGTACGCATCTTTTTTTTGAAATTTTTTTAAATTCAAATTTTTGGTGCAAATTTTTAAGATGAAATTTTTTAAGTTATAATTTTTCTTGTAATTTTAAGTGTTATTTTTTTAACTTAAAATTTTATACATGTTTTCAAAGTTGAAATTTTTCAAAGTAAGATGTGAAAAAATAAATTAATATGAAATTTTCAAAATAATAGTAATAATAATAATAACAATATTAATAAAATTATTTCAACAACATTAATACAACCTAGTAAATACTTAATAAAATATTGATACTCAACAAAGAAATACATAAAAATAAACTTGTAAAAAGATCAAATAAAAAAATTATTTAATTTACATCGTCACAAATCATCTTATAATAAGCTCTTCTTAGTTCTGCCAACAAAATATGGACAACTTCTTTCTTCTTGTAGTTCATACAACATCTACATCTAAATATACAATTCAACATTGAGGGATCTGCACAAACAATGCAGTCATCTAGACATTTCAAACCAGATCCTTGAACTGATTCGTAATGCATCCGTACAATTTCTTCAATGTTGATTCCTGTCATTTGATAAATCCGTGTTGTCAAAAATTCAGGAGCACAATACGAAAGCTTGTTCTTCATATTCGGAAAGAGCTCTTCCATCTTCATGAGAATTTTTTCGATCATGTAATAATGTTTCTGGTTTTTGAAAGCAAAAACAATCAAGAAAAATTAATAAATTATTTTCATTTAAATAAAATTTAATTGTTATTTAATATTTATTACAACTTATTAATTCAAAATCTATTATACACTAATAATAAAATGATACACATAAAAATCAACAAAAAAACATAAAAAATAAAGAGAAAAACAAGGTCATTTTTCAACTACAAATTTTTTAATAAAAATCTTCATCATCGTCGGAGAATTGAACATCGTCTATGTCTATGAGTTCTTCCTCAATAATAGTTTGCAGAATTTCATCAGCTGCAATATCTCCGACAATTTCTTCACCAGTAATAAAATCTCCAGATACTTTTATATGCCCGTACGCAAAACTTTTATTTTTACCCACCCAAACCCTTTTATCCTTCCTATTTGTAAGTGCTACTTTGCTATTTTTAAAACTATAAAGTTGATGATTTTTTGTTCCTATTCTACATTGTGATACAGAAAAAGTACAAAAATTCGATTGTAATTTATGCCATTTGTATCAAGAATAAACGTCTATGATTTGTCAACTTTATGACTTAATAAATGAACCCGACCAAGCACTCAGCGCGTAAAATACAGATTCATGCGCGGAGTTATGAATCGGTCGAGACTCTCATCCGTCAAGAACCACCATTATTCCCTAATGAGTCACGAATTTTCGGATCTAAACCATCTGCGTAAAAAATTTTAAAAAATTTAATGTTCTAGTATGTGCGTGCGGATCATCTAACTAGCCGACGAGAACAACCGGATGCCATGAGGCAGAATAGATTACGTAAATCGGTCATTTCGGCAGTCAACTTTACTCCGTACCAAAGTCACAACCCACCACTCGAGTTAGGCACTTTCTACGGCCACGAGATAAAAGCAGTCCGTGAGAACAAACATGACGAATTATGCGATTAGGTAGACTCATTATGTTTCAAAATCCGACTACATTTCACTAAACCGTCGTCATAAGAAGTAGCCGTAATGAACCCTAAACTCGCGATATCTCGGCACATTCCCCCGTAGAACCTTCACCGACCACGATTTGTCGCTAGAAAACCGTGAGACTACCCCGACCAAAGACCATTGTCTACCGCATATTATATAAATTATTTTATTGAAATACCATATTAATCATATGATAATAAGTATAATAATTCGCTATTCTATTTAACAGATTCATGGGTGAACGAATCTCGAATTACAGTAAGATTCCCATCTCACTCCGATGCCAGATGCAGGCAGGCGATGTGGGATGCGGGATTATCGATTTCTCCCGTAAGAGAGTCGAGGTCGGTCCGGCAAGGAGAGACTGAGGACCTAGAGTTGCCTTACATGGCAATAAAACGGGAGCCAGGACCTAATCCGGCCCGAGAACTCCGGAGCCAAGCTAAAGATATTCTAGCACGCCTAGAAGCTCACCAAAGAAGAACGGACAGGCAAGTGGAGCGAGCCCGACGCCAATTGGATCGGATAAACGCGGACATTGCAGCTGGCCTGATTCCGAGCACGGATGGGTATGCCCCTTCCTATTGCATCTCATCCGAGCTCGATGACCCCAGATTGAACCAACCAACCCAATTCATGAACGTGTCCGTGCTAAGGAAAATACTCCCGAGAGGAATGAGGGGAGAAACCGAAAACCGACAAATAGAATGGGATCACTCCTACGCACGGAGGCCGTCGACGAAAGATCCAAAGAACTCGTATCGGAACACTCGTCATTGTTGAGTTTAACAAAATAAATATTACTAGTTATCTTGTTCTTTTGCACATAAATTTATTATTTAAAAAATAGTACAAACCATCTAATTAGAATTAGCATAGTCAAAATTTATCTTAAGCACCGAATCGCTGATAATCTTTGTTATGTATCTGACGAAGTAAACTATTAATGATCTATCTTATTGTAGAAATGGACTCTTACAAGATTCTGAATACGGCCCTCAAAAGAGCACGCAAGGAGAATGCTGATCTCCATCGGCAATTAATTCAACTGACCAAAGAAATTCAGCAGGTCAAATCAACCTGGATAGAACCGACCAGAGTGAGGACTCTGTGTCAGCGGGTAACGGCCGCCCAACGCGGATGGGCCGAAGAAAAACAACTAGGGCAAGCCTTAAAGACCCAGATTCGCTGCGTGGAGGTGGCGCTATCGGCCTGACAGCAAGGCCAAGCCGTCACATACCCCCTGGTCTTTGCGCCCGCACAATTGGCCTATCGAACAACAACGGATACCACCAAACCAGCTGTGAAACCAGCTCAACGTGCAAGACGACGATCGATGAAACTCTCGGGACAGACGCAAAACTAGATGTCGTAATTAATAAATAATTGTTTTCAATTGTCTTCGTATTATTCATTTAATCGACAGTAATATAAGATAAATCCACGAAGCAGTAAGGATTTTATAGAGGTTTGAAAGAAAGATAACTGATTGATTGTGACGAACGGATATGAAAGGGACCAGAATGAAATATCGCACACATACCTTCTATCCCTCAATGCGTTGAACCCGCTATGGAATCGGGCCTTAACAGTTCCTTCGAGGCGCTCACCTTTGGCGATCCAACGACCAGTGGTTACATTACCAACGATGCTTGGCAACAGGTAATCATTGGGGTTGAGGATAATTATATTTGAGGTCAAGGTTATCCAGACCATGAACCCCACAAAAAAAATTGTATCGTTTCTATAACAATCAAGATAAGAAAGATGCTTTATTTCAGTTCCTTCCAAAGTAATTCCCTTTGCTTTATTACTTTCAGTTTCACCTAAAAGACTATAGCATTTCTTATATCCTAGTCCCTTACTCTCATCTTTGAATTTACCTATTACTGAGTCAAGTTTTCTTGAATACATAGGATGACCAATTCGAAGTGTCCAAAAGATTATCCGAAACCATTGCAGGTAAAATAGTACTTAATTTACAAATTCATTCAAGTTCATCGGACTCTATAAATTAATAGCGATACCATCAACTAAATTCGTTGTAACAACTTTTTAGATTTAGTGTTTTTATGAAAATAAGTCACTGGGCTCACTAATAAATTGATAAAGAATAATCGATCCATGAGTTTTATATCAATATTTTTTAAAAATTCACGCTTACTGAATTAATTAATGCTAACAAAATTCACACAATTAATAATATCGCTATTGATAATAATAATTTAACTTTCACAACAATAAAAAAGACAAACAAATTTTCACACGTAAATTAAATACAAACACGTATTTGGTAAACATTGTCAATATCAGTCAAGTGTATACTAATGATATCTAAATAAACTTTTGTTTTTAATAAGAGCTTTGAAAATATCTAAATACTAATTAAATGTTGATACCAAAACTTTTAAAATTAGATTTACATTCATTAACATCATGCTAATTAACCGATAATTTCGGACATTAAAGTTTTATATAACCAAAAATTGATTAAATAACTATTAAAAATTCATCAGGTCTTATGTGATACCTATTAAATATTTCAATTATTTATGATTCAAACTAGATATATTATAATACTTTTCGATAAATTTATGAATAAACTATTACATGATTTGTTATAAAGTTCTTTAAAAGGTTAAGAATTTTAACCCTATGTGAAGAAATAGGTAATAACTTTAACCCTAAGTAATTAAAGAAGTAACAATTTTAATCCAAAGTAATAAAATATTTAATCACTTTAACCCTAACTAATGAAAGAAGACACAATTTCAACCCTAAATGATGAAAGAGGTAAACATTTAAACCCTATGTGATTAAAAGTTATAACCTTATGTATACCAATAATTACTAAATACCAAGTATATTATAACACATGTTTTTAATAAAGAGTAGTTGCAATTTAAGTACCTGTTAAAAATGGTTTGAAAATGTGAATAAATATTTTAATTTAAGAATATTAAATTGAAAATCTTTATTGAAATTAGATTAAACAGTATATAAATTTGTTAATCGTCAATTTAAATAAACTCGTAAAATTATTGATTGATTAAATGCAGTTGTTAATTAGAAATATTATTGACTGAACTTATTTTTCAATAGAAAGTTATTCTTGAAACAACATAAAAATAATATTTCAATAACTTTCCTTTAAATTAATTTTGAAAAAGTAGAAACCACATACTTGATTTTGATTGGTTGTTACTATTCCTATTGATAATGACACTATTTTTCGATAAATTTAATCGCTAAACTCAAAATACCAATAAATTTATCAATATATTAAAATTATTACAGTTTTCTTGAAATTAATTTGAAAACGTACAAACTATTTTTCAATAAAACTATTATTAAACTAAAATAGATGAAAAGTTGAATAGATTTATCAATATATTTATTGTAATTTTTCTTGAAAATAATTTGAAAACGTTCAAACTATTTTTCAATAAACTTATTAATTAACTAAAACCGGTTTTTGAAAATACTAATAAATTTATCAATTAAAATAATTACAGTTTTCATGAAAATAATAATTTGAAAATGAAATTATAGAATAATTGATTTTAATTGGTTAATTCTATTTATTACCAATGACAACGACTCAAATTAATTCAAATTTTAATGTTCAAATTATTTTCTAAATATTATTGGTACCGCATTGATTAGTCGATAGGAAATCATACTATTCAATCAAACATAATTTCATTAATCTTTTTAAATAAATCAACAAAAGTCATTTAAAATAATTATGATGTTTAACTTGTTGCTAATCACCGACTTTTTTTATTTAAAACTTATCCGAATCTAATTACATGCATCGTAAAACGCTACAATTACCATAATTCATTACTCTAAAGTTTCCTTATAAAGAATACTTCAACAATGTTTGCAAATCTTTACATATAAAAGTTTTAATTATAACGATTCAAGCAAAATCAAATAGATCGACTAGAAAATTTTCATGTACAACAAATATTGGTTAAATTGACTATCAAATATCATAATTTATGGTTACCGTACAATAAGAATTGGCCTCTATAAAAATATACTAATTATCTCTATTAAAAGTTTAACAATTTATTGAACTACACATACTTTTCTTCAATACAAAATGAATTTAACAGAATAAGAAAAACAATATTTGTGAGCATATTGATAAAAATTAATATATTTTAATGTCCAAATGGATATCCAACCACCTTAAAATCTTCGATAACATTTTAATGAATTTCTATCATAGTAGCAATAAATACCACAAATCATCGACAAAAAATGATAAATCTACTCAATCCTTGAATTCATCTTAGATTCACCTGAAATCTATAATCACTATCATGTTACCAGTAAAGATTGCATTAATAAGCTACAATTTACCGACAATAATTCCATATATAAAGCTATATTATTGATTTCTCTATACATACTTTACATTGGATTTAACCCCTAAAGTGACTGTAATTTAATGAATTACCACATTGAAATTTGTTTACATAAATCCTGTAATAGCTAGATTTATTAAAATGCAGTAAAAATCTTAAATGAATTTCTCTTACACGCAATACCCTGATTGATGAACGCTGTTATCCCAACAAATATTTGATTAAGACTCCTCAACCATAACCAATTATTAAACTTTTCACCTTTATTTTGTAAATTACTGATCATTTCACGTAAAACTCTACTTTTATCTGTACATACTTGATATTTAACCATAATATCCTCCTTAAAATTGATGTATTACTGATCATTTTCATTATAAACCCTATATTTATCGGCACAAACTAAATATTTAGCGAAAATATCTCACTTTAAAATTTATATATTACTTATCATTTTCATTTAAAACCCTATATTTATCTGCACATACTCCAAATTAAGCCATAATTTACCACTTAAAATTGATATATTACTGATAATTATCATTTAAAATCTAACATTAAATGATTATTTCTACTCAATATTTACCTTTGATTAATTTCTTTTAACACTGTATAATATGATATCCAAATTATTATTACGTCATAATTAATGGATTAAATTTCTTACTCAATATTTCCCCTATTAATTTACTACATCTAAACTCGATATTCCAACTTGTAAAGCATATTAGAATTGATCAAAATCCAAATTCATAGTGATAAATCTAACTTTTCCATTATATCTAAAACTCTGAAATATACTCTCTCTAAAATTGATACAGTTCTCTTAAAAGTTTACATCAAATTCTCAATAAATTCTTTAGTAATATCAATTGACATTCGATTAGATATAAAATTCAAGAAAACTATATCAGAATCCTAAATTTAAACTAAAATATTTAACAGGCACTATATTATACTAAGTGAACATACATGATAAATTAATATACTAGCTATTATTCCATACCTTATTACAAGTTTTGTCTAATTAAACACAATTTCCATATTGATAAAAGACAAATAAATAGATAAAAAATATTTAATCGAATAACAAAAGTTGATAACTAACTCTTAAATAACTAAAGACGTAGTATTTTCAAATTGAATACTAAAATTAAATAATTCTGAAATATAATTTCTTAATAGTTTTAATTTCCAAAATTTTGGTTCATTTTATTTTCTTAATCAACTTTTCCCTCTAAATAATTACA